>JADMLD010001289.1:600000-1190430 GCA_017589585.1 Phylloscopus whistleri
TGGATTTCTCTAGAGCTTTCAGATTTAGTATGTTTCTGCATTCTTATCTTTCAGTAGCCCACAAGCTGGAGATCACAAGGTTACTGTTAAGCTTTAAGGGACACAGGAGTAAAGACACATGGAGAAACTACTGATTTTACAGCCGCATAATTGCTACTAGAGGGTTTATATGGAGGAGGGTAGGTGGGAAAAAAAAGGGGCTGCTTACCCATACCCCAAAAGCACCTGCCACAGAGTAGTCGTGGTAGAGAAACTAAGGTGTTGCCCTCAAAGACTATGCTATTTCCAAGAGCAGCTTCAAAAGGAAACAGAAATAAGAGGGTGGGAATGGAGAAAAAGTGGTTAAGTGTATGCTTGTAAGGAAACTGGAAGGTGGTAAAAACAAAAAGGAAAAGGAAAAAGAAAACAACCCTAAAACCAGAGACTAAATCACCACGGTATCTTAAATGCAATCAACATGAGAAGTCCTTCCCTACATTAGACTATTGCCATATACAGACACTGTGACAATGCTTGCAATGTCACAGTGCAATGCTTCAAAATGCTACAATCATTGCAATGCTTCAAAATACATCAATACATGTAAATGTTTCAGGCGACATTCCTGAGTGTTTCAGCACCGTGTCACAGAACTGCAAATTTTCCTTGATTGACCAGATTCAGCTGCATCCTTGTTTTCTCACTTCGCTTCATTAAATTAAAAATGTAGCATCTTTTATAGAAAACCAAAATTACTTCTCTCTTCAGAAATTTGAACAATTCTTTGTACATGGCCTACACAAACCTAAGCAAGAAAAAATATACATATGGCATGTTCTGTATTCACCTGAGTATAAGGTAGTGATTGCTGTGGGCCAGAAGACATACTTGACTTTTAGCTCCAGTGCTGTGCTGCGTTTAAGACAAAAAACTTAGCACAAACTTTTGGTGCATTGGCTTACAATTTGCAGCTTTCAGTTCCCAAGGAACTCTTGATTGGGTAAGAGCTTGCTTCCAATACGAGGCAACAATTCCTGTTAGTGCTCTCACTGCCCAAAGCAACTCAGGGTCCATGCTGCACAAGAGGGCCCAGGGTGGGCTGCAGTAGCGGGCAAGTTGTGAGTGAGAAGGCACTGACTGTGGTCAGGCAAAGCAAGAAAGGACAGAAAGAAGAAAACAAAAGTGTTGTCCTCCCACTAACAAGGGAGGGGGAAAAGAGCACATCTTACATAATCACCTTTTATTTGGTAAAATGCAAGTGTGCAAATATACATACATATTTATATATATATACATATGCTCGTGCAAGAGTCAGTCACCACATGAGTTTCCATTTTGCAGTTGGTTACAAGAAAAGAGTCCGATCGTCCAGATGAAAAGATCACAAGAAAAAGATTTCAGAATTTGAGGCACTGTGAAGTACCATCTTGAGACTAAGTTTAAGTTTGAACATGTACATTTTGGTAACAAAAATGTACTTTTTATTTATATTCTAAAATGGAATTTGTGGGGATCCATTTTTTCCTGGTTCTTTTCATGACAGAATGCATTATGACTTCTAAAATCAAACCAAGCTATTTAATTATCTTCATTTTTAATCCTACTTCATAACAAAAGAACAGTGATGCTACAGCAGAAGTCTTTTCAATGTTTCTACAGACCCGTGTTAGTGCATTTACAACCAGCAATTTTGTGTGCACATTTACATTCTGCATAAGCAAAATTCCAACAGAGATGGTAAACAGAAGTAACCTACTCTAGCTGATACTCACCTATGTAACATTTAATTCCAGATGTCAGGGCAATTAAATCTTTAAATGTGTATTCAAAATACAAACAGACAAGACTAAAACGTTCCAAGATGTCTATTCCCCTAATTCCCCAAAACCACACTATAGTAAAAACTGCTAACAAGATCCTCATTAAATATTACTACCACTGCAATTTACAGTACTCTTACAAGCAAAATGCTTACAGGTTCATGTAATTTAACAATCTATAAAAAAGTACTCTTAAAGCATACATGAAAAACAAGGCAGTAATGTAATGACTGGATTTAAGCAGAACTTAAAAGAATTATGATCTTCATTTCTTACTTTTAATTATGTCTGAGCACACACCCCATACCACAATCAAATACATATTTTAATCTTTTTACAGTCAAAGAAATTACATAAGAAACAAAGGTTTACCTGCATCATCTGGTGTCCATGGATTACGTGCTGGCTTTTCAGAGGTTGGTCCCGAGGTAGTGATCATTCTCACACTAGGACTAGATGATCTACTGCTGTTTCTACTCTCCTGAAATGACAAAATAAAATGACAAGTTAACAGATGATTTTTTTGGGAAGTTTATTAAAGAGAAAAAAAAAATGGAAGAAATCTGAAACTATAATCCTCCAAAATACTCTCCCTCCCCAAGCTTTTACCCTGAATGCTCTCTTGATGGTTTGGTTAACTTTACATGTTTTGCAGGGATAATTTCATCCTCATTTCTTCTTTACTGTGTAAAAGAAATTGATACAATTTTGCTATTCAGCATAACAAAAAGCAATGCTGAACAATGTGCTCAAGATCTTTATAGAAAATCATAACAATATGTCTAGTGATTTTCACTCCATCATTCAGTGAAATCTAGCAGCTCAGTAACATAAAGAGGAAATAAAGTTTGTTTCCAACATTGAATCAATGAATAGAACTACATTAAATTAAAGGAATACATCTTAGTAGCTGCACTAGACTACCATGTATTAATCTACGGTTTTCTTCTGGTTCTTTTGTTAACTCAGAGGTTATGTGATTAATCTTCAGAAAACATGAAAAAAGAGCTTAATCAAAAAGGATCAGTCAATTGAAGCACATCAATCAGAACATGAGTACATTCTCCCTCATGAAGCAATTTAAGAACTAAACCAAAATTCTGAAGGATGGTTTTTCATGTACTCTGACTCCTCCAATCCTTTTGTTTACCAAAGCACAAAAACATAATACAGACCTCATTATTCTACTAAGCTGCTTTCAGAAATGCTATTTACAATATATATGTTTCTATTTCACATATCCCCTCACTGACATTAAATTAACACAGTAAAGGATTTAATACTGTAAGCCCCAGCAAGTTTCTCAGAAAAAAAATGAAGTAAAAAGAAAAGATACTATTAAAATACAACTATTTTCAAGATGGCGTATTTATCATAAAATGATTCATTAAATGACTCAATTTTTCAAAAGAAGCACTCAAATATACATTAACTAGAAACTGTATTTCTTTATTACTTATTTCCAAATATCCTACTTTAAGTTTTAAAATTCAGGATTCCAGCCGTGTAACAATCCAAAGAATAACAAGATTCTACACACTGAACATCCATTATTTCAAATGTATAATCTTACTTCTGTGATGTTTATTAAGCATTTCATGTTTTATGTTAGTATCTAGAAACAAGACAATACACTGTAGAAATAATCTGATGGGTATGTTCAAGATGATGGCATCAGATATTTTGAAAAACCTTTTGTGTTGGAGTCTTTGTTGACATTAAGTAAGCTTTAAGTTGCTGAGCTTACAGTTAGTGTCCTCAGATATGAATGATAAACACACTCTGCTGATGTAAGAGATCAGAAGATAGAGAAAGCACTTGTCACAGTATAAAAGCCCTTCAATAAAAAGAGACTTGTTGATTATCTATAGTGAATGGTGAAGGACACCTGAAAAACAATCTAGTTACAGATTGTTTTGGTCAACCAACCAAAAAACGATTTCCTTGATATCATTATTTACATGAAATTCAGTAGATACAGAAATGAAGGAATCACATCTGAAACATATCTAAAAAGCAGTATGAATTTGAAGGGAAGTTGCCCAAACTGAACATTGGTTAGATTACAGTGTTTGAGTGTGTGTTGAGTGAGATGCTTTATGCCACCTAGATGGCAGCCCCTCTGACAGGTAAACCAGTGTCTGGACTTTAGCAATCAGTTTCTGCTACTACTTCATTCTTGTCTCCTCCAGACTTGGTAGCAGGTTTCTCTCAAATCATCTTTGCCAGGTGGTCAAATCCACATGACATTCTTAGCTTCCAGTTTTTCAAAGACTTACAGTCTTGAAAAGCTGGCATGCTCTGAGGAATAATCCTCCCTGAAGTTTAATTTAAACAGGCAACACAATTTAAAGAAATCATCATTGCAAGTCCTGTTTCCTCATCTCATCTGTGAATTTTATCTTGCTGTGAAAGGGGAGAAAAAAACCCAAATGTGCATCTGTGACAAATTTCACAATCTCACGGACAGAATGATTCATCTCTGTAATATCAGATCCCCAAATTATCCCACTTAGCTTGCATGCATGTTGGTATGTACATTCTGACCTTGCTTCTCAACTGTTCATGTCAGTACAAGGTTTTCTTTAATATGGTAATTTTTTTTCACTTCAAAATAAACTGTAAGAGTTATGAAGGCCCAGCAACAGTTATGACATGCCCTCTCTCCCAAAAACCAACAATCCCAAAACAAAACAAAACAAAACAAAACAAAACAAATGTTTAAAAGAGGAAGTAGGTAGTTTTGGTATTTATGATAGTACTGTGAAAGCTGAGTACAAAACAACCAAACCAATAAAAGATACACAGGCAAGGAGATGGATATCACACTGGGCATCAGATCACAACTTGCAGATCTTGGGTCATTATGCTAGATATGTTTCTCAGTATCTGTATAAAACAAATTTTGTAAAGCCTGCATGCAGCATAAGTAGCAATTTGCTGTGTTCCTTCAAATCTCCAAAATTATTAATAGTTGCAGTTAAGACACTGCACATGTTTCTATGTTACAAAGGTGTTTAGGTAAGAGCAATAGCACTAGACAGATGACACACTTAAATGATTTAAAGTGCATGTACAGGGAAATAGACAGAAGAAACAATTCAGTTCCAAAAAAGAAGAAAAAAAAGGAGAAATTAACAGAGCATCACAGTTTATGGACAGAAACAAATGAAAATGAGGATTTGACTTTAGAAGGGACAGTTGCATCAGTGCTGCTCACATCACTTGGAGTAAGGACCAATCTAATGTCACCAAGTGCTAAAATCTGTGAAAATTCAGACCTAAACATGTGTTCTCAACATCAAATCATTCTAACAGCTGATCCAAAGATGGAAAACCTTTGACCTAGCAAATTTTCCTATCTAGATTGTTGATGCTGAGTAGTTAAGCCCTCTGCAAAGCACTATTACCCTCTGCTGTTGAGAACACCAGTAAGAGCAATACACTAAAGTGCCTTAAGTGCCTCAACAATATAAACATAGTAACTGTCAGCCATACAAGCCACAAAAAAATTCTTCTAAGAGCACACAGACACAAAATAGACATACAATCATAAAACATACAAATGAAAACAGACAAACAGGTACACAGGACCAAGAGTCTTGGTCCACTCCTTTCAGGTAAGCATCCAAACTTTGGTATATTAAATGTATTATTAAATATTTATTATGCATATATATTTAACTGTATATTAATTTTTATATATATATATATATATGTATATTTGAATATTTATATACAAGCCTGGTGTTTTCCTTCACCTTAACAAAAATTCCATTCTGAATTGGAAAAAACCTTTCTAATTAAAACCAGCAGTTGTAACAAAACCATTTTCTATTGATACAGCAGCAATTTTTAGGAAAAATATGTTTACTAAAAATATTTCTGATCAGCTTTACTGTGTCAAATAGTTAAAAGTCAGGAAAGAGGCACTGTGGCAATCCTTCAGTTTTGAGCGGGATAGGGCCTTTCACAGCCTGGGTGAGGGAGCAGAGGCACGCGGGGCCATGGCTGCTTGGTGAAGAAGGCTGTGCTGTGGAGTGGGTGTAAGGGAGAATGGAATGCAGGGAAGAAGGATGTTTGCAATGAAGGGAGGGAAGGGGATGGGGATTTTCACATTAGAAAGGATACCCTATATATGGTATGATGCATATGGGGAGATTGGATAAACTGACCAGAGCTATCCCACCCAGACGTTTTTTCTGCTTTGGCTTGTAG
The DNA here is from genome assembly GCA_017589585.1 of Phylloscopus whistleri. NCBI lineage: Eukaryota > Metazoa > Chordata > Aves > Passeriformes > Phylloscopidae > Phylloscopus > Phylloscopus whistleri. Next base: position 606,018 of record JADMLD010001289.1, read on the forward strand.
ATTGTTTATATGGATAGCAGTTCAAACTTTTTAATAAAAAATCAAGGCACTAAGGTCCAGACCTACAGAAACCCACAAATATTAATCTTAAATATTTAGCCATAATTACATTGTGCTCTGTTTCTTCACTGTTTTCCATTTTTTTAAATATACAAGCATGTTTACATCAAAAGTTAGCACTAGTTTCAGCAGACTCTTCTATCTCTCCTCACATCAAAAAGAGGATAAAAATTCATTATTTGTTTATATGGACAGTGAAAAAAATGTCTTTGAAACTGCATTTTTCATGTGTGTTAAAACATTACGTTTTCCAGACTTTACCATAATGTTTCCAAAGAAACTGCAGGATAGTAACAGATAATTGTAAGTCTTCCACTTACATTTCCAGTATGTACACTATCAGAAGCAAGAAAGTAAAATGTGACTCTGGTACTTCTATAGACCCACAGGAGAAATTGACATAAAACAAAATTTCTGTATCCTTCTGTTCACAAGGACAATTTAGCTAAAGCATCCATACAAGCAGTAGAACAGCTTTCAAAGAAAGATTATAATAGTTATTAAGATACAAAGCAAATGATGAAAATCTGAAACATCAACCATTCATTAAAATGAACAGAATGAGAACGTTCAAATTAAAAAGCTATAATTAAATATATTCATACATCAATCAACACAATCTGGTATAACTGATGTATTGTCACTTAATTTTTCCCCAAAGTCTTGCATAATTTTAATTTTACAATTAAATGAATAGACTAAATTAGTTCCTAAAATTTGCAGATTAATTTCTTTCTCACAAACCTGTCTTCCCTGAAGATATTAAAATGTATTATGTAGACTTGTTATTTTCTGGTAGATGTACACAGTAAATTTACTAATACCTACAGGATTGATGAGGTTTCTGTGGCTATCATACCCCATGGAATTAAAGAAAAATCAAAGGTTATCTCCCTGATAATTACCCAAGAATTACCACCTACTTTAGGTTATTGCAGTAGGTTGTTTAAGAAAACCTGATTAACCTGATGAACATGCTAAGCACCAGTATCCCACACTCAAATAATAGCAGGGATCTCAAAATTGCCAATTCACACTAAGGACCAAATAGCCTCTGTGAACTATTGAAGCAATTAAAAACACAAAATAAACACACCTGAATGAAGCATTAGCTATACTTTTCTCATTTAAAACTGAAATGAAACTAGGAGCATGTTATGTAGCATACCACCGTTTCTGTTACCATGGCATTTACAATACCAGACAAATAGCTATGTTATTATAAAATATCTTTTTGAGATAGTATTTTTTTAAAACAAATCTTTGTGACAACACCCTGCTGTAAACCTTTCACAAGAAATAGAGAGATATCCTTGTAATTTACTATTCAGGATTCAGAGATCGATAATAATCATTATTGTAACATTTATTAACAGTGATGCACATGCTTTTTATTTTCATGCAGAAAGTGAGTCTATACATATATTGAGTTTTACACAATAAGGAGTAATTACAATTGTTTTCTACATACAGAGAGATGAAAAGGCTTTTCTGTGTAACATGTGCCCTCAGCCAAATTAAGTGGTACACAAAAAAGTGTGTACGCAAAAGTGACAAATACTGCATAAGCTATAGAGAAAATGCTTCTGATCTAGGCTCATTCATAGTTATCCTCATGGAATCTCATTTCAATGCAATACAAACAACACTACAGTGTGCCAAGCTTCCACATCACTTCTATGAAAGCATCAAAGGTGAAGGTTTCCAGATCAGTTCCCCAGTATAGATTTGGTGCTGACTTTACTGAAAGGCAAAGAAGAGATGAGAAGGACATTACCTGATTGGACTCTGTTCCAGCAACACTAAGATCTTGAATTGATCTGCGCCTCTGCTGTCCGTTTCCTGCTGGGAAAAAAACAAAACAAAAACAAAACAGTGAAATATACTCAGAACAAAATAAGAAGGGTGCGACTGTTGCAGAGGAGCTTGGAATTTGTACAAATCCACAGAGACAAAGTGAGAGAGGGCGAGAGAGAGACAGCTGCAGAATTTTAACTCAAAACATGCTGGCCTGTCCACAAAAAGTATACCCTAATACAATAACCACTCCTACCACATGAATAGCTGCTGCACTCTACTCCACCATCTTCTGTCACATGTATTTGGTCAGGCTTAGTACTCGGGGCAGGAGCTGATGACGACATCTATTTCAAGTGCGTTACGTTATGGGGATTTCTAAAAGCTAAACCGCAAAGATAACAGGCTGCCAGGTTTAACCTGTTGCTCTTTGGCTTGCTCAAGGAACACAGCAGGGACTTCTGCTTGCGTGCCACTCCCCTCAAGAAAGCTAAGAAGTGAAAGCACTTCCTTCTGGTCTCCTGTCTCCTTCAGAGGAACAAAACTATGTCCTGTTCTCATGCTCTGAGAAGTGTGAAAAGGGGACCATTCAGCTAAATCACATCTCACCATCAACCTACGAAGCACAATGCTGTAATCTTTTCCTCTTCTCCTTCCACCTGTTCGCAATTATCCACCAGTGACAGCTACATAAAACAGTTTAAATTTTAGCACTGACAAGCAATCAAAGGCATTTTCAGGAAACAAAATCTCCTTAAAAATAAAAGGAGATTATGCAACAGAATCTCCCTGGCTACTTTGATTTTATTACAGTGATTGTTTATATTATCTCTTGAGAGCAGGTCAGCTGTCCAAAAGGAAACACCAAAATGTCCTGAGTAACAGCTGACAATGCTCAAAATTCTTGCTCTTAGCTCTGCATTACGTAACTCTGCTACTGGAGGGGAGCATCTGAAACATGTACTGCAGCCGTGGCAGCCCCTCGCCCAGCGGCCCTGCACTCAGCCACCAACACAGCACACTCAAAGCCCTGCAAAAGGCATCACATTGCTGACCTTTCAGATACTTCTCATTCAGCATCATTCCCACGACTCCAAGCCTATCCTGACACGTGTTTTGAATTGCAACAGTTACTACAAAAATGTAAGACTACTTAATATTGATTATTTAATAACCATTAAGTTTTTAAATATATGTACCATTACATGTAGAACACACTACCACAAAACAGCAATACAAAATGTTTTAATGTCGCTTTATCAATTTGTCATGTTTCAAAATTTATAGAAGGTACTGTATGAAACAAGCATATAAGAAAATCAAGCAGGATTCTAAAACAGGAATATACTTTTTGCTCTGACTACAAATGGATTTGAATTGCAACTGTTCTGTGGTCTTATATTTTGCTTCTGAAATTCAGGAAAAGTATATACTTACCTAAGCAAGAACGGCTAAGTTTGTTTAATACTTTGATACTAGGGATGTTGTGAATGACAAATCTATGTCAAAATGTTTGAACTTGTTCATTTGCAGTGAACTTTTTCACTATGTAATCATTTAACAAACAAGATTATACATTTAATAGAATTCTGTGCTGTGGATACTTCATCTGGCTGCCACAGCTCATCTCAATATTCAACGTATGTGCAATCCACCCACAACTGATACAAAATTATGTGCACATTTCATTCAACAACATTGTTATAAAATTAGCTCAGCTGAAATAGGCTTGCAAAAATATCTGAAATTCTCATTTCAGATTAGCAACATTTGTGAATTTAAAGAACCCAGCACATGTGTTGCTGAAATATTAGAACATGGCTGCCAAAATGTTAAAATAATCAGGGTGGGGTGCAAGAAAGAAAAGAAAATGCCTTGCAGGAAGTGAAGGGATGGGGGGGAAAGAGGGGCTAAAACTACTTTTGTAAAAAATGAACACCTTTAAATGAAATATCTTCAAGTTAGTAGCATGAGGGAAGAGCAAGCTCTACTAGGCAATGCCATTTTAATTAGTATAATACTGCAGACATCTGGCAAATAGCTTCAACAAGGCAGAAACAGACTACAAATCAACAAATACTTATTGCTCCAGATTCAAGACAAATTTTAATTGAAAAATATACTATACAACACAACAAAAAATATTTATTTGAAAAGATTATGGGTACTTCTTTATGCCTTCCTCTCCCAGTTTTGATCTTGTTCTTACCTCTATGTCCATTTAAAAATAAATCTTCCTCATTATAAAAACTAAGAGATTTGTACATGGACAGAAGTTAATCCACAGTAACTTGATGTGCAGTGTCAGGCTTTCGGAGGTTTACAGGATTTTAAGATTAAAAAGCAAATGTCACAAATATACTCCATGGCCTCAGAAAAGCCCATTTCATGTAGTGTTGTTTATTTTCTAAAATTAAATTCTAAAGGAACAGGAAACTTCCATCATGTCCTGCCCCACATACTCTAGGCAAAAATAAATTGTACAGCTTATTAAGCTTTTGATCACCACCCCCACCCAGCCGCCAAATATCCAGACCAGCTATGACCTCTTCTCCCTGCCCTTTAGTAGATACTTGCTTCTCCTTTTACACTTTCTTATTTACTCACAGTTCTCTCTCTTCCTTACACACCTACAGGGCTCAAGCCTCTCTCACAGTGCAAGATGATCAGTGACTGTAACAGTGCGACAAGACATTTTGAGGAAGTTAAAACATTGATCTGAATTCCAGAAGAATGAAGTGATCTGGGAAGACAAGGGTGGGATTTCTGGCATACGCTGATTTTGAAAGCAGATAGAAAAGCTACAGACCTACAGCACCCGTAATTCCTATCCACCTTCTAAAGACCCTCTACAAAATGCCTCTATCTTGAGTAATCATTTATGCAGTGTCGACGCTATAAAAATCCTAACGCTGTGGCACAGTTTCAGATGACAAAATTACAAAGCCAAATGCACACATGCTAAATGCACGAGATGTCTAACATTGTCAGTGAAGAGAAGCGTACTTGTAGGTATATTTGCTAGATGCTGCTTCAATAATGATTTCCATCAAAAAAGTATGCAAACTAGAATTCAGATTTTTTTCTTTAAACATAAAGATACTTAAACCTTTTATACTTATTAGGGTTTTTATTTTTTATATATAAAAATGTATATAAAAATAAAGTTGGTGCTTATAACCTGTAGTATACATACCATAAATGAAAAAAAATACCACTGATATGTCACTAAGCTATCTGGTTGCAGGATATCACCACTGCAAACTCATTTGCTAAGTTGTCACACAAAGGAGGAATTATTTGACCCATCTTTCAGTTTTTAAGTTTTGTTAGCTAGTAACACAAAACAGCATCTTAAATGAACAAATAGTTCTATTCACCCTTATTGTACTTATTTAGAAAGAAGAGCAAATATATTCTAAAAACTTCCCCTTCTGCCAGTATTTTACCTTTAATTGATAAAGTATGTATTTTACGACCTTGGAAGCATAATCAGTTCATGGACGAAATGCAGTTGAGGCAACACATTACGAAAACCGCCAATGATAGCAGATGTAGTACTCATACTTCCAAAATAGCCCTGCCCAAAGCAGCTGACTCACTGTAACATGCCTGCCTGGTGCTTCCCCTCTCCGGGCAGCAGCTGCTCTACCATGTGCTCAGCACAACTCCAGGCAGCAGCACAGACCGGCACTTGTGTGGCTCCAAGGACAGGGACAAGCTGCTCGCCCCACCAAGGGAAGTGCCCAGGGAAGTCCGGAGGAGCTGGGTCTGTGGCAGAAGTAGTATGGAACAAAACTGGATGGGATTGAGATGGTGGTGACAGTTTGGGGGTGCTGGAAGCTTAGGGGTCTATAAAGCAAAAAGTGTTCAGAGGCTAGAACTGAGAGCCTTAGTGCTGAGAGAGTAAAGAAAGGAAAGAAATGAGAAATATACAGACGAATATAATTAGTTTACTCGGCAGATGATCACATTCTGTCATGTAATGATTAATCTCATTTTTTTCTGGCTTTGGGATTATTACTGGAAAGCCGTTCTGACAACCGGAAAACTTTCCATATAAAGCCCAGATTTATTTACAGACAATTTACATATTTTTTCTGTAGTGCCAATACCGTCTTTTAGCTTAAGTAGTTCTCTCTTCCTAATTTTTAGCTGCAGATCCATCTGTAGAAAATAATTATTCATTCTCAGCTTTCATTTTGTGGGCTAAAAAAAGCTATGCTTACAGATTTGTTTTTATACTCTCTATACCCCCTCTTATCCTATTAAGTCTTCTTCATATTATTTGAGTGCATGTATGTTTCTTTTATATGGCTGACCAGAACAGTATGTTCAATTCCTGATTCAAACTCAACAAGGGCCAGTAATAGCGTCAGTGCTTCTTTATCTTTCCTGGAAATGAACCCTAAGATTTCACAGGTTTTCACAACTACATTAGATTTGTGGTTCATATTATCTGGGATTAATCTGCATGCATATGCTACAGTCCCAAGTCATCTTATTAACAGAATCTGTTGTTAGTGCATCACCCTGGATTTTACCTTGTTTCTATTCAGTTACAGCAAAATTCTCCCTTTGTTATACTCTAATCCTCCCCTTAATGAACAGTTGCTTCTGATAAAGCATTAACAGGGAATTTTATTATCACTCATTTGACTTAAATACCTTAGGAGTAAATGTTGAGAAAACTCATTAATAAGCTTGCTCCAACCCTATACCTTTTTTTATTTGTACAGGTTTCTATTTCTTTCTATGTATTCCAAATTATCTTGAAATTCCCATCCTGTCAAGTTCAATTAAAATAGACCAGGTGAAGAATTTTTAATGACTGCCTCTGCCTAACTAAGAAACCAATAGACTGGTACAATATTTTTTTGTGAAAACAACATGGTATTTTATTTCACTGACTTCTTCAGTATTGCCTAAAAGTTTCACAGTTTCTTGGAAACCTCAACGTTATTACCGGCAGACAGTGTACAGAGACAAGAGGCACTCATTAGCTTCTAGAGCTTATTTACCAGGCTCTCATAATGACTAAACACTGAAACTGGACAGATGTCTTCACCTTCGCTTTCCTTGCTTTCTCAGGATTTCATTTCTGTCCGTGCAGGCCAGCACCGCTTGAAAGTTATAGTGGAAAGCTACTCTAGTAAACTCTTTTGCCAATTTGTCAGCCTCAATGCCCAAGAGGTTTTCTTTTATGGGTGTTCTTTGGAATCTACTTTTTCATATTCTGTATTTTTACTGTAATCTTCAATAAAGTTATTTGAAATAAACTTTTGTACAAAATTATCTTTTGCATTCAACTTTGTAATACCTAACAATACCAAGATTTACAAGGAAACTTCCTCAGATGACAGAAATATAGAATACGAAGGCCACAGTTTCTAGTGGATTTCTAGATACTATCACTTACATTTCCTGCCCCTGACATATAATTTTTAAGTGATTTGCATACTGTTAATTCTATGCCTATCATAGTTTGGGATTTATTATACTTATTTTTAGGCTTTGAGAAGTATGAAATGAAAGAAAGACGTCATGCTACTAACTAAAAAAAGACTTGGGATACATGAGAATTATTCATTAAAGTCCCAAACGATATTCCCATCCATGGTGCCTGATTATATTAATTTTTTTTCATATTAGAAGCCTCTCCTAGTAATTTTGGTTTGCATTAACTTAAACATAACAGCAATACCTCATGCACACACATTTTAGCCCTAGAAAAGTGTAGTCAAATATAAGAATTACAGAGACTGTTAATGTTTTAATGACAAATATCACATGGATTTAAAGTTCTGTACATAATTTATCTAAGTTTTATATTCTAATATTATCTGATTAAAAATGGGAGCCTAACTAAGCACAACAAAGATAGGGCAAAACAATCACCTAGACAGGAATTTTTCAATTAAGGTCCATTTTCATCAAATAATACACGACTGCATATATAGTTTTCCTCTATAAGAAGACTCTGAACATCAAGATCGTTAAGGGGAAAAGTCCTTTATCAGCAGAAGTAAATTTCAACTAGAAGACTGAAAAATTTACTGATAAAAGTAAGTTTGTAATAAAACATCGTGCTCCTCTTTACCGAAGCATTATGAAAAATTTAGTGGGATAATTTCTGGGCCTGTCCTAAAGCAACTGGAGCAAGAAGTATTTTAGCAGTCTGATCATTATTCCGGCATCTTAACCAATTGACCCGTTCACCTGGTCTGCGATACCTGGTATGATGATCTCAGGGACATCCAGAATGTTGCCAAATGAAGCAGTTTTACGATGGCCTCGTTTAGGCTTGGAATAGGCTGAAAAAATACACATATACAATACACATGCAAAACACTAAAATGGCAAGAGCAAAATTATTAAATTCCTAATACTGCATTGTTCATATACTTGGTTAAACTAGAGTTCATGCAAAAACGTGTCATGCAGAATAAACTGCATTGCCTTCCACTCATGCTTACACATAGTAAAGCAACTGTTAAAAAGCAAAAAATGCAGAACTAGCCATCATTACAACACGGTGTAATTAGTTATAGTTAGCAACACAAAAGTCAAACACAGAAAGCAGCATGGCAACACAGAAGGGAAAACCAAATATAATTATCCAAACATAGAACAAATTAAATTATTTCAGTTCACCTGTATATTCAGAAAAAAATCTTGATTTCCTGAACTTAACTAACATTTTATCTTTAGTGTTGGGTACAAATTATTTCATAAAAAAGTCTAATAGCTAGGTACTTCTGTTTCTTTAAATCACCTCCTTTCAAAGCAAATCTCATCTACCTCTGAAAAAATGCTTACTTTAACTACATTTGACAATTATTCCTGCCAATTACTCTTTTGTCCTAGTAGTGAAGATTTTTTTGTTTTGAAAATTGGCTATAACTACCAGCTTTTTCATTCTTGAATAATGTTCAAAAAACGTTATACACTTTGAAATAAAATCTAATCATACTTTATTTTACCACTTCCGTAAGTTTAAGATAAATTGTTCCTATTTAGAGAAAAATCTGAATACATCTCCCAAAGGTAAAATACTGTAGTATACTCATCTCACTAGGTAACGGTGATGTGCATTACATGATTTATTCTTACATTTAATCTAGAGGAAGATGGAACAATACTAAATAATTTTCAATCTGATTTAACAACTGCCAAATCCTCACCCAGCCATGCAATTTTTTTTCAGGTTCACAGCATATTATTTCTGTCACACAGTTAACAAGATTAAAAAAAGAAACCAAAACCAATACAGTGCTGTTTCACCTCTTTGAAAAAGTTATAGTTAGATGTGCTTGAACTCATATCTCATAGTCCACTACTGCATCAAGTGATTTCGCAAAAAAATACCCCAAGTACCCCAAACCAAAAATAGTACATTCAATATGTACTTCTATTTGAAGAAAAAGAAACCCTACAGTCATAACAAAAAAAAAAACAACAACCCAAAAGCCCTTCAATTATTCTGAATAGTAATTGTTATTTCAGAGCAATGTACTTAAAGAATACAAACTAGGAAAATTAAAAACTTGTACAAAGGAGGGCCAGGATATCTCTGCTAATGCCAGAAAGTTACAATAAGAATGTCAGGACCAAAGTGAGTCCTGACATGTTTTAAAATAAAACCAGTATGGTGTTATTACCAGGTAAATACACAGCTACCTTCTGTGTTAAGAAACCTTTAGAGATATTCAGGGTGAGATATGCTACACAGTCATCCAGTCAAAGACTGACAATACAAAAGACAGATTTTGGAATAAGGTTTTAAAATAAAAAACATGAAAGTAAAAAGAATATGATTTCAGTACCTCAGTATCTAGTAATACAAGAACCTGGAGTAATCATAACACAATGAAGAACAAAAATGAAATAGCCATGGTGCACAAGAAAGCCAGAATTTTGATGTGTAATTCCTTATTAATTGCAGCTACTTGGCTACCCTAATTTTCATATTGGTAGAAAAATGCTCAAACAGCTAAATAATGCTGAGCTAACCAAAGTAATTTTGTTTAAGTATTTAAATCTGTGGTTATATGCCATAACACAAAAAACTCTCACATATGAAACTTAAAACCTGAAGTTTACATATATTAACAAGCAGTATCTTTGATGAAGAAAAAAGACAAGAAAGTGTTTGCCAAGTGTACACATTTTTATTAATTCACTCTTCTGGGATGAACCAAAATTGCTTTAACCATAAAATTATGTATTTATACTTACAGATAAATTCTAATTCTCTCAAAGATTTAATGTTTAGAAATGACAGTTTATACCTGAAGCAAACCTGGCAAAACACCTGTAGCTGTTTTTTTTAACAAAAGACAATGCTTTCCTAACCTGGTGAATAAAACCTAATTATGTTTCTCATTCTGAAATCTGTAAAAGCGGATTTTTAAACATATTTGGGAACATGCTGAACTTAAACCTACCTCTTAATTTCAAAAGTATTATAGAGACAACCCTGAAGAAAATGTTATTATAGAAATAATTACGCTAGCAGAGATGTAATAACACTATTTCAGATAAAATGAAAAACTTGTGCATTTGAAACAGGACTATTTAGAAGTCTCATAATGCATTTTTTAGAAAGGTAAAAATCTAATTCAACAAAATCTCTAAAACCTTTAAAATACTCAACTGAAATACTCAGTCTTGCTGAGTGTATAACCATAAAAAAAGGTAATTCCCCCCCAAAATTAATAAAGGACAATGAAGACTACAGGAATAGTTTAAGTATTTTCATATAACTACTGTTGTCAACTTTCTGTAAGACTACGCATGTTTTACATTTTCCTTCTTCCTTTATTTCTTTCCAATTCCTTAGGCTACTCCCCAAACATCATTAAATTTTACCTGTGATGGAAGCTATTCTTGCTTCTATTTCAGACATGTCAGCACTCATCCTTTTGGCTTCTCCAGAAACAAGGGCTGACGGTGGTCGTGCGCGAACATCTGACAAGCTCTCAACACTGCTCCCACGAGATGGGGGTAAACTCAAACGGCCAGGATCACCCTGTTTAACAGTCAGAAAGAAAATTCTTCAGAAGCCCCTCCATAATATGCACCAGTATGTTTCTACAATGTGCATTTTCAAAGTGACAAGATTTAAAATTTCTAACACAATAAATGGCAATAATTTAACTATTATTAGCTTTGAATATAATCTAACTTCACACAGATAAAAAAAAAATCAGCAGAATTAGGCCAATATTGTCATAAGAGAATCTTTGTATTTTTGCACTCTACTTGAAATAAACCAAGGTATTTTCAAAATTCACCTAAATATTTAATCCTTTCATGTCATACTAATATTTAGGTTATAAATTAAGGCAGTAATTTTCAAACATATCTTTTTAATCTAATAAATTCTTTTAAATACAATGAACCATTGTTTACATTTCACTGGAGATCTTATTAGAGCCTTCCAGTTTACCTTTTTGGAATCATACAACTTTTTTCCATCCCTTTTCATATTCTTCTCCTATAACTAACTGGATCAAACTTTGCACTGTTTTGAATGAGGACACATGTTTCAGAACAGATACAACACTTATGTCTACCCATGTCCATTTTGTTAGTATGGTTCAAAATTGCACACGTTGGCTCACCGGCTGCTTGGCTGTATTTTTGATTTGCTGTGCCAATTTTGATTCCAAACGTTTAATAGTGTCATTGGTAGAAGCTCCTTGGAAGTCACTCGGTTCCATGTTAGCATCGCTCTTGTTACTCGTGTTTGTTGAAGTGATATCCATGAATGAACCTAGAAACCAGTAACAAGAAAAAGCATTTGAGAATGTCCATTAAAAATAGTGAAGTGCATCTCTTCACAGGAAAGCTCTCACAAGTCTAACTTGCCCTTAAAGCAACACTTTTGAAAACTTTTAATGAAAGACCAGTTACAAGACTGCTACAAAGCCACTAGTATAAGAAACAAGAGGAGTGAAAAAAGAATATGTAACTAAATACTATGATAACATTCTGAAGTCAGTCTTTACCTCTCTTTGAAATTGTTAGGGTAGCTGTTATATTAACACCACAACAGCAACCTCATTCACAGTTAATGACGAAGACCACCATTAACCACAGAGGAGCACAAATACCTGAAAAATATCAGCCTATATATATTCACTGTTTGAAGTGATAAATTATGTCTTAAAATCATGTGCTGAGAGGTGGAGAAAAACTAGTAAAGTCAGTGAAATGCTAAAGCTGCAAAGATTTTTTGTTAATATAAAGGTCACTAAGCTGCAAAGTAGCCAGTGAGGCTTTATCCAAAGTAGAAGCAATTTCTCTGGAGATAGAAAATAATCCAACCAAGCAGAGGAAGCTGAAGACATGTAAGATTAAAAACTACTTAAATGGAAAAAAATGTACTCTAAACAATGAGGAAACTGAATGATATTTTTCTTTTATTATTAAAAGGATTTCTCTGAGGGCAAAACTACCTGAAAGTCTAGCCCACATTTTGTTTCACCCACCTTTCTAGTTACTGTATTTACTACAACTTATCATAAAACAAATGCAAGTTTAAATTGTGGAAATTGCAACTTAAAGCAGGTGCAGCTTTCAAGAACAGTGAAAAATTTTAAATTGACAACTCCTAAACATTACATATGAATATAAGGGTGTCAACTGCTAGCAACATTCATAGGGGAAAAATAGAGACGTTAAACATGGGCATTTGGTGACAGCTTTTATTATAAGCTTTTTCTTCATTACACATATACTTCAGCAAAACCACCTGACTGAGAACACTAAATATGATGTAGTATGAGGCATTAACAAAATAAATAGGGTCTGCTGATGCTTAAGATTTTGGAAATCTTCCATTTTGAGTTCAAAATCAATGTAGAAATGTGCTTTATAATCTATCTGCATCATTTCATGTTGCTGTACTTTTTCTCTAACTTATACAAATGTACCTGTGCTAGTGGCAGAGTTGCTTTGGCCTTCATCTGAATACTGGCAAGGATACTGCAGAGGTTCATCAGCTCCTGGAAAGTACTGTGAAAAAGCAGTAACTATTTGATAAAAAAGTAATTAACAATTGTTTTCAAATTATTATAATAGTACCTCATAATTTCTAAGTGTAAATTATGTATTACACTTATAACAATTTATTTAGAAGATAAATGAATGCAATTATTTTTAATAACTTAATACATTAGATACACCTATGACTTTATTTTTTCAAATCTATTATGAGTTATTATACCCCTCCAAACATGGTATATATGTAAAATATATATATATATAAAAGACAAATTATTTCCCTTCTCTACTACAATAACTTGATCATTTTTTGTCAAAAAGAGAGAAACAAAAGAAAACATGCAAGTCCACCTCCAGAGTGGGATGAAAAGCATAGTTTCGGAAATCAATTTCCCAGCTTAATAGTTTAAGAAATTATTAAAATACTTAAAAATAGATTTTTATACCCGCATCAAGTGTGTCATTATTTTAACTATTTCCTCCATGGATGGCCGTTGTGAGGGATCCTTGGACCAACAGCGGGTCATCAAACTCTCAATTGGTTTAGGTAAATTTTTGATCAGTGGTGGCCGAGTACCTGCAATTGAAATTAGAAAACACCCTTAAATTTTTTAAACAGACTCTGAAACAACTGAGAGTGTCTGATCTCTCTCCAGTATTTCGCTAAATAAATAAAGGAAAATGCAGAGTTAATTGTAGTCTGGATGTACTGGCTTGGACCTAATTTTCTCTCTTACAAACAAAAACTGACAAGAAAAGTTCCTTTGTACTACATAGCAGCAGTAGAAAAAAATTTAAACTTTTCCTTCAGTACAGGTTTGAATACATTCACTGACTGACTAAATACAGCCTATTACAAAGGCTAATGAAATGTTACTTCATTCTGAAGAATAAAGTTCTAGGCCAAACTGGGAAGCAAGTAATAACAGTCTTTGGTTCCTAATGCTGTATTCACATGAAAAAAACAAAAACAAGCAAGCAAACAAAACAAAACAAACCCCAAACAAAACCCAAAACCAACAACAACAAAACCAAACAAAACCACCAAAAACAAAAAAGAAAAGAAAAAACTCAAACGTTTTGAAGTATTTTTGAAAGCTGATTTTGCTCCCAAGAACATCCTGAAAAACTATTAGGCACTGGAACTACCAATTTTGTGTGACTTTTTCATGGCCTATAGTAATTTTTAATAACATTTTACTTCAACTATTGTATAACTATGCAGCTGGTTTTTGCTTCAAGTTCCTCCTCTTATTACAATTTCAATGAGAACAATTGATGGACAATCAGTTGTGATGAGACACAGTGATGGCTTGCAAAGAAAGTAGTAAGTATTTAAGAATAGGTTGAACAGAATAAGTAATGCATAAAGTAAGAATGCCACAATAGTTTTAAGTGAGATGTAGTGCACTAAACTTCCTTCTTAAGAAGAAGGAAAAAAAAGATAAAATTTTAAAGCAAAAGTAGGTACAGATAGGGAATTTTAAAGTATACTCCCACACCTTACTGAGGCTTCCTGATTTACTACTAGATTTACACTTAGTTTTACACTTAATGCTTTTACGCAAGGCACTTATCACTCGTAATCTCAATGTCCAATGTCCTTGAAAAACTGAGAGTCTCTTTCTTCATTCAAAAATGGTATTTGCAAACATCTCTGTGCATTATTAAGACTATAATATTAATTGATTATATCACAAAATTATATCACTCTTCTTTGAACAGGATATGCCTGTGCTCACCTTACGCTTCTATCACTTACTACTGAAGCAATGACAACTCAGGCAGAGTACCAGCCTTCACTGCTGGTTTGTTAATTTTTTCTTCCAAAAAGTTGACGCTTGCTTTGATGTTGTCTCACAAATGGCAGAAACTCTTTGCAGACATTCACTGTACTACTTCACTATCATTACTTTATTACTCAAAAAATTGTTTTGCCACGGTACCTAAAAACACAGCAGTAAAAGTTACATCTCTGGCATGAAGATACTACAGTCTACTACACTGACCAATGTTACACCACTGCTTTAAAGAAAGCAGTCAATTTGAACACCACTGTGTCCTGTTCATAGTCTAAGCTCCTGAAAATCTGTTCTGTATAGTACCTAGCATAGTAGAGTGCTGCTCCATGAGTGCAGGTACCTAGATATTCAAACAGCAGAATAAAAAAAAACAACCCAAAATACCACAGATGAAAAACAAAAGTAACATCCTTAATGATTAATGGCCCTGGAGGAGGTCTCGTAGCTTCTAATATTTCTAAACACTGTTTAAGTTACTTAAAATTACACATTTCTTGTAGATGGTTCAACTAAAAAAAATAAAAGAAAGACAATGTAGCTAATGAAATCATTATTCAGCCAGGTAAGAGGTTTTTCTCAGATCACTTTTAAAATGAAGTGTTGTAATAATGAGGACACAGCTCTTTATCCTTCTTTGTTCATAGACCAGTTACACGTAGCAAGCATTGTAGCAGCCAAGTAACTCAAAACCCATACTGACACAAAAGTGGCAGTGTCTAACTATTTAGTCTTTGTGACAAACATGCATATTTAATGAAGCACAAAATAGAAACACTAGTAATTTAAAGCTGTACAGCTAAGAGTGTTTAGCAAATTTATAGGTCATATACACAACTTCAAATGCATTATTTTTCAAAAGTAATACTTGAAAAGTATTTTCAACTCACCATTGTGAACTGCCCACATTATTCGGAAAGCTGGACCACCAATCTCATCAAAAGGTTTCCTACGGGTGATTACCTCCCAGAGAATAATACCCCAACTGAAAACGTCACATTTTTCACTGTAATTGCTACCTGGAAGAAAGCCATCAATATAATCTGACTCTTTTCTTTGTAACACATTAAAAAGAAATATAGTTTGAGCAGATCATAGAATCAGGTTGGAAAAGAGCTCCAAGATCACTGAATCCAACTTTTCACTAAACACCACAATGTCAACTAATCAAGTGGCACTAAGTGCTATGTTGAGTCAATTCTTCACTGCTTCCAGGGATGATGACTCCACCACTCCCCTGGGCAGCTTGCTCCAACAAACAAACAAACAAACAAACAAACAAACAAACAAACAAACAAACAAACAAACACACATACATACATACATACATAGCTTTACATACTTACTTTCACTTCACATTTATTATGCTGAAAAATACCCGTTTTGTAAAGCTGATTTCATGCTAATTTAAGTCAGAAATCACTTGACAGTATGACTGTTAATAATGCCCCTCTCTGGGAATCAATCCTTGGAGTCACCTTGAAATTATAAAATGCATCCGTTTCCTTATATAATACAAACCACAATTAGTTAGGTTTAAAAAATCTGTTGCATTAATGATCTAATATGTTATTTTTGTTTCCTCTAAATATTCTTCAATTCGCTTCTTCCAATGACAATATGCCAGCCCATAATTCCTGTCACATCCATTACTCTTTATTAATTACAGGTCTCCAGAAGAACTACTAAGTTACCATATGAACAAATTCAGGAGAGTCCTCAATTCCTCACCATCTGATTTCCTCCTAGTTTATTTTTCTTAATTCTTTTGTAACACATTACTTAATTAAAATTCTTTGACCAGAAGTTCAGTATTCCTAAGACTCCTAAGGTGCTGAAGACAGGTAGGTGACATAGAATAATAAATAAGAATGTTCAGAGGCTACAAAGAAAGAATGTATGCTTTGTAACCACAACTCATGCAAACGGTAGTAAGATATGTGAATGGCTAATGATACGAGAATAAATGTGTGAATATAAATTATAGGAGATTTGCTCATCTATCTTCAAACAAGGATTAAAATTTGCATACGGTGGCCAAGAGATTTTTTTGTTTATACCCAATCAGAAAGCATTATTCAGACAAATCATTTCAGTAACAGTGGAATTAAAGAAGTCTAGTTTCATGTGAATACCCACCATACAGCAATAGCTGCAATAGGCTTCATCCACTACCTGTGAGCCAATTTCCTTTGCCCCCATACCTCTGACAAACTGTTTGTTCTCTGGCCAGTTCTTGCAGTCCAGCCAGTTGGCAAGACAAGCACAAGAAACAGGCTGCACCATGAACCACGAGCCCTCTGTAAGTGAAGGCACTAATTTGGACTTTATAAGAATGTGGATCTCAAAAACTTTACACCTGTATCAAAGTAGTTGAATGTGGCAAATGAGTTCAAAAGGCAGGAAGAAGATAAAGTCAGCTTTATCAGTCAGCTCACTTTCAAAGATGCTGGTGAAAAAAAAGTCACGTAAACAATGGCAGATCACTAAGGGAAGCAAAACAGTCTCATCTATGCAGTCACAGCACTTCTATAACACACAGACTAGGAAACTAAAGTAGTGCTATTCCCCTATTCGAGCAACAAAATTCTACTTTGTGGCTGAAAAGTCTTGGACTAATTCTGAAAAGTGAGAGTCCAAAAGAAGTGAGACAGTATTCCGTACTGTTCCCTTACATGAGAAACTAAGACTGGATAGACACAGTAATTCCTCAATTTATCCAATTTCACTATAGCAATTTTAATTTTTTAATAGTTTCTTCTAATGAGAGTTCTGATATTGGAATTGCTCTCTTTTACCTCATCCTGATCTATATAGTATTATTGTCATTTAGATTATTTGATTTGTACAAGGCTTTAGGTGCCCTAATGTTTAAAATGGGAGGAAAAATCTTAATATTATAGCAATTACTTCACTAAGTGCCATGTTCTGCAATGGATGCTTTTTATGCCTTTACTGTTCTCATCTAGAAACCTTAGTACTAGAACAGCATCACATTAATATTAGCCTTCATCCCATTGTTGAATTCTGATGCAGTAACACAAGCAAAGAAATTTTTAACGATTTTGACATTTGAAGTGGTTATTTTAGTAGTTTAATGATGGTTTCAAGAGTAACTTTATATGCTACATTGTAGAAGATGCATCATGCAAGATTCCTCCTTTCCTTTGATACTTCTGCTTTTATAATGATTTGTCTATTTATCAGTAAATGCTTTCAGTTAAAAGTACATAAAAACAACTGTAAACTGAAGGCTTCTTGCTGCTGTCCAACAATAACTGCTGTACAAGATTTCTTTGTTCTACTTTTCTGGATTCATACACCAGAGGAACTAGGATATGAACTGTAAACCCCTACTACAATACACTTATTTACATCCATTTTAGATTAAGATTTTTCACACACACAAAAAAATCTAGCTTTAACACTTGATTGTTCAATTGCTTATTTCTAAAAGAAAAAAATCTCCTATTTATACAGTTTAATTTAATAATAAACAAGTGTTAAGAAAAGAAGCAGTCCTGGCTAAAAAAACAGAGGAAGTGCCTGAATATAAAATTACATAATGGAAAATTTTCATGCATCAGAGTGAAACAAATAATCCTTGCATTATTGGGTTGGTACTCTAAGCAATATGTGGAAGAAAATGGTACCTTAGAACAAAAGTTTCCAAAGGTAATGTTTGGGAGGGATCCTAAAACTGTATATGGACAGTCTCTGGAATAAGGACAGTAAAAGAAAAGAGGCCACTTGGATCCAAAATCTGGGAAACCTCTGTTGCACACAGGCACTTGCCAAATATATCAAATCAAGGACACCTGCTTCCTAAAGCAGGAGAATGACTTTTCCAGACCAATTTCCAATTGCTAAATTAATTGATAATTAAGGTACAGACAGGTTAAAAGGTCTTAATCTGCAATTTAGTATCTACAGGATTATTTCTTTGAAAATCAATTATAGGTATCTAATTATCAAGTATCATCAGTCTGCCCCAATTATACTCCAAGAAATAGCTTGTTTTCCTACTTAGCCAAATTAACTGGCATTAACATGTTTCTCAGTATGTAGGAAAGAGGAAGTACATCAAGTCTCTAGATTACACAAAAAGCAGATGAAGATGCGAGTTACAAGAAAGTGGGGGATCAAAAAAGAAGGCAATTATGTTCAATTTAGAGACTAACAGGGAAATTCTAAAGTTAAAAGCTGATCAGAGTAGGGAGCAAAAGTAATGACAGTGTATTTAAATGACAGAACAGTTTGAAATGATTTAAGAATCTCAGAAATAGCAGAATTGTGGGGAAAGAACCTTCTGGCTGTATTTTACTTACTTAAAAAATAAGGAACTGAAGCTGTCTAAAGATATTCCTTATGTAAATCTCAGCAATGACAAATAAAGGTTCCACATCTTCACGTAATTAAATGTCTAATATTAACAGGAGAGAGTTGGTTCAGTGCTGCTCTTCAAACCTCTGCACAATTATTTGACAATATACACTTGTACAGCTTTTAAAAAAAGTTACACTTCTGCCAAAACTCTTTCAGTTGTTACCTCAAACTTCAGTAAACTTTATTTTAAAGACTACATGATGCTCTTACTCTTACATCACATTAATTCACAATTGCATCCCTATAAAGAAAATATAACATTAACGCTGAATTTTTATTACCTTCAAAAACTTCAGGTGCCATCCAAGCAGCACTTCCTTTGTTGTTGGTCATGTGTGTTTGAATATCACAGGCTGTACCAAAGTCACAGATTTTTAGAACTGTCCCCCCAGCTACCAAGAGCAAACTGTCAAACAAAAAAAGGGATATTAAGACTGGAGAATAAAACAGTCTGATAACAAACCACTGATTTTTTTTTTAAATTCCAACAACTATCATTCTAATATAGGTGAATATCTTAGGCTTTGTATGTCAGCACTTTGTTTTATAATATGGGAAATACAGAGGGTCATTTGTATCTAATGCGAACATATTACGTATTTTAAAAGTAATCCAATATATGTTGTAATTTATTAATATTTCTACGTGCTAGATTTTAAATAAATACCTTTAGCCATAGTAAACCACTAAGAATATACTGACAAAAGTAGACTTCCAGATGCCAGGGACTGAAAACCAACAAGTACTGTAACAATTTTACCAAAAGAAGAACAATCAAGACTCTCACTAACATCAGTCAATGCAGCTATTTATTTAAATGGAAGCACTTGAAGTTACATGTGAACAGCTCTCTAAATCAAAACTGGGGAATACAAGAAAGAACTAAAGATTTAAATTGTGGCTTCATGTTATAATTTTACCTGGTAATAACTGCAGATAACCACCAAAAAGGGATGATTATCTTGATCCTTAAATATCTGTTTCTATCTAATCTGTGGAGCCAGATCTGAAGCTGTAAAATGAGCCAGATAATAAACTGACTGGGTAGAAAACTATTACATTTTGTTTCAGTGGGAAGTGATGGGAGCTTCTTGCAGTGGTAGTGGAACAGGCAGAACAAGGTGTTAAAGGAGGATGGTCATGTGGTGAAAGAGCTCTAATGGAACAGATTAAATATGACATTAGAACCAATCAACTCCCCCACAAAGCTCTCTTATTAAACACCACAACCGTTCCAAAACTGGAAGATTTTAATTGCCTCTGATAAGAAGCCCTATTCCTAATAAACTCCTCTTCCACCATGCAGGGCAAGAGCAGGGTATTTTTCCAGTTTAACAGAAAGTAACTGAATACAGTTAATTTTCTGTATCATAAACCATCATTCTGTAACTGAAGTTTCAAATTCACAGCTTTCATTTGGAATACAGTACATCCAAAAGTTAGTACCAATTAAAGGCAATGCTTTTAAACGCAATAAAATTATTATAAATGATCTTAAATGACAATTGTAAGAAAATATGAAAAATGAACTATAAACCTACTTTGGTGGTTTCAGGTCTCTGTGAATTAGAGCCTTTGGTTTCATACTGTGGAGATATGCCACTCCTTGGGAACACTGTAAACACCAACTCATGGCATGTGCAGCAGTATAATGAGGCAGAGGTTCAGCACCATGCAGCACTGCAAAACAAAGGCACAAACTAAAAAGAACTTTATTGCATATTACAACAGATACAATGGAGTTAACAAAATACCAGTCAGAAAGCTCTATGGAATCTAAGTAATCACCAACACCTCATTACTGCAACTAAAAATATCCTTCTGCAGACTGTTAAAATAACAAAACCATCAAAATATTTCCCATTCTTTAGTACACTTTCCATAATCATTTATGTTAAAATCCAATACGAAAAGTGTTGTTTGTTCTCAGCTACCCCTGGTAAAGTCTTAAACAAATGCCTATGGAATTTACAAATTAAGGAAGAATGTTTTCAGATGTTCCACTGGAAAACCTTACATTACTTGTATAAAATATAAGAAACTGCTATCAAGAACAAACTAGTGAACTGAAAAGAGGTTTTAAAAGGCACATTCCCTTCTCCTTAAAATTATTTTAAGAATTTCAAAGAACCACATAATAGTTGGAAGAGATCTCTGGAAGTCCACCAAGCAGGTCAAACAGGCCACCTCCAGCTGGTTGCCCTGGACTGTGTTCAGGTGGCTTCTGAATAGCTCCAAGAATGGAGATATATTTATGAAACAACTTGTAGTTTAGATGATGTTTGCCCTAATACTAGCACTTTAACTCCAGGAAGTTGAAATGATACTCACCATTGTACAGAGAACCTCCTTCAGCATACTCCATAACAAGACACACCTTTGGGGGGAAGGGGACAAAAAATAGGCATATTTTCAATGCAGAGGCAGAAAACAGCTTTTGTAAACTGAAAGAGCAGTTCTTTGAGAGCAACTGAAAGGCCTCCAAACTTAAACAAATGGAAAATACACCAGCCAGTTTGAAATGTACGCATTTACATGTAAGAAAAATCAGTTTTATACTTAGTTCTAATTAGAAAATAAAAGAATGACTTCCCTCCTCCTCAGACTTAAAAAGCAAATACTGTCTTAAAACTGCAGTTCACTTTACTCCTTTAGTGGCTTACAAAAAAAATCAGTTAAATACCATGCCAAAAGAATTTCACTAGTACCAAGAAAGAAAACGGATGCAGCATTATTTTAAGCAATTTAATTAAGCAATTAAATAGCCCAAAGACGAATTAGCTAAGGATACATCTGTCCTGTTACAGTACCTTCTTTTCTGCTTAGAGAATTTGTGAGACTGTTTGCAACTGTGGCAGAAAGTAAGCAAATCCTGAAAACTGCATGCATGAAAACAGGAGCCAATTTACAAGACATAATAATGCATTTCCTTTTTGTATTGATTTGCAATTAATATGACTGTAGCTATGAATGTAACTACATATGTAATACATTTTGACATCAGTTAAGTATAACTAGTGTTTAGAAACAGATTTGGGGTGTTCTTGAATTTATTTTTCATAGCAGTAGAAAGGAAAAACAAATACCTGAAAATATCAACCAACCTAGACCTCTGTATATTTCCTTATTATGGCTAAAACATGAAAAATATATAAAATAAACATTTTTAATATAAAATACATGTTCTGAGCATTGATGCTTGCAAATGTTAGGCTAGTCACTTTTTGTCATGCTGGTATAAGCTATAACTTACTGGGTTGAGACAGGCTCCATATAACTTGACAATATTGGGATGGTTTACTCGTGACAGTTGTCGAAGCTGCAATATAAATCACACATTTCAAACACAGAAAAAAAGGATAATGCTTTATTTTCATAGCTATAAATAATACACCACAACACCAAGTAGAAGTTTTCTATGTCTGCATACAAATCACAAGACTTATGTCACTCTTTGCATTTAAATTTATGTAACGAAGTTTGTGTCAATCTGGAACTGTGTTTTAAAAGAAAGTTTGAAAAAATTACATTTAAAGAAAGTATTTTTGTCACGCTATAGTAAAGTCACTCAAGTCACAAGCACTGTGCAACTATGACATCTATAGATTCGGTGCTCTTCCTGGAGCCCTCAATTCTGGGACTACATAAAAATTGTCTGATTAAATAAAAAAAAATCAGAATCATACTGTCGGTTTTGACAATATAGAGGACAAAAGTTCTAAAATCACCAAGCCCACAACCCTATAAAATAATTAAAAATTAAAATTACATAGTTCTAAGAATCCATTACTATTTGTACTGACAACTTCACTATTTTGCATTAGGTTTTTTTACCAGTATGTAGTAGAAGCAAGCAAAAAGGAATTTTTTTCCCTTTACACAGACCGCTGAAGAAGTTTATGCTGTCTACTGAACAAATGCTATTATTTCAATACACTTCAGAAGATCTAAAAAATCAGAATGAAATATTTCAACGATGCTTGCATTGTGCAGGGTTTCCTGAATAGCAGTAATTATTAAAGCATTTCTGGAATTATCTACTCAGATCTTTTTCGAACACAGAATTTCCAAGAGACTGACTGGATTTACTCAGAGTTAAACCAGACTCAGATTAGTAACCTTACAAACTTTCCTTCTTAATGAACAACATATAAATATTTACAGAAAGGCCTATTACATGCTTTTTCAAGTCCTTTAGTGTCACATTTTACTAGAGTTAGTTCTAAATTTAAGAGTTCTATTTTTAACATATTTTGTCTATCCTAAACATCCTAAGTTATAACTAAATAAATACTAAGCAGCATGTCACATTATATCTCATTTAAATTAAACTTTTGATTCTAGAAAATACGATTTATCTTGGGAAGTTTATCAATATATCTGAACTACTCAAGACGTTTTTAAAGAAGCAAACATTGAATGAAAACAGTGATTGCCTTTAAGGTAGCAATGTACTTATACATAAGAAAAAAATTAATCAAAATATTAGAACTGCTGAAAAAAGTCAGAAATAGTTTCAAATATCAACCTGATTGTACTGGAGAACCTATGCTGTTGCCCCTGGAAATGTTAATCAGCTCCAAGGCTTTGGTGTGTATTCCAGCTGCACCCTGACTTCAGACTGGGACAGATTCCAAGAACTGTTATTTCCCTACTTGTGTGCCCTTGTCTCTCCCACACTTCTGCTTTTCAGTTTTTATGAGAAGCACACTAAAGGAGCTGCAATGTTCTCTGAAAAGTCTCCTGTTCTGCAAGACAAGGGTCCAGGCCTGAACTGGGTACCACAGGCAGCATTTATCTTGTCTTAAAGACATAGCTTTTAGTACACTAAATGCACCCATGAATTTCAGAAAACAAGCTCTACCAAAACCCATATTTTCCATCAAACATACTGTACCTCTACAATGAAGGCTTTTCTTTCAGATTCACTTTCTATCTGTTTAATGGCTACATCTTTAGCTCGCCATTTTGCCTTGCAGACCACACCAAAGGCTCCTCTCCCAACAACCTAGAACAAAATATAAAACACTAGAGTTAAAACTTGAAATGGTTTAATTCGCTGTGCAGGACTTCACAAACAGAAAAGAAATTTAATTTAGAAAACTGAAGATATATAGGCTTGAGTTTTGCAGTAGGAATTGAATACTATGGCATCAAAGCATAACTGGTCTTAGCTAAGCTTGCTCAAAGAGATTATTTACAGAAAAAATTGGGAAACACACGTACAAAACTTTTTATTACTAATGTGCAGTGACAGTATTTCAGAAAAGTATAATCTCAATTACTTAGAACAAGATTTGCTCAGAATTTTAGAGGAATGAGACCAATTTTTTTTTAGGTTTCATCCATGAAATAATACCTATCTGCTGTTTACTTTGTTTACTCCTGCTAAAAACAGGAATTAAGACTTTTGAAATTTAAATGCATACACAACTGTACAGGACCATTATGAAATCGGGACAAGATGTTCAGCGTGGTCAAAGTTATCAGTTCATTTTCTCACAGCTGACTCAAGAGTGTGATAGCAGTAAACTATCCTGCAAGTCCTCCAAAAAAGCACCACTTCTATAAACTAAGCTTTCCCTATTTCTGTTGAAGTCTGCTTTCTAGCTTATTTAGAATTAACATTGCCTAAAACTACGAAAAAAACCAACCCCAGACAAGAGTCATAACTCTTCAATGTAACTTTGCAAAAGCAGTAGTAGCAGCTTCTGCATACTAGTGTTCAAGTAATCTTTAACCTTCACTGTGAAGAATCTTTAAATCTTTAACAACACCATTATTTAGAGCAGCTCTTTGAAACCAAGCATAGAAGTGAAAGCAGGATAGAAAGAAAGTCACTTTCTGGTGAATTACACATAATGCTTAATTGAAAATTCACTTCTTTTAATTGTTTCTCAGAGGAAAAATGGCAACATACAGGAATAATGACAAAACATGCATGTGAGATATAAGACTGAAATGAAGGTGTTGCCATTACAGTGACTGCAGCCACTACAGAAAAGCACAGACAAGTGTGTTGTTACTCATAGACTCAAAAGAAAATGTTGAGGAGGAGGAAACCTAAGACACACAGGCAAAGAAGGAAAAGGAGCTCCTCCAAAACCAAAAAATGCAAGGCAGGCAAGATGAGAAGTAGGAGAGGGGAGGAGAAACAAGGGGCCATTTATGTAATCCATTCTTGGGTTAGGTTCTTACTACGTGCTTTCCAAATAAATAAATGATGAAACTGATTTCCCCTGGGAATGGGATGGAAAAAGCTGCAGGTGCATAACTCAAGACCTGCTAAATTGTCATGATGGATATGAGGAAGTCTGAAATCAAGGCCCCAGTTTGAAGAGATGAAAAATATAAATTAAAAAAAAAAAATCAAGATCTTACATTAAGAAAGATCAAAATAGGGAAATTATGCTTAATTTTTTAATTTCTTAAAAGTTTAATGTGGATATAAGAGACATCTGCCTTGACAGCCATGGTGATCATAGACACTTTTGTCTTCTGGTTTCCTTATTACTATAAGAAATATTTTTCTCTTTTACATTACAGTATGCACTTAGCCTTCCAGGAGTTTCTGCCATCTCACTTTTACCTTCCACAACAGTGGTTCACAGACTGTGTGATAAGATATGCACAGGAGATGGAAAGAACATGCCACATTCTGTTTCATTAAAGAACAGGACCTGTTGATTGTAACCTCATCCCCCAGCCAAAGTGCAGGGCCTTGAATCTTGTCCCGACATAACACACACTAACTATTTTCTTGCATTCCACAAGTGAGGTTGGAAACACCAAGCCATATGAATGATAGATGAGCAGCCTACAAAAATAGTACATATAAACAAACTGGAAACAATGAGTCACTGGAAGACATAAAAGTCCCCAACAGTCTTCCTTGCTATTTCCTTTTCTCTCTCAGACCGTGTTTTGAATAAAATTACCCATTTTCTTGGGGTTGGCAGGTCCCCCACCTTCTACTGCTGCAAGAGTTGTCCATTAAAAAGCCTCTACCCACCTTGCACAGCACATTACCAGACCTACAGAACAAGGAAAATCTTATCAGTTGGTGTGTGTGCTCTAAAAGTCTGCATTTCGCAGAAATGGTGATTAGTGAGCACATAAAAATCCCACTGTGCAAGCATCTGGGAAATACTAAGGAGTGTTAATGAGAGAAGGATGCCACAAAGCAGCTTGTGCAGGATGAAGTGTATTGGCAGCAGCAATACAGTTCCACATCTGCTGCTACCATACACTGTGAAGGAATCCAAACAGGGTTACCCAAGTGAGTGGGAAGAACTCTCCCTTCCACTTAGGGAAAAGGAGATGGGTATGTAATGAATTCTCCTAGGTGGATACAATTGGCCTTATGGAGCAAGCCTCTATGAGACACCTTTTAGAAGGTTCCTTTTCTTAACATATCTTTTCTCATACTCTTCCACAGTTCTTAACTACAACTCTGTTACATTTAATCCAGTGACAGAAACAAAAAGAGTTATTTGAAAACAGTGCATACACGTCAGTTAAAAGATTGGTCTGAAAATTAAATGAAGTAATTTGACTTTTTTTTTTTCACTTAGCCTGAATCACTTACAACAGTTTGCGATGGGTCAGGCTTACTTTTTTTCTGGCTAGTCCTATCTTTCCCTGTTGAAAAGACTTGTATATGTCCATATGTACAAATACACTATCTGTATTATGCATATGATTTTAATATCATGACCATTAATAGTCTATTATGACTAAAATATACTACTGATAGTCTACTAGACTAAAATAGTCTATTACGACCAAAAATATACTACATATTTATTAATATAAATTATATTTATTTTTCAGATGCATAACAAAAAAAGAAAGCCCATGTATCTCTTCCATTTGATTCCATATGGTTAAATTCAGCTCATAAGTCAATATAAATGCATACTGTTCCCCTGCAGATAAATGACTATTTGCAAGTTTCATCCTGAGAACTGGTACACATATTTCCAGTTCATATACTAAAGAAATCATTATTTTTCAAAGTTGTTGTATTTTTTAAACAATGTTTCTATTAAATGAAGAAACTCACAGAAACAAGTATATTGCCTAATGTAGTGTTTTACATTGGGGCATGAATGTCACAATATTTGGGTTTTAGCTGAAAAGCAAAACGAATTCCAGGAATCAGACGTACTTAATGAAGTCCCACTGATGACTAAAAAAAAAAATAAAAATCAGTGTCAAGCACCAAGAGGAAGAGTATACCAGGCAATCTAAACCTTAATTACATAACAGAAAGCTGTGAGACCATCAGAAAGCTGAGAGATGTGTTGTTATATCACAACAAATAAAATGTAAATTTTACTGTTGGTGAAAACAGTTTGATCAATGATTATGCAGTCAGGGTTTCATAACAATTTATCAGCGACTCGGTGCCTGCTTAGGCAGAGGGTTGAACTTGAGAAGAGGATACGAATGCAGTGAATATTTACCTAGGATACAGGGAAAACAGAAGAGCTGATCCTCCATTAAAGCAGTTCAGGCTCTTGGATAGCACATGAAAGGAGCAACCATCAGAAACAACGACGGATCCAATACAAATTGAAGTTTCCCATGTGTGAAAACTCAGTGTGTTTTTCCTACTTAATCTGGAGAAAGTACCTTACTCATAGCAAAACCCCCTTTATAATCGACAGAATGCAGCTTGTGGTGGAGTCCATTTACATATCATTTTCTTCCCTCAACTTTATTCTTTGAAGTGAGTAAGTCTTAGATATGGTCAGAAGGGTTTAAACACTACCTAGTTTCTTTTAGCACCAGGTGCTGGAACTGAGTAACTCACTATCACAGGAGGAAGGCACTGCCTGAACTTTAGTTTCTTCATGCTCATTCCTCCCTGTCCCTTGCTTTTGGTCCCACACTGTATGTTTGGGCAATAGTGCATATTCAGAATTATATGAAGCACAGTTAATGCAATTATTGACACAACAAATCAATAAACAGCAGCTGATCTGTAGCACTGTGTATATTTGGAAAATCATCTAAAAATAAACACATTCTTTTGGTAAAAGATTCTGTTCCTTTAAATATCGTCTAGGAGAAAAATGGAAAATATAGGGGAGATGAGACATCTAGAAACAGAGTAAGAACAAGTCTGCTTCTACCTTTCTCACAGAACAGAATTAAGGTTTTCAAAAACCACTTAGTACATGACACAAAAAGATTTTAAACTGGAAGTAATACTTCAAGAGATTCAAAGATTGAAAAGTGTATTAAAATTTATTCTTCTACCTACAAAATACATACCAGTAAAAAATTACATTTTACTGTGTGACAAAGTGACGTGGTGAAGGACAGTGCCATTTGCATGTTTTCCAGATAATGTATTTAGAGTCTTATTTAAAGAATATGAACCATACAAGAACCCTGGAACAAGCATTACCTCTGTCTCTGTGTACAAATAGTATCAAATGCTGTACATAAACAAAGATACATGATACTGACTTGTAAGTATGTAGACTATACTGACTGTTAAGCTATGTAGACTAGAAATCACGCAGGAAATAGAGACTGCAGATATGTTAAGACCTTAAGGATGTATTTTGTCCTAAGGGATGTGACCAAAAATTTCCCCTCCCCCAGTAAAACAAGAAAAATGCAGATGCACCATAATCACCTAACAAATGTCAAAACTTTGGAAGAATTAATTTCAACTTTGCATTAACTGCACAGGTTTTCTATTAACTCAAAAACATAAAAATGCGAAGTTTTTCTCTTTATCCATAGTTTCCATGTAAGGTAGTTCTGCATGCTGGATACCTAGTGCTTTTCTTTCTAAAAAAAAACTTGCTGGATATATAAGACAGCAATAAAATATAATAGCTCCCTGGTTAGCAGACGGAGTATTCTTTGGAGAACTGACTTCATAATTTGCAGTATCTACTGCATGACATGCTCATTTACAATTTTGGGAAGCAAGACAAGCAGTTACAAAAATCCAACAACAGAAACCCAACAAAACCCATGCTTCCAAAATGACAACAGGGTTTAAGTTATATTTAATATCTATGTTGCTTTGTTTACTGGTATATTTGCTAATGAAATGGTTTGCATGCAAACTGAGCATTAGGATCTCTCAAGCTCCAGGCACTCCGCAAGATAGAGTGGAAATAAATGTTCTCCAATGTGCTATAAAATACAAAAAAGAATCACATTTTGAAATTCAGTTGCTTCTACTCTTTCTGCCTACCAGAGCTCCAGTAGCACCAATAAAGTATACTAATATTTTCAGCTTTTCACATATCTGCCTGTATGGCACACGGAGCATAAATTAAAAAAAAAAACAAACAAAAAACAAACAAACAAAAAACCACAACAAAAAACCAACCAAACAAACCCCCCAAAAAACCAAAAGAAGCCATGAACAACAGTTTACAGCTTCTAAAAATATATGCCTACACTTTCTATCATTCATTCAACTACCCTCAAATTCCAGCTTTGGTTCCTCTGTGTGTGCTGTGCTTTATTAAGTAGGTTGAAGCTAATCCGCCCCGTGCCACAAATGACTGTGGCCAATACCCTGGCAGCACTTTTAGGAAGGAGTTCAGATCTATCTGCCAATTCTTACAGCTATGTTCTCTGACTGGTTAAGTTTATTTGTACTAGTGTCAGCACAACTCTAAATGTTGCTTTTCCTTTCTGGGATTCATACAGCAATGAAGAAACCTCCAAATCCTCTCCACTCCCCCACCCCGAAAACCCAAGTAAGCAATCCTACTAATTTGAAGTAAATTAAGTGATTTAGTTTAGATTTAGTTTCCAAGTTTCAACTTAGAAGTTATGCATAACACCATAGGAAAAAAAAACCCTCTTCCTGAAAGAAAATGGTTATTAAAATGAACTTCAATTCTTAATAAATGGCAAGTTCTGCTTGACAAACAGATACAGTTGGTCCCTATCCAAGGTTTCATCTGTTAGAGCTGTATAACACTGTATAGTTTTCATTCAGTGGGTTGTCTATCTGAATTTAGCTCTGTTTTAAGAACTAATTCTCTTTTCAGCTTCTTTAGAACACGTTTATGAAGAACCAAAGTATCATCTTACATGTTACAGAATTATAGAATCATAGAATGGTTTGGGTTAGAAGATCATCTAGCTCCAACCCCCTTGTCATGGGCAGGGACACCTTCCACTAGACCAGGCTTCTCAGAACCCCATCCAGCCTGCTCTTGAAAATTATGTTTCCAGAAATTCTTACTTTGCTCTGAACATGCAACCAAACCTCCTTGCATTTTGATAGCTCAAGTTGTTCAAAAAAATGCATGCATCTCAAAGATAACAGTTTATCAAGTTACGCTTCCATTGTGGCTTATCACATACTGAAAAGCTTTTAGGCACTGATAGGGTTTTATATATCTCAACAACTGAACTCATTTTAATTAGCAGGAATTTAAAAACATTAACAAAACAACTATCTGATGGTCTAGTATGAATCAATTTGTTCTGTTAGAGCAGCCCAGAGAGTGAATTATTGTTTTAGAAACAAGATGCTGGGTAAAGAGGCACTCAGGGTGCAGGACTCTAACACGAGCTTTCCGGGCTGGCACTATCTAAAATCATTGGTCTTTGGAAAAAAACCAAAACAAAAAACAAACAAGTATTCTACAACTTGTAAAATACTGGTAACAACCCACTGAGTGCAACAAATAAGGGACATGTGAAACTTGCTCTGTTGTTTTAGTTTTTTCTTAGGGAAAGGTAGTAGACATAGAACGCTACTATTATCTCATAAACATGGATCTTGCTTTCACCACTGTAACAGGAAGATCTGTGAGGTTTCTTTCCCAGGTGTTCTTTATGAGAGTGAAGTATGTGTCTCTTTTACAGGACACAAACTGATTCACTGAATATATCTGCATGTGCAGAAATGAGTGTAAAGTGCCACATTAAGAGTTTAACTAGCTTATTAGCCATCTTCCAACTCACCGTAAATTTCATCCACGTGGAATTGGTGTTGCATAACTTCTGCTATAAATTCACACTCCTGCTGACACTTCAGCTATTTTCTTATGTAAATGAATGAAAAGAATCTTCCATTGGTGTAACTAAACTACATTCAAGTAGTTATTTGAATTAATTCAGAAATATATTTGAAGTAAAATCAGAGAAAATACTGGCATATGTTTTCACCATGTACTTATTTTTTGCCTTTGTTTTTGAATATCCAGCTTTGCACCTTAAAGTCTTACTGAAAAAGGCTGAGAAATCTGACTGACTTCAAATGGATTTCTAACTACCACCCTTGGCTCTTGAGAACCAATCCTTCTGTACTCACGTCAGACATCCAAGAATGCTGCTCAGATCTCAAATCACATCTGGTTCTTCTCCAAATTTCTTCCAATTTTTCAGATTGGTATTCTATAACTGGGGATGATTCTCCAGAATACAGAAACAATGGAGGTAGTAATAGCTACCATTGTTCATGTTAATGAACATGTTCCATATTCAACAGTAGCTTACACAAATCTGCTTTCCTTGTAATGGACATAATCAGTCACTGCATCTCTGTGCATATTAAAACTATATAAAGTGGAGAAAAACCCAGTTGCCTTGCTCTATTGCTCATTCTCTTGCCTCTCAAGTGTTTTGCTCCAGAATTGGAAGGAACACATGTGGTTCTCTCAGCACACTAGTCAGTTAATGAAATTATTCAACAATTTCAAAAAGGTGCACATACTATAAATTGCATCTCCTTAATTGCTGGGACCTTAAATACATTTTCTAAAATAAATATTTATAAAGCTTACCTCTTAATCTCAATGAAAACATTACCCTAATTCTCTTAGAATTAACTATTGCCCAAATAGATTGTCGAAAATAAACTTCACTTAAACTGCAATATACCAGTAGAGCATTAAACAATAGTTTTCAAGTAATTTACTTTCAGACCATTCAAAAGTAACTTGCAACTATGCAAATAAGGCATTAGTTTTTTTTTAACTTGTCTGCATCAGGCAGTGACTGGGCAGGGTTGCAGTATACATGACCAGACATGCACCTTGGCTGTGCAATCCAAGGATACACACAGCACGTGATGAAGATGTCTAGTTTTGGTCATGTATGGGACTTTTACCCAGTTACCTGGTGGAGGAAAGCCTGTGGAATTTTCAGGAATGAGGGGCAGGGAGTAGGCTGCCAGAACAATTAAAACCAAAGTCTGTTTGTTGCTTAGATGTGGAACCTCCTCTGGGAAGAAACAGCAGGAGTGTTGTTCTAGATGTAAATATGAGATTTTAAAACAAGGCTATTAGGCTTTTTATTGTTGACTTGATTTCAGTTAGAACAGGTTTTCTTTTTTTTTTAGTTTCTAATGATTTGTCTGTCTAATACTAGAAACTTAAAATGGCCATTTTCACAATTGAAAACTTGCATAGTTAAATAGAGAGCACTTCTGTTGAACACGAGTTTTATGTTGTTTTTCCCCTTATAGTTTTGAAGATGCTCCTGCTGTGTCACATAAATTTTGACTCCAACACTTTCACAATAATTGTCTCTATGATTTACTTCATTTTAAACACTTGAAATAACAAAAAGGCAGACTAAAGCTGGAGACATGTTTGACTGGTGGGAAGTAACACTACAGTTAGTCATGTGCAGGTAGCTAAAGTGACATACGGTATATTCTTGTTTTTATCTTAGTAAAGTTCAGAAAAACCTAAATGAAAGTGCACTTATAGATCTCACATTTATTAGCAAGGTCTCTGGGCCTGCAAGTATTCCAGAACTTCAATATCTATTAATAAACCAGTGGCAGAGTGGGACTGCTATCTGCTGACAAGACAGCCTTGATAATACAACAGCAAAGCTATGATTATAAAAGCATTTGAGTTCCCAGTGTAGATCTCTTAACACTCCATTTTGAAACATTTGAAGTTTGCCAAGCATAAATATGACCATTTTGAGATATCACAGCCACTTAAAATCCTTGAAAACTTCTGAGCCTAAAGTGAGAGCACAGAAGATCCTCAGTAAGGATGTGTGTTTTGTTATGACTACAAAGTTGACTATTTGTGCTGAAACTGCATCATGAGTAAGAGGTCAACACCCCCAGCTCAGAAAAGCAAGTTCTAAGTATGATCTCCAATCCATCTGTTTTCTTGTAAAGTAGGTCTTATTTCTTCCTCTGTGCAATGACATTTAGACTCTGTTCAGCACTAGGGTATCCCTGTTGCCTGTAAGAACTTCTGGAAGGAGAGGGACACTCAAAATGCAGTGCCAGCTGTGACCAGATTTTTTCATGGAAACAGCACTTTCAGGGTTCTCTTGCTTATATCACATGAGTTTTGTTGTCTCTACAAAGAAGATACTGTATCGAGAGTAACGCAACGACTGCATTAAACAAATTTCTACTTAGGCATCGTCTCTAGACACATTTTTGCGCTGACAGTCCTGTTTCTACAAGTGCCAGGCACATGTGTGGGACACAGTCAAGCTCTGAGCACTAAACCTTAGAATGCTAAATTCTAGTTACACCAATTACACACTGTGCAGCTCCACATTTCCTACATGTAAAACGGCAACACAATCCTTGCTAATAACCTCCCCAAGGGTGGTGTGAGGATTAAAGATTTGTACAGCACTTTATTCATTCAAAGGGCTGTGTCTAACACAGCAGATGTGGTACTCACTCCTATGAGCCATCACTGGGCACCTTTTTACGATGGATAACACGCTCAAACTTTCTTCATTGGGTGAGAAATGCTATTTCTCCCAAAACACGGGATTTGATCCCCAGTTATGAGTAAGTGTTGCAAAAACAACAAAAAATAACTTCACTTCAGAATAGTTAAATGCATAAAGGGAGGCGGAACAACTAGATTTACAGAAACAAAAATCTTTGTGATTGCCAAAACCATAGAAAGAGATAAAAGCAATCTTTTGAAAGATATTACCTTCTCAAAATTTCCAGTGCCTGCTATGGTGAAAGCCAAAGTTACCACAATACTACCTGAATACCGCAGAAAAGTGTCCTGGTGCTCCATGGAAACACAGATTTTTAAGGTCCCTGAACTATCCCCAGGAGACCCAAGCCCAGCAGGATAATTATGAACAAACCAGTATCTAGCAAACTACTCTAAAAATCTGAGATGCAGGTTGTCATACCTATCAAAGCTAACACAAAACTCCACTTCCACACAAACTTTTTAAGGAAAAGAGGGTAATTATTACTGAAGAGAAAAATATTAATCTACAAATAAAAGCACAGAGACTGTTTCAGCTGTCTTGGATGCCAGACTCTACAAGCTGGCCTCATCAAATTTGTTATGGATCCACATGAAGCAACTTCATCCCTGTAGAGAATTTAGCAGGGGACAAAGGAAAAAAAAGCAGCAATATTTCTGTGTAATTCTGAGAGTCAAACAACACTGTAGTATACAGAGACTACTGAGCCTGTTACTAAAGCATGCAAGACACCTTAAATCACACCCACCCTATTTTCACAGGAACCCCAGACAGATGAAAGGTACACCTGAAATAATTTCACCATGTGATTTTCACAGAAGAAAAATTTCCTTCCAACTTTCTTATACAATAACTGAATGTCACTTCCTGGGTAACAAGCACAGGTCACAGATGAAATGTTACATATCCATGAGTGCAACATCACCAGCCTATGTTAAGGAAAAAAAAAAAATCTGTTTATCCTTACAGCTCACAGAGCTGTAAATTTAGAAAATCATAAAGAGTGGTATGATCATTATATATACAATGGCTCGGTTTGGTGAAAGCAGGGGAAAGCAGGGGGAAAGAGAAATAGAGATCTGAAACATTAGCATTAACAGTTCCCTCTTGACAACTATGCTTGCCACCCATACTAAAGTGGGTGGCAAAATGGGCGGCGAAACTTTAAAGTCCTGAATAAATCTATCCCGTTCAAATAGAACTCCACAGCATCTAGCAGCAGGGCAGGCAGAAGTAAGCTGGCACCTCCGCTCCCAGGCTAGAGCGCCGTGGTTCGCTGGTGCCAGCCGCTGTAGCATCCACGGGGAGCAGAGAACGCCCGGTCAGGTACACTGCGGGGGTCCCGGCGCACCCGGGAGGCCCCGCGGCCCCTTCCGCAGCGGAGGGACGGCGCCGGGGAGGAGAACCCCGGCGGCGCTCGGGGTCTGCGCGGCGGGGGCCAGGCTGGCCGCGCCCGAGGACCGAGGAGGACGGCGGGACCCTCACTCACCTCTTCCACCTCGATCTCTTTGTAGTCGATTTCTTCGAAGTTGAGGACCGGGGGGGTTTCAATCATTTCAGCGGAGGCGGCAGCGGACATGCCTCCTCTTTCACCGCAGGGAGGAGAGGGGGCCGGGGCTACGCGAGGGTCCGGCACCAGGCAGCCGAGGGCCGGGGCCGGGGCTACGCGGGGCTCGGCGGCGGTTCCTGCCGCAGGTCGGGGCGGGCCTGGCCGAGGCGCCGCCGGGGCCGCATCCGCGGCGGCCTCGGGCCTCACTGGCGGCGGGCACAGGCCCCGGCGCCGCCGCTGCGCATCCCGCGCCCTCCCGCACCCCCGCGGGGCGCCGCGCCGACTCCCCT
This sequence comes from Phylloscopus whistleri, assembly GCA_017589585.1. Taxonomy (NCBI): domain Eukaryota; kingdom Metazoa; phylum Chordata; class Aves; order Passeriformes; family Phylloscopidae; genus Phylloscopus; species Phylloscopus whistleri. Next base: position 641,627 of record JADMLD010001289.1, read on the forward strand.
AGGCCGCGGCCTCTGCGCAGCTCGGGACCGTCTCGGCCGCGCGTCCCCGGGTGAGAGAAGGCGGCGCCCCCGGGGCCGCAGCCGGGCTCCTCCGCCAGCCCCAGCGGCGGCAGCGGGAGAAGGGGCCGCGGCGGGGGTGGGGGAGCAGCTCAGAGCCGCGCCGCGGCCGCCGCCGCTGACATCAGAGCCGCTTCCTGCTGCCCCGGCCGAGGAGGGAGGGACGGAGCGAGAGAGTACGGGAGGGAGGGAGCGCCAGGCGGGGGCGGGCAGGGAAGCTCCGGCAGGCAGCGGCCTCTCGGGCGGCCGCGGCGGGGCCACGGCCTGGCGGCGGCACCGCCCCCGCCCCGCCCCGCCGCCCGCTGCCGCCAGGGGGAGCAGCCGCGGCCCCGCGCCGGCCCCGCTTCCTGGTGGTGCCGCCAGCCGGGAGCCGCCGGCAGCGCCGCCCCGCCCGCGCCACCCCGGCAGCGCGGCTCCGCTGCGGCTGCGGGACAGAGTCCGGCGGGGCTCCCGCGGCTGCCGGCCACGGCCCCATCCCGGGCCGCGTGTTACCGCCATGCCAGTGCGGGGGCACAGACCTTTGCCCTACACACGCACACACACACACGCACACACACACACACACACACACACACACAAACACACACACACAAACACACGCACACACACACACACAGAGGAATATGCTTATGCCTTTCCCCTGTGTATATGGATATATTTCTCCAGGGCAGGAGGCATGGGGTCTTGGGACTAGGGCAGCACTTGTGCTCTTCAGCGGTGCTTTCTCAGGGGGAACCTATGTGTCTGTCGGAGGGTGGCTGTGGAGTGGGGGGTGATGGAGCAGTTGATGTAAACACTTAGTAATAAAGGGATCGGACTCGGGAATGAACGTATACCTTAACCGCTCCCTCTCCAAGGGGGTCTTGACCCATTCTGCCAGGGCTGGCTCCTGCTTTCGGTTGGAGCATCCACCCCATTAATGTTTTGGTGGTAAATGTCTCAGACTGACGCTTCAGGGCAGTTCATGGTGTGAAATCAGTGCTAAGATGAGTGAACAAAGCTGCTGTGCTTCCCTGAAACAGCTGTGCTTCATTTTGGTATGTTTAGCCTTTGGGCTATATATAAAAGTTATGTTATTGTACAATACTATTAATAGTATGTAATTTTAATAGATCTAGTAAGCTTTCCTAGATCTTCCTCTGCTAGCATGCTACTGAATGTCTGTACCTCACAAAGAAGCCTCAAAATGTAGATAGATCTGGTTTACAGAGCTAGCCTGAGAAAGCCATTTAAACAGCTAATTAGGAAAAAATATATCAAAGATGAATATGGGCAGTGACCTAATCTTATGGTGGCTCAGGTGTTAAAAAAGACAAACTTAAAGTACCTCTATCAGAGCTGCTGCACTTTGTGACAGCTTGCCATTATGGGTTGTTTGCTCCCCTCATGTATTTTTCTATCAGCATTTGTAATTTGTCCAGGATTTTCAGATGTACACCAATCCAGAAATCCCAGCCAAGCAGTCACAGTACATGTTGACTCTGTTGCATGCAAGATGAAACTCATATGCAGGGCTGGGTGGTGCAATTACATGAAGGTGCAATAAATGCAGGTGCAATTACATCACCCAAGCAATCTGTGTGTGTGTGGGGAGCAGACTTGTCTGCTGAATGCGCAGAGTTTCTGTTGCTTTTTGATTTTCTGATGTGGTTTGGTCTAGAAAGATCTGAAGAGTCTTCTGTTAGACAGGGGAGGTTTCCAGTTGCCATAAAATCTGGCTGATATCTGCTTCATCCAGCAGTAGGGTTATTCAGCCCCTACTTTCTCAGGTTGTTTATAGGTTTGGATGTTCATACTGACCCTGGTACCCCCTTATACCCAGTAAAGCATTTGATTTTAATTTTCTCAAAAGCCACTGTTAGTGCACATCTTGGTCATGCTGTGTCACAGTCATAAAGAACTATGTTTATACCTGGACCTCACAATTTCTACAGGCAAGTGTATCACTTGTGTAAGCAGCTGTTACTGTCTCAGCTGCGGACTGTGCAATATATTGATTATTGGAAGATGAAGAATATGGATTTTTGAGGTATTGAGAAAACTGAAAGTCCAATGAAAACCAGACTCCTTTCAGTCTGGTTCGTACTGGTTTCGTACTGCTAGATGAATTGCTTCAGTTCCCTAAACACTTGTAGATCAAGACAAGGAACATGTAAAGTCAACTAAAGCCGAGGAAGAGGTGTGAATGAAAAGAAATGAAGGTGTGAAAATCAACCACTGCTAGTCTTGATACCTAGTTGCAATCATGAGCATGGTCGCAGGCCAAAAGCTTAAAATTTTGTTTCTTTTTTGGACACATATGCATTGGGGAAGGTGAACTACATCAGTACTTTTTAGAGAGATGGCCAAGTGAGTGGTTGTGCTTTAGGGGGTGGCAGTTGATGATCTCTGGTAAATGTAACTGAATATTTGGCTTTTTGTTATGTTTCACAGACTTCTCTTGAGGGTATGTATCAAGCAAATGGCAGTTGCAGTCTTCTATTTTTCAGTGGAGGGATTTTTCTGTTACGTTTGTTATATTTTGTTGATGGGTATTAACATAGCAGAGGAGAGCATTCCAATTATAGTTGCTTATAAGGTTCATTTCCTTTCAGAAATTGATGTGGAAATAAGTATCTCAAAAATAATGAGCTCTTTCTTTGTGAAGGCAGAGTCATCATCATTATCAAAATGTCACTGCTGTGAAGATCAGGAGAGGTTTTAAGGATGTGGTAATTTTGATATTACTTTTTCCCCTCTTCTTTCCTGACTGACACAGTCTTAATTAGTTATGATTAGCTATTTTGTGGACTGGATATTTATTCAACAAATACAGGGGAAAAAGGAAAAGAAAAGCTGCACCTGCTGTGCTTATCTTGGAGGAAAACTGCTTCTGTGTCTAGAAGAAACACCTAGAACCTGGGAAGTCCACATTCTGGGTCTTAGTAGCCTCTCTTTAACTTTGGAAAGTGGTTACACTGCCTGGAAAATGATCACTTAAAGATTGTTGGAAACATCTGGGTACCATGGCCTGAGTGTGCACAAACACTCAAACCTGAGACAGCTGCTGTGGACCTCTTTGTCACACCTGTCCTAGACTGTAGGGCTCTGTTTTTTCAGAAGAGACAGCAGTAAGTCTGATGCAAAATATAGACAAAGTCCACCTGGACAGCTTAACAGAACTGAGATTTAGCTCTAATATCTGCATATCCCAATGAAAATTTATCCAACACAATATGGAATTGTACAGCTTAGAATCTGGACACATTTTCATGATACAGACAAAGCCACAGATAGATTATCCTGGCTACCCTTTGTCCAGCTCCCTTAAAATTACTCTGACAATTTTTTGAGAGCAGTGAACAAACATTATTTTCCACTAACTTAATTTAGAAAAAAGCTAAACGATTTCTTCTTTCAAAAGGCTTTAACTTGTGCTGTTTTTTTCAGTGTATGCAATTTTTAAAAAGTTGGTTAAAATGTCTCACTTCAGGCAATTGAAGATTGATACTAGAAAACAGTGGTGGAACATATTGGATGGTATCTACAACTGAAATGCATGCAACAAAAAAAAGTTCCCTTCTAGATTAAGCACAGGAGTTTGTTTCTGCCAAGCCTGACTCTATTTTGTCCCTGTTAAATATTGTCCTGTAAATATGAAGTTATGTTTTTTCAGTTTGTGGGAACCCTCTTTGATTAAAGAGCAGTTTCCTGGTGCAGGAGTATGGAGAACAATATGAATCACACGTGCCCTACAAATTCATGTCCCAGCTGGGAGGCACCCCAGAGGAGCCCGCTGCTTGTTCCAGTGCAGGTACAGTGGAAATACGAAGACAAATCACTGTGATGATATTGAGAGATTGCTGTTTCTCAGCATGGCTGAGTTGTTGCCTAATCCACTCTTCTCATGCAACCCCTTTGGCTTGTACATTAATATTTCCCAAGAGCAGGTTGCAATATTATGTGTGTCAGATTCCACTTTGAATCTCAATGGTTTCTTCAATTATGTCCTGCATTAATGGTTTACAAAGTCTTGGAAAACAGCACAAGGGTGTCTTCTGCCGAATACACTGGGATAGCAGCCTCAGCATGCTTCATGTATTTTTATTGCTTCTTTTGCTTTCTGGGAAGACTTCCCCACAGTATGTAAAATCTTCTAAATAGCTATTAATTCCTTCAGTGATGGTGTTCCCTATTATTTGTGATAAAATGCATATATTAAAAAAACAACAAAAAAGCCTTTCAAAATAAATGCATGAGCTGCTCTGCCAAATAGAAAACTCAGTTGTATGCAAGAAATTGTATTCAGTTTGGTAAAAGGAGAAGTTCTATTGTACGAGTATTACAGAAACTCAAATGATCACAGTTGTTTCTGAACCTTATTTTACCTCCTAATCTGAGGTGTGTTAGATCTCCCAGAGTTTTCCAGCAGTCTAAACCACCAAGAGAGTCAGGAAAGACAAGTAATGCAGCCACTGTGCAGTAAGGGCAAAGTAAAGGTGAGAGACTATCTAGATTCAGTCCTATAACCAAACACGTTTTCTCTCTTGCAGCTGCCAGCAGCTGGGCTTGGCTATGTGGCCATGGGGAAAAAGACAGTAACAAATTTAGCACGGAGAACAAGGAGACAGATGGCTGAAGACTGGCTGATCTTGAACTGAGAGGTCTGAAAGATATGGCACATGAAATTGCTGAAAGAAGATGTGTTAAAGAGAGGTGTAAATGTAGGTAGCTATAAAGTAGCAAAGGTATTTTGGAAAGATGCGAAAGCAGATCCAGACATCTAAGGGTCTTTTGCTCTGCTCTCAGTAGGCTTTAAAATAAAATGTGATGGAGAGAATAATAAAGAGCATGGAGGTAAATGGAATGAAATGTCACATCTTTTTAATCAAAGGTAGATTATCTCAGATTAACAAAATATCATATTTGATATATTCAGTGATATTTTTAGGCAAGGAGAATGGGTAGAACTATTCTGTCTTGAATGTATCTGATATATTGTCTTGTGGGAAATCATTAATTAAGTTGGACATGATAAGAATCATTAGAAGAAAGTGGGTAAAGAAAGTAAGGGAGTGGTTAAGACACAGTGGAGACTATCAAAAAGGAAGTATTGGAATGAAGTTACTAATAATTTTTTTTTCAGGACTGAATTTTGAGAGAAACTTCTTAGTAATTTCATTAGCAGTTTTGATAAGAGAATTAGGAGTATGACAGTAATTCTGAAGACACAAGTTTAGACAGCATAGTTAGTGGAAAGAAGGATAAGAACATCAAATGGGAAAAATTAGATGACTTCAAGGATAAGAGAAATAAAGAGGCTAGTATTTAAAATACAGAGTGCATGGTCATGAATTAATCCGAGAACTCATAATATCTTATTATCCTGTAAAAGACTTACGAAGAAGAGGTGAAGGTTTCAACTTACGTGTTTTAACTGGTTTTAGGAGGATGGTGAGTCTTGTATGCACCTAGAAAATTGGCAAGCTTATATATCCTGTATGATATATCCAATAAAGCTATAAAAGTTTATGCAGACCTCATCTGAAAGGCTCTACTGTGTTGGTACCTGCCTTCCAAGAAAAATGAATTGAGATCTAACTAGTTGCAGAGAAAAGCTACAAAGATGGTCAAGATAAGAGAGGGCTTACCACAGAAGGGAATATAAAGCAACTTGGCGTGTTTAATCTTGCGAAACAAAGACCGAGAGGAGGATATATGTTGCCTCTGTTTAAAGAGATTGGAAAGATAAAGATATTGTGGAGGTAAACAGTGCTGATGGAAAGCGATAGTCAAGTAAAAGGAAAATCCTTTTGTCACAAGAACTCTGTTAAAGCATGCAGATTGGAGACTTGTGAATATTTCTTGCAGTTGGGGTAAGTCATTTCACTGGATGGTCCTGATAAGTGAAATCATTTATTTGTCATAACTATCTGTGAAAGCGAAGTATTGTATTAATTTTCTAAGGTGGTGTCTTCTAATCATATGTTGAATAAAAATGTGCTATTAAAAGTGTAAATAATGTAATGTCTTATAGTGGTATTTCTTTACCCGAGTATAGATTGAAAGGAACTGTATGTTCTTAAGATTAAGTAAGAATTGTGTTGAATTGTGTGAGTAAGGTGGTGTTCTAAAGAAGGAAGTGAAATTGGAAGTAGGAGAAATTTTTGGTGTTTTATTCCTTGGAGAAATATCATTATCTTTCATATCTTAAAGCTTCTAACTCATGAATCAGAGCATGTGAAGGGAATTGTTGCTGGTGTGATTTTTAAACAATATTGGGAAAGGGAGTTTATGGTCTTTTATGTTTTATACAAGACACATAAGTGGGTGGAGTATCACCTAGCATGGGAGCAGTGGACTCGAAATAAGAGGGGAAACTGTTCATGATCTTCATCACATAATTAGGATAAAGACATGTAGTCTGAGAGCACATACATCATTCCTGTGTATGATGAACTTTCCTTCAAAGTTTTTCTTCTAGAAGATCTGTTCTGCTATTTAAATGAGAAACAGGAATAGATGCTCTGTGTGCTTATTTTCTGGTTTCATACCAGCTAGAACTGACAAAAACAAGGAACATGTAGAGCTCTCAGTCAAACGGAGAACTTTCCTATGAGGAAAGTCTGAAGCAGTTAGTCCTTTTCTCCCTGAGAAGGCTCAAGAGAGAATCTCATCACAAATATTCTGGTATATAAAGGGCTTCTCCAGAGTGGATGGCGACTCTCTCTCCATAGGGAAGAAAAGGTACAATGGGTACTGGTTGTGACAGATTTCATCTTGATACAAGAGAATTTTTCTGCCATGAGAATCACCACTGCCTAGAGCAACATAGCCAGATTCGTGGTGAAGTTCCCTTCACTGGATGTTTTCAAGATGCAACTGGATAGGGTGCTACATAATCTCATCTAGCCTCCCTTTCCTACACAAGGTTGGACCAGACAATCTTTCAAGGTTCCTTTCAACTTATATTGAAGGCTGTAGTGTATTCCTAGGAATATGCTAGCAGGCTGGAAACATTTCACAGAAGGCACCCTGATTCTTGTGTGGTTTGCGATAACCAATGGCACGAGTGTGGAACGTGGACCTGCAGCTCCAACCTGGTTGGGTGTACAGGCACGTCCTCTGTGTGGCTCTGCTTTCTTGTTGCTTGTGGATGTGTTTGGAAAACAGCCTATGAATGTGCACGGAGGACTCAAAGACGCCACCAGATAATCATATTTCTAATTGATATGTGAGTCGCATGTTATGTGTGCTGAGAGTCAGTGTTCTGTAATGTAAAATAAAAATCAAAAAGATCTGGTTCTTTTAAAGAGGTACTTTTTAGATGCCTTGCCATGCATCAGTAGGATGGTATTGCTTTCTAGAAGGTATCTTTAAAAAATGAGCAGTCAAAATCATCTGTAATTAAGACAACACGTTTCTATCAGTGGAAGAATAAAGCCAATGAAATGATAGGAAAAGGAAGTAAACAGTTTATATCATTGTATCACTTTGTAATGAAGTTCAATCATTGTCTTCTATTTTATACATGATGCTCCCAATTAAATGAGACCATATAGGAGCAAAAGTCACAGTAAATATGGAAGTGATCAATCACCAAAATTTTTTGTGTTTCCTCTAGAAGCTTCTAATTCTGTTTCAACAGATCAATGTAATAGATGTGATGAGCCAGTTAACTTGCTAAGGCCTAACTTTTGGCATAATCTCAGCATTTCTTTGTCTGATTCATTTAGCTTGATGAGACCTGGAGCCGTGTGCCCTCTTGGGAATCTCAGTCTGTGTCCATTCATGCCTACTCATGAAGAGGAAGGAAAATGAATTTTTGTAAATATATATATATAGATCTCATGGTTTTGTGGTGGAAAACTCAAGACATAGCTTCAAAGCTAGCCTGAAATGGTAACTTCAGGACTTGCATATTTTTTATCTGAGAATGTCTGTGAGTCTCCCAGACTGTGAGGCATACATGGCTAGTGGCACAGCAGGCCCTCCAAGTTCAGTGTGTCTGGTGCTGGCAGCTTGTAGAAAGATATCTCCTTCTGGGATGTGTGCCATATCCACTGTGATGGAGACTGGGAATGTGGAGATTGAACTTGGGGAATCTGTGTGATGCCATGACTTTAGGGTGTTGGTTTGTGGAGGTGGAGAACATGTTGAGAGGGAGGCATGTTGCTGTTGAGGTGGACACAACATATAGAGTGACACAGTAAAATCTTCAGAAGGCTGTCTTTATTATGGTGGCATGCTGCCTTTTAAACAGTTTTTACAAACCTCGTGTGCAACTTTAATTGATTAATAGCTTACTTGCCAATTATTCTATTGGTTAGTAAAAGGTATTCTACTTGTCCATCAAATCTATCTATTCTTGGATTGTTTACATATTTTCTTTACTGATTCTTGTGGGACAAATCCTTTATTACAGGTGCATCTGTTTTTCACTCTCAGAATAGATTGTTGTGTTAAAGGAACTTCTCATTCTCAAAATAGCTTTGTATGGGAACTTGCAAATTGCTTGCTAGCTGCACCTGAAAGAAATGACAGGCCAGCTTTGGCTCCTTCCACAGAGGCATAATTTTTTCCGATTTTTGTGGCAAATTAAATGCATGTTTGGAGAAGGCTCTGCATTCACTGGAAGGAGAGCACGTGATTCTAAAAGAGCAGCTGAGTGCAAAGGCACTGTTCATGCATATGAACCATCCCTGGTAATCAGACCTCAGTTGCTGGTGCTGCCACCGCTAATGGCATCTGAGCTGACTGGTATCCTGGAATAATGTATGCATTATAGGCCAGATCTATACAGATCTATATCTAGGCAAGATCACATTATACAAATCATATGTACAGTGTGCAACCCAAACAGCAACCAACAATGCTAATATCGTCAGCATGCAAAAATAGGGAGAAAGTCTATAATCTGTTATACATTAACTTTCAGTTTAATCTCATAAAAATGTGATTCCCTGAAAGTTAGATGGTTTCAAAGTGCCTTCTTTGATCAGTAAGGAGAGACAGGCATCTTCAGAGGGCATTTCTTCCCAATATGTTAGGATATGATGGATTACTCTTTGGAGATGTCTTTTTCTCTACTGCAAGCCCCGGTGACAAACTTCAATTAGACTTCTAGGGCTTGGTTCAGCTTCCTGCTAATAGTAATTTAGTAACTTTGGAGACTCCCAGAGATTCTGTGACCTCTGCATGAGGCTAGTAAATGTGATGCAGGTCATGAGTTGAAGGTCCAGGAGGCATATTCTGGGGAATCTGAGATGTTGTTGGAGAGGTATGTATGGGCAGTCGGGCTGCTTACCCAATTTCTTACTTAAACTAAGGTGAGGGGTATTCCACTGTTGGGATCTGACCCAGCTAAAGCCAGTATCAGTCTTAGTAGAATAGATGGATGAATGGACGTGGATGAGTCCTCAAACTCTAGAGATCTGAATGTCACAACCTAACTCTGTCTGAAGAGTAAACATGAATACAATTTTGTTTAATTTCTTATGAGTTTGTTCCTGCACTGTTCCCATCAATGGCATGTTCTCCATAGCAAGAAGAAAAGCAAATTTAAACTTTGTTTTTATATTGGAAGAAAATAAAAAATAGCCCAACAAAAGCCGAAAAGAATACTCCCCTCCCCATCTTCCCCCCGCCCCACTGGTCAACATACAAACTTGGGAAAGAAAGAACTAGTTGCTCTGGTTTATTAGGGACATTAAATTCAGAGATGCCTATAAGAAGTTATATTTGAAAGGGTGAAAATTGCATTTAATACAGCTCTTAAAATATGATGGCTGGGCAACTATTTCTTCTGACAACCAGCAATTACTTAATCATACAAATTTCTTTCACTATATGAGAGAAATGGAGAAAAGCAGATGAAAATTCCCTTTGGGGATCTAAGGATTTGATAACCTTATTTCTTCAGATGTAGTCAGGAATATTACTGTCTCTAATATCTACATCAGTTGCAGAAAAGCAATAAAAAAAGTCATCTCAAAGATCCTGGCATTAGTTTATTTGTGTCATAGCCTTTAACTTTGTGAAGCATTTTGTGTGGGTGGAATTTGACATGCCTGATGCAATTGTTCTCTTGATTCAGTGTAACTAGAGAAATAAATTTGAAGCAAATGGAAGTCAAGTAAAGAATGCAAGCAAATGTAAAAGGAGACATTTTTCTTCCAGGAAGTTTTTGCAGTAGACTTCTGAAAGATATTATCTGGAACATGGATTCTTCAAAAAGTGTAATTTGACACTGGAAGAAATCATGCATCACATACATTGCTGATGTCTGGGTCTGTTTCATTTGTCTTAGTTGTAATTTTCGGTTTATATGATGGGTATTTCCTGAAACTGTGCAGTGGAAGAAGTCAATACTGAAGCCATTTTTATTTCCCCACAAGGTGGTACTGTGGTACTGACTATACAGCTCTGTTCTGGCCATAGTTGATTTATATCTGTGCTCCCTTCTGCACATGTTTTAAAGACAGATTTTTGTTTGCAAAGAAAAAAGTTTCAGTGTGAAAATCAAATGTCATTGCACAATGTTCTTAAGACTCCTTTTTAAATGTACTTTTTCCCAACTTTTTTTTTCTCATTAAAAATAAATTTTATTGCAAGTTGTGATTGTCAGAAAATCTCCATTATTGTTGTTTAGACTTTTTCACCTTTTATTGCATTAAAAAAACCCTATGTTTCAGACTCCTCTGTTTTCTAACTAAAACAATACCTGTTGTAAGTTTGTTCAGAAATTAATCTCTTTTTCCCCTCTTTAGTTACACATAAGTAAAGAGGTACCTACAATTAATTACAGATGTAAAAAAAAATTAAAAATATTAAGTATTTAGGAGAATGCAGTTTTTTTTCCCCTCCTGAAAACAGACCTAACCACTGTCAAGTACAGGAACAAAACATAATTAATAGTTTTAATCAATCTCTGTGGCAGTACGTGGGGTTCTTCCAGGTGCTGGCAGAGGTCTGTAGGATCTATTGTGAACAGCTCTATGTGTTTGCACGCCACCATCACATTCAATAACTCTTCCGTGGTCATGTCTGTACTTCTATACTACTGTAGCTTGTAGTTTGTAGCTTACATTGGAAAGTGGAATAAGCCTAGGGGAGACCTGAGCCCTGGCCCCGGTCTGGGGGTTTGCATGTTGCTAAATAGTCAGCACAGTCCTTGGCAGGGCTAAGGACACCCCAGACAGATTTTGTCAGGGTTTGGCTGTAGCCTGTACTTTACATGGAAGAGAGTTCAGCTGTATTGACATATGCTGTGCAGGGACTATTGGTCTCAAGAGCAGAGGACAGGCTTTGGTCCATTGCATTCATCAGTATCAATGCATCCACTGGGATCCAGTGAATAATCCTTATGATCAAAGCTAAAGATTGACTCAGGTAGGTTTTTGCTCAATTTTAGAAACACAAACCGCTGTTTTTATGGCCCAGCCTTTTCATCCATTGTGTTTCTCTGTGTGGCTGTTTTCTCTTCACCCTGTGTGCATGGATATACCATAGGCAGCTTGATAAAGCAGTTACCCTACAGATGCTGGTTGTACAAGTTATCAAGTGTCATGCACAATCTATACTTAAAAGCAGGAGGGAACATCAAAATGGGCTCCAGTTATATAAAATAATAATAAAAAATACACATAGAGACTCAGGTTTAACTATTATTAAAAAATGTTCAATGGCCTATGCCTTATTTAGTGATATCTAGGAGCTTTCTAAGAATAAATTATTTAGTTTTATCTGAGTTTTCTATATGTTTTTCGTGAATGGAAGAAATACATTGGAGAGCTGAGTGTGGCTATTATCTTTTAAACCTTCCTTTCAAACAGCATCCCACTCCAAGTTCTTGTGCTCCATGGCAGGCCAGGGACAACAACGTGGATCAGGAAAGTGAGAGAAAGCAAGTCCCAAATTAAGGGAATGCAACCATGTGGCACCATACAACCTGTATGGAGGCAGAGTGAATGCCTTGAATCCACAAGCAGGACTTGTCAATGTTCACAGCTTGCCCTCCATGATCTCTAGGTCAGAGGATAGAACTGGTCCTGCTAGGGTGAAAACACAACAGGAGATGCTCCTCTTTGTGGAGTATGTGGCTTTCCAACACTGAGATGAGGGTGTGGGAGGCATGGAAACACAAGAAAGGGACTAAAACAACTGAAAGGACCTTGGTCTCCTGGCAAGTAGTGCTTACAAAGCAGATCTGTGGGGTCTGTTACCAGTATTATGATCATATTATTGTGCCAGAGGTAATATGAGAGCAGCATTGGAAGAGGCACACAGGGCACTTCTGCTCAGACATTCTGTACATTTACAGAATGGGCACCCTTTCTTTAGGCATCAGATCCCAAGCAAAGAATTTCTCTATGATTATATCTTCTCAAAGCATAAAGTTATGGTCTATTAAATGTCTGTACACTGTACTTGGAAAATGACCTGTCAGCATTTTCAGCTTTTGGCTCTGCTTTTGAACAATCTCCATCTATTATTGTTGATAAAGGCCTCTTTCTTCCTACTATTTTCCCTTATCATAAAGAAGTTCCCTGAATTCTGGGACTTTCCTGCAAATGTGCATGCTTAAAATAACGCTTCCTGTGGGCTTTTTTTAGATTCCCATTTTTTTCTTGATGTAGATAATAAGTATTAAATCTTCAGGAGAGAAAAATATATCCAGTGCCTTGGGAAAAGTGTTCTGGACCTGGTAGCAATGTCTCAAATGTGCTTGAATGAGATCTAACAAGAATAAGCATGTGTCTTAGCCAGGCTCTTGAGACTGCAGGATGGGAGAAATATGCTCGAAGGAATCGCGCTGAAGTGGTTCGCTAGTAGTACATAGATAGAATTGCTGGTGGGGATATTTAATAACATGGGTATGGTTCTTGTTTCCAGGACTTAGAGTTCATAAAGAACAGGTGAAAAGAGATTAAATGCTTCTCCGACATCGTTTTTCTATGTCAGAACTTGCTGTCAGTGCCAGAAGTCATCTTTGCAGGGGGAAAAGTGAGCTACATAGCTACAAGCAGGAAAGGGAGGTGTGCCTGTGCCCTATAATCGGAGAATCTTGTTTCCCATTACACTAGATCCCCGTAACAGCATTTCTTTGTTATAGAATGCACTTCAGAGATTGAATCAAAGCCATACAAAATAATTTTAAGAATCCTACTTCTGAAAGCAGAGGAATATCAGACAAAGAGTAGCAGACGTTGAAAATATTTGCCCTCTGGCTTCCAGTTTTGGTTTCTATTCCTAAATAGTCCTTTTCTGAAGCCTAAGAAAACTATTAAGCTGGACTCACACCTGCACAGGCCAGACACAGCTCACATGCACTCTGAAACATCTGCAGACTCTGATGTAAAGCAACCAGAAACCCCATGTTTTATGAGCCATTTTGGGCTTTAGAGAACCTCTACTAAAGCTTTTGTATTATGGAAAGAAATTGAAGGGTTGTCAATTTGGAGATGACCACTGAAGGGGACAGCAGGATCAAGATGAAAAGAAATCTTTTAATAATGTACTTAAGAGGGAGTAGATCCAATAAAATGACCTTTGGAAAGTCTCTTATTTTCTTTTGTAATTTCTTTGTTGGTTGCTTTAACCAAGTCTACAGGATGCTCCAGGGTGAAGTAGTTGACCTTCAAAGCTTGGGAGTCCTTTACTTTCCTTTTCCGCTTTTATCATTTTTGGAAGACTTCAAACATATATCTAGTCACCCACTGAAGAATGGATTCCGGTTTATCTAATAAATTATAGAAATTGCTGGTCTGTTCTATCTGGAAATGGAAAAGGCCTCAGATAAAAGCCTCTCTTTATTAAGGAGCCAAAGACATTTTAGATCTTGTTTGGCCTTCATGCCCTACTCATTCCTCGTTGTTTTATCTAGTGGTGCTTTGCTGATACAGTTATTATCCTTCTCAGCTACTCTGAACATATAATATTAATTCTGCACTGTCTTTCTACCTCTAGCCCTTTTAATAGTTAGCTCTTTAAAACCCTGTAAGGCTAATTAGCCTATGATCACTGTGTGTTTCTCACCTGAGCAGGCATACTCTGGTTCTCCCTGAATCCGCTTGCTCCATTTATTCCCTTGCCTTCTTTTTTCCTCTTGTTGCTCTTTAGAATTTGGATTCTTTTTCTGATATCAGGAAAACCTTTTTGTCCTCATCTTCTGAGTATTTTTTTTCTATTCTTCAGGAAGCAAAATAATCCCAGAAAGAGGTGAATAGACATGGAATTGAATTGGACCTGTGAGGTGGGTTCAAGACCTAGGTTGAAATATTTGAGTGAATGTCCATTTTGACATTACAGATTGTTTTTGGCATCATATGAAATTGTTGTTCTAAATTATTTTAATAAGCATAATCACTACTTTTAAAATCTGTGGGTTCTTCTTCAAAGACTCAACTCACCACTTCAAATAATTACTTCTCTCTCTCTTCATTAGTAATCCCCTCACATTCTCTTTGTTACAGTGTTGTTTCATCTCATGTTTGTTTGTCCTAACTAATTTAGATATTAAGTCCTTGGTGACTGGCAATGTGTCTATCTATGCAAAGCACGCTTAAATAAATAAATTTAATAATAATTAATAATAAATATGCCAGCTGAAAGCTGTGCATCTGAGCTAGCAAGGACGACACTGACATTGATGAATTTGGTTTCAGGAGCAATGCTTGGCTGTTCAGGAATAGCTGTTGTGCTCTGACAGCTGCCAGGTCCCCCTCTTACAGTCCTCCCCACCAGAGAGTCACTCTGCCTTGCCCCTCCTCACTGGGCAATTTGAAATCCAGCCTTTGGAACTAACACTCTCCTAAAAGTGATTAAAAAACAAGAGGAAAGCATAGAATCTGTTTTCGGGGAGATGATCCTTGCAAATTCCCCAAAAACGCTGTGCACGACTAGTTCCAGTATTTCACTTCTGGACAGAAAAAATTTGCATCTTTGTTTTCTGTGTGGAAAATTGTTTTTTTCTCTTTCTCTCTCTTTACCCCCTTTCCCAGTTTCTTATGTGAAAAAGGTTTGCAAACTTGAAAAGCAAGTTAGCTTTTGTGAAACAAGCTCTGTAAACAGAATCATTAAAACTGGCAGGAATGAATTCTTGTGGTGTGTGCTAACAGTTGTCTAAGCTCAAACATGATTTAATCTTTTATTCCTGGTGGGCACTACCTTGTAGGAAAACAATATTATTACAGATATAATCTTTTGGTTAGTAATAAACCTCAGGAGTGGTCTGGTGGAGAAGGGGGACAAGTGAGTCTTTCCTGAGCAGAAGTAAACTGGGGACAATCTGTCCTTCCTGTGTCTGCCCGAGAAATTGTGACTTCTGATAGAAGCAAGTTATTCACAGTATATATTGCCATTTTATTTCATTATGAATAGAAGAGATTATTTGCATATACACTTTCTCTGGTCCATTCCAGAGCTCTAACTGCAATAAAAGTCAGGAAAAGAGTAATAATAAGTAGCAAATGAAGAAGAATTACTGTGATTTCTATGATTATTAATCCATCTAAAGATAAAAATTTTAGTCAGAGATGGCAACATTTAGAACGGGTTTACTGTGGTAGCAGCCTTACTGTCATCAGAATCCTGAAGTATTTACTGGCACAAATAACATTTGTTCTCCCAGTTCACCCCTGGGGAAAAGGGTTGTATGTTCATGAGCTTTGTTTTTTGTAGAATCTTTTCTTTTTTTTTAGGTAAGTATAAAATACATTTTGGAGGAACTGGTGGGATACTTGTTGGAATTCAGGAGCTGCAAATTAGACCACAAAGCAGTTCTTTTTCAGGCAAATAACTTTTCTTTTTACGCCATAAGGCTTCATTGTGACAGAATTTTGTGAGGTCCCAGGAGTACTTTGAATATAAACACTGCAATCTTGAGCTTAATTCAATATTTTGTGGAGTCAGTGGAGAAAGTAATATAATTTGTTCGCTGTAATCAGCTAGTAGGTATCTCTGAAGGTCTGATTACTTCATGTTCAAATAAAATGCACTGGTACAATCCAGATGGGAGTTGATGATGGCATATATAACTAAGCTGGACTTGCTTAGGATGGAGTTTTTTAACCAATCAGAGATAAAAGAAAGCATTATCGATGGATATGGCTCCTTGGGAGCTTCGTGTGAGTAAGAAATCCAAACCTAAACTGAGTACTGTGGGCGTGCAGTGTCAAAGAAAGGTTATTGCATAGTAACTAAAACTTTTTGAAGTCTGCTGCAGAGCCTCCAACATAATTCTCTGTGTCTCACAGGTTTCAGGTTGTCCAGCCACTCTTCAAATACAAGCTATTTTTTGCTTGTGGAGACAAGAGGCCAGTATATTTGCCTTCCCCCATCCCCCAGCATTTTCCTTAACAGTAGCAGAGGTGTGGCCACTGGTGGCATCTTTTCCACTTTACCAGTTTTGGGGTGCTGTCAGTGACCCAATACCAGTTTGGGGTTGCTGTCAGTGGGCTCAGCCACCACAAAGGTACAGCCATGATTTGAGGAAGAGTGGTGGATAGTGAAGGTTGCACTGTGCTCTGTGTTGCTGCTGGATTATTGCCCATATTGTCTGGTGCAACCATTTCATGGCTGCACATAGATGCTAACGAAGTCTTGAGAGAGGATTATTTCCTGCAGAGCTCTGTCTTTTAAGAATTCAGTTAAAGGATAAGCATTTTTCTCATTGATACTTGTTAGGTGCTTCTAACCCTGAATTTAGCCTGCTCCTCATGACGTTTTCTTCTAGTCAGGACAGCAATACCTGTCAGACTTTTTAACAGGTTAAATTTGCAGTTTATCCCAGGTTCTCATATTCAGTGTATTGAAGATCCCCTGAGCTTTATGTGGAGCAGAGAAATGCTACATAATGGTCTTCTGTTTTTTGTTCCTTTGACAGCTAAATACCAAGTCATTGTGAATAAGACTCATCTACCCAAGCACAGCTGTCTGTAACTGAGCTAATTGTCTTTCTTCATTAATTAATGAAGAAAACTAGGCACTTCTGGGATGCAATTTGTTTCATACCAGAGGAGACACCTCAAAAATCCCAGAGGTCTTATGACTTGTTAGTTTCAAAAATTGTGACCTGATTAGATCACTATAATTAGTTCAGGCCATGGGACAGACAGACTGTTAAGGCTTAGGGGACAACAGATAACAATTTATAGCTTTACTTGCTAAGAAGAATTCTGTTAATCAATATTTCCATATTTCCATGTTTTCAAATGCTTTACAGGAATTGTATTTCTCATAATTTCTTTTTTTTTTTTCTAGAAAAAAGCAGCAACAGGATTCCTTTCTTTCCAATTCAAATGTGATTTCCATCCACATTTTGAATTCTACCCAGGGCAATTCTACCCAGGGATCCCTCAGAATGAATGAGCTGAAACTGAAAGGTGTGTGTGACTCAGACAAATCCAATGGGCTCAAGACAGGACTGACTGGATGCCATTTTATGAGTAATACAGGAGGTCAGAATAAATGATTTGGTAGTCCCTTCTAGCCTTAAATCTATTAAAAAACCTGAACAAGTTCAATAAAAACATAATACTGTTTTATAGAAATTACTTTAAAACCCCTAAGAATTAATAGTCATTAATAGCCTTTTTATGATGTTTTCACTATGTATTTCAAGTGCAACAAATCCCATAGAGAGGTTTTTTTCTTTTTTAATTGATGTGATGGGAAAAAAAAAGTCCTCATTTGAACAGTCAGCCCTGGCATAGCAAAAAAGCTTGTTTCCTAGTGTGGATGCCTCATACGCATTTGCAAGTAGGAAGAACAGTAATTTAGAAATGAGAGGGGGATCTCATTTTATCGTGAATTTTCAAAGCATCACTCTGTGTATCATTTAGACAACCTTTGGCTCTGACTGCTGAGTACAAATGCATCAGCCAGTGTGTGTGGGCAGTGTGAGTCGTTCAATTTTCCTACTATATAATAATAAAAAAACAAATGGTGGTGAAGCCAGCATTTAGGTCTAGAGAAGGAAGCTGTGATAATGCCATGAATTCTTGCACTCAGGGATCAACAGTGATGGCATACAAAGCAGGCATAATGACAGGCAGATTTTTGCTTAACGGGTGTTGATCTGAGCCACAGGCATATTTTTCCAATCTTATTTTTATCTCGCAGCTCCTGTACCCTGACTAATACCTTTAAGAATAAGAGTGGTGCTTTAAAACATGGTAACTCAAGCCTGTAGGAATTAAACACATTTGAAAACAAGTTAATTCTTTTGGGTTAATATCACAGATTTCTGGCCTTTCTTCCTTCCTCTTATTCCCCTCAGCTATACCTGTTTTATGTTTTAATGTAATATATTGTACTGTAGAGGCTGTAGTTTCAACTCATGTTAGTGGAAAAGAATAGAAATCCAGAGCTGCTGCAATACTGTGTGCCTTCTGGGGATCCCTGTAGCCAAATGTGTCTGGAGAACTTCCCTTCACAGAATATAGCTTCTCATTATTACTAGTAAGAGACATGAATAAACATCCCATAATATAAATACCTACTCTGCACACACAAACAAGTTTTTCATGACAAAATATGTATTTTATTGCTTTTATTAGCACTACTGCACAAAGACAGGACTAAGAATGGCTCTTACAAATTTTATTTGTGGCGTGACGTGGGTATTTAAAGAAGATCAAGTGTGGAAAGAGAAGATGATTTCAATGTTTTTTAATAATCAGACCATCACATTCAGGTTTACAGGCTGGTTGTAGATAATGTGATGGTCTAAATTAAGAGAATTAGAAATAAGAACTGTCAGAAATGGAGTATTAAATAGGGAAAGAGTCAGGCGTCTAATCCCATTACCATATTCACAGATAAAAGCTAGTCAATTCAGTGGTACACAAACATGGACATGTTGACTCTAGAGAAATTTGGCAAGGCCAGTCACATAAGTAGAATAATCATTCTGATGGCATAAACCCTGCATAGTGAATTGGCTCAAGGAAGATTTTCTGAACTGCTCAAGACTCATTAAAAAAATTCTGTCCAAAGTGCTTAAAGGGTAAAGCACTATTTTTAGGTCTATATAACATACTGGAACTATGGAAGCTCTAAATGCTAGCAAAATTTTTCAGAATATGCCAATAATGATGCTTAGTGATGTGAAGAGAAACGTAATAGTGCTGATAATGATACTGTTGCATAATCTTTTCCTCTGTGTAGAAGGGCCCAGGATTTGAATCAGAAGTGTGGATATGCCATAGCAATGCCCACAGTACCTTCCCAGCCCTGCTAGGCTTGGAATTCTGTCAAAAGTCCTGTGAGATTTTGATCCAAAATGGAGCACAAATTATGTGAGGGTTGAAGACTGTTTATTGTTGCTGGAGTAGTAAGATACAAATTAATAAAGAAAGCAGCAGCAACAAAATGCTGCCGGTCACAATTTGTGATACAAAATTAAAGTAGACAGCCTAGAGGAGCTAGTGACAATAAGTAAATAACATTTACAAATATGCTGGGGGAAAACAAAACAAAACAAAAAAAAGCAAAAGCAAGAGAAGCAGTCGGTCTCTTGATAGATGACAAGGGTAATAAAAAGCAGAGGGATGAGGCTTTGCAGAATTCTCTTATCTTTCTGTCCTTGTTCTCACTCATGCATCCTAAACTGGAAATGTGATCCTCTCATGTTTAATGAGAAGGGACATATTGTATAAAGGAAATAAGAAAAGCAGACATATTCCAGTGCCTTCACTGCTGCTTTTGTGAGCTTATCACCATATGGGAAACACAGAATCTGCAACCCTATAGCAGAGCTCAGCCCAAGTGCCTGGCAAGGCTCACAACTGTGCAAGAAAATCCTACCTTTTCTGCTGGGTCTTCACATCTGGCCCCACCATCTTCCCACAGAACCTGCATCCTGGTCTAAGTGAACACATTACAGTCCTGTGTGGGAACTCCATGCTGGATAGGTCAGCAGGCAGCAGCTCTCAAACTTATTTCTGCCTCTGCTCAAGTTCCTCACTGAAGACTTCATCTGCCTTTCTCCTACCATGTATCCCTGCACCAGTTGTCTAAAACTCTTCCACATTTGCTAGAGATGCGCATCACACAAAAAAGATATGATACACATGAAGGATTTTTTCAACTTCACAGATTCCCTCTGAGTGTAGGTAAGAATTTGAGGGGAACACACTACCAAAAGAGTGCTCCAGTCTTTGTGTTTTCCTACTGAGGTCTCTCTGGGTGCCATCAGCCACCTACTCCAGCAGGCTCTTCCAGGAATCCCATCACAATATTGCCACAAAGCCTCCTCGACCAGTCTGTCTTTGCCTCTTACTTTCCCAGCAGCTCTCTGTTACTGCCTTTCCAGGACTCACATATTTCTCAGAGACATTCCTCTCTCCTCCCTCCCCCTTTCCTCCTAAACATCCTTTTTCCCCCCGATTTTCTCAGCAGCAGCCTCTGTCTCTGTGTCAGCTTGGTGCCTCTGCCTGAATTCCGTTGTTAACAGGAGTCACTGGCGTAACATACAATTACATGGCTATGGATTATGGAGCTCTATTTAGTATTCAAATCCTTGATTTTCTCAAGTGGCAGAATATAATAAACTCAAACTTTTGCCTTCAGTAGAAGTTTAACAGTGGAGGCAGGCCCAGTTTAAGTTTTCACTCTGTGTGGAAAGGAAACCGGAAAGATTTATGGAAGGAAGGTAATGAGAGCTTGACAAATAGGGGAAGTATCCCACAGAGGATGGTTGTACTCCTCACACTGCCTTTCCTTTGAGCTGGAGGAGCACTGGCCTCCGGAGTTGTTCAAAAGGGGTCTGTCTGCAGACCCACAGTGCTGCAGGAGTGTGACAAATGCAGCCAGAAATGTGCTGGCAGCTGGAACCTCCCTGGGCCCTGTAAGCTCCTTCTAGACGGAGAAGAGTGGGATTGAAGGGCAAAGGAAATAATGTGGGGGCCCCGAACTTCAGGTGAAGAGGTGCCCAGGCTGTCTGGACACTGAATGCTGGGAACTGATGAAGCCCAGGGAGGCTGTCCCATCTCCAGGAAAGGAGCCAGTCAGTGTCTAGGCTTGTTGGGCTGATTCGGGTGGGGCTTGGTGCCCGAAGGGTTAGGAGGAAGCAGACTTGGTTTCCCGCTGCCTTCAGGGAGAGCCCCCCAGGAGCCTTTGGAAGGGAAGGTGTGCAGAGCTGCCCACAGCTCAGTCAGCCTCAGCAGACACACCGTGTGTCCCTCACCAGCTGGCATCGGCCCAACAGGGCTACGCTGCTCTTGCAGCAAGTGTATTCAGTGCAGGCTGCCAGTGCTGCGGCCTGGGCTGGCCCTGGGAGCCTGCTCAGGCAGAAGTTTAGGAGAGCAGTGGGTGACCCTGGCAGCTGGCTGTTCACGCCTCTGTGGGCTGCTGCTCCATAGCCTCCGTCACCCTCACCCAGTGCAAAGCTTGGAATAATCAGCAAATGTAACACACCAAGGTGGATTAACTGATGCAAAGTGCTTTTCCACCCCGGATGCAATTATGAGCTATTGCTCATTCTTCATTCAAATAAATGCATTAAATTTTGTTGCACTAACATGCAATACTTACAACAGAGTGCATGAAAGCTCTGGTTTGACCTTGTATTCATGTTCCTCAATCGTGTGTTCAGAACATATGTCATATATACACTGCTTCTGTCTAGAGAAAAAAATGTAGAGAAAGGGTTGTAGTGAAAAGCAGTGAAGAATTTCATAAAATGAAATTCCCACAGCAATGCTGCTGAGCTGGACTGAGAGCACACACTTTACATAAAAAAACATTCCAGAAGAAAAGTGTGTCATTTGCATTATGCTATATGATAAAGCTAATACCTCCCTTGGAATCATAAATTTTTGATCTCATGATTTCTGTGTGTATAACATTTTCAGAATTTGTGCTGTGATAGCAATCTTTTCCATTAATTTACCATCTAGTTGCAAAAACAAAGCACTGCTTTTGTTTCATTAGTTTACCTTTTATTTACTGCATTCCTGCTTTACCAGAGGTGTGTTAAATTATTAACAGGTTATGTCCATGTTCACAGAAAAGCTAAATTGAATCCAGTACAATGTGGACTTATTAAAAGACTGGTTAACAGATTTGCTTTGCCCACAAAACTGTGCACTGTGGTTTCAAATATTCTTTTTCCAATTAAAGCTATTTATTTATTTTGATTTCTAGCAGTCATGGTGAATTCTTGACAGTGGTATTTTTTTCCACAGAAATGCTCTGTATTTTTGCAGGAGTAAAACTGCATGTTTAATTGGTTATTTTAACACCTTTAGTGCAATATCTCCGTGCTTTAATAGGCCTATAATTTTTAAATGTAAGTCCATTATTTTCTATGGCATGAACATTGGCAGACTTCTCAAGTGTCTTGCTTCTCATTGCTGTCTCTGATTTCACATTAAAATCCCTCTTTGTCCCTCTTTGGTCCCTGATGATGACCCATATTAACCAAAAGGATTTCTAGAGCTGAAAAACTTATCAGGTTAGAAAGGGACATGTTACAAAAATGGTTTTTTGTTAGAACTTTAATAACTATCAGGATAAAAAAAGAAAACCTGTCATTGTGCACTGGGGTGCACAAATACAAGTATGACATAAGTTTAGATTATTTTTTCTTAGTATTTTTTCTTCAGATAGGTGAAGTGTTAGGCAGAATCAATGTTTTGCTCCTCTAAAGGACAGAAATCTGCAGTATCCTTTTTTCCTAGCAATTAACTGAGCCTCCATGTCAGCAGGTCAGGTCTCCATAATTGTCACCATGACAAGCAGATCATCTACCTACATTCCAGATGTGTTTGGGGGTAAACCAGTGAAACTCTTGCTCTCTTTCTGTCCTATCTGGTAGAAAAGAATGTGAAGGATTGTGGGAGAAATGACTTTAAGACTGTTTTGTGTTTAATGCATGAGGCCAGATTTTTTGCTTGTGTCAGCTGATGTCACACCATGAGTTGGCAAGGGGAGATCTGTACCTTGATGCTGTTTGGGATCTGGCTCTTTGAGTTGTGCCTCTTTAATAGCAGAGTTTCATCAGAACAACTCATGTATTAGCAAAATTGGGCCAATTGTGATAAAAACCAATAAAAATCAAGTGTTATATCCTAAAATATGTGTGGCTGAAGAAAGGGTAATGGTATGCTTAGACACTGAATGGAAGGAGCTAAGGACAGAGGGCAAACACAATATTTAGGTGTGAAAGGAAGAAATATCAAGTATGAGCAGAAAACTGGTGTCCCACATTGTTCAGTGTCGGGGAGATATTTACGGGATTACTAATAAATCAGGCCAGAATACCTTCAAGAAGGACACTGAAAACCAGGGAAATCTTCGGGCCCTTGTCATAAATCTTTCACCAAGATTTAACAAAAAACTTTCATGTCTGTAAGTATACCATGAATTTAGAGATGGAAGAAATTACATGTATTTTGATTCTCCAAAGAGAATATTTAGAGTGAATTGGTTATTATTTACACTTATGTAAGGAAGATATTTGTAGAGATAGGTCTTTAATGCAGTGGCAAGGCATAATGGAATCCAGTAATCAGAAGATAAGACTAACAAACAAGATGTATGGTTTTAGTATTGAGGGTGATTAATCCACAAATCTACTTAAGTTGGAATATAATCTTTTGAATTGCCTGATTCTTTGAATCAATAGTGAATATTTTTCTGATACAGGCTATAGCTCACTGAGACATTAGAGACTTGGTATAAGAATCTGTTGTTAAAGTTCTGTGGGGAAAATTCAGATTAACTCATCATATCAATCATATCATCATATCATATCATATCATATCATATCATATCATATCATATCATATCATAATCATATCATATCAATCATGTCTCATATATCATCTTTAATTTATGAATAATCTTGTAATTAATGAATAAATTATGTAATCTTGCCCAGTTTTACATTTTGATTCCAGTTTTTATCTGTGTTTGGGTATAGAATCTTCATGCAGAATAGTGTATTAGATCAGGCAGAGAATCAGCGACATTCCTTGGGAAAATTTGTGAACTACTAATTTTTCTGCTTTTCTGAAGGAGTCAGCATCAACTGTAAAGCAAATGGATATTGAAACCCTTAGCAATCCCTTCCTGCTGACCTGGCCAAGAGGTCAGCTGACATATGATAACTTGTGACTGGGTTCAGGGTTTACTGTCTCAGCCTACACTGAGATGTAAAGAAGATATTTTTCTAGCCTGGACCCCTAGGAGGGTAGTTCAGGCTGAGCAGAGTATACAACAGGATTTGCATTCCTTCTCTGTTTAAGACTTCCTTTTAAAGTATGTCCTCTTTCCAACAATGCAATAGGGAGAAGTGGAAATAGTAAAGACCAGTCCTACGAGGGTTTTTTCTTTGTATCCACTTAAACTAAGAACATAAGTGAGGATTAAGCTATCTGAACAAATAGAAGGTTGATTCTCTATAAGTTGTAACATGAATCAAAGCAAAATGAAAATTCCTCCTTTATAAAAGTATGTGATTATTTTACTGGTGCTATTGAAAACACTTGTTTTATTCAAAAGCCTTGTTATAAAACCTTCATAAGACCAAAGAGATGGCTAAGAAGCAGTCCCCATAAGCCATAATTGGAGAATCATAAATGTAACAATTATTTTTGTGCTCCTGGAGTCTGTACAATTTCTTTCTCTCATCAAGGATTAAAACGAAAAAATTACAATAATGTTGTCGGAGCATGGTTCATACTTTAATTCAAAGTTTGTGAGCTAATCCTGGCAGTGGTATAACTACAGTGAAGTTTATTGAAGCTGCTTCACAGAGGGATTAGATGCTGTTTGTCTCCCCATGCCTCTGCTTCCACTCTGATAATATACCTTTATGTAATCAGATTTTTTAACCATGGCTGAAATATTGACTGTTTCATTTTTATAATTTTGAGCTGCAACTTAATTTTTGTTTTGTTTCAGTAATATTGTTGTCAATTGACAACAAACAATTGTGAGTATGTTAAGCTTCTATTTAGGTTTCAAATAGGTTATGAATGTATCAGAGCAATCAGAAGCAGAACTATAGTAACTATGACTGATACTATTTGGAAATAAATTGTGTTAATTTTGAGCTTAATGAAATTCCAATAGTCAATTTTACACTGAAAATTATTCCTTCAGTTTCTTGAACCAGCCCTCATCTATGATGAACTCATTCACATCACAGTGCTCTTACATGTGAGGAAATCTCAATCTTCATTTGCTTTTGAATGCAATTTATGGCATAAAAATTCTATGTCCCAGAACGGCGCACTCCCCCTCTCCAAATGATCAATACATGGTTTGTGTTTTGCAAGTAACACTGCCTAAAACAAGAAAGAAAGAAAGAAAAAAAGTGTGGGTGTTTATTTCTAATTCTAAAGATTTTGATGTATTACCAGTGAAGAGAAGCAATATATCCTTAGACCCTGAGCACAGCAATATCTTTTGTGTCATCATGTTCTGGAGGGATTACATGTATTTAGATATCCTTTGTGGAATTTAAGAAGAAATGTGAGGCTTATGTCATACTGCTCTTAACCCTAAGATGCAGAGGCACTTAGAGAAGCTAAAGTGGTATCTATACACTGATATAAGTCTCCTGATGCTTGGTCAGCTACACAGAAGCACAGCACTGAGGGCGTTTCCTGGAAAACTTAACACTCCTGAACTGTTCCAGTGGAAGTATGGAGTGTTTGTGCCTCCTTTGGGGGTTGTCCATAGGAAGTGAAATGGCCTTGCTTCACCTCCCACTCGGTAATTCCTTTCCAGTGCAAAAGCTTGCAGATTCTCATGCAACCCCAGACTGCTGGGGTTGAACTGTCGGGCCCTTTACCCACGGGGCTGCATAGCTGCATAGAGTCTGGCAGCGCTCTGGGGGTAGTGCTGCTAAGACTGAGGGGACCCCCAGGACTGGGCTGTGAAGAGCCAGGGCCAGCCTGGCTAGCCTCTGCTTCTTGTTTGGATGTAAGTTGCTCAGGCAGCTGTGTGGCAGGGTGTAGCCACAGTTCGTGCCTGCCATGTTTTGGTTTCGGGAAATTCTTTTCCCAGAGACACCTGTTGTAAACAAGTGCATGTTATTGTAAACTATCTTGTTTTTCTGCATTCTTTCCCAAAGGAGGGAATTTCGTTTGATGGCCCTTTGGGGTGACCAATGGGTCAAAGGATTCCACCTCTTAGGTGGGCTCATTGTAAGAAAGCATATAAGGCAGGTTTGAAAAATAAAGACCAAACTTCGAGTCTCACACAGCCTTCTGAAAAACAGAGTCCGTGTCCTCATTTTGTGTCCTACAGTGACAGCAGGGCATTCTCATTTGTGTCACACAGGGACACATCACTGGCGAAAACACATCAGCCCAGTCCACTCAGGACGGGGAGTATCACGTGGAGTCCGGCCGGCTTGGCTGGCCTCTGTATCTGGAGGGGGATGTATGTCAGGCAAGTCACTGTGTTGGCAGGGCTGTGGGATTCATACGCATCCATGTCACACAGAGCCACGTCAGGGCAAGGATGCATGATACTCCTGAGTCTGTGCCAGACAAGACATCCCCAGTGGGACACCTCAATTTATCCGCACGCCGCGTGGTGTGCTCATGACAGTCGTCCGTTTTCCATCTTTTGTTTGGGTGAAATTACCGATTTCGACCCAGGTGGATGGGCCACCTCCACTTAACCCGGAAAAGGTGCATATACCGTCATGTGTATGCTCGAGAAACAGCCCTGCAAGTATTTGCTTAGCTCTAGAGGCAAGTGCATGGTAACCCACCAGGGTGGGGACAGGGGGAGGAATGAACTGTTTACTGCCACCAGAGAGGCCATTTATGTTTTACCTTCCTCTACAGGCTGGGCTGTAGGATGTCGTAGCCCATTTTCTTGTAGCAGCTCTAGAGCACCCATGTCAGGCAGAAAGAGAAATGCTGTCTCACCACGGAGGGATAGCAGGGGGTGGTCCCTCCGTCTTTCACAGAAAAATAGGGTTTTTATGAAGACCTTGGAAATCTAGTCATTAATGGACACACAGTGAGATTTCCAGATGTTTGAGACTGCGTATTTTCTTGACTATATAAGTCTTTTAGTATTGACCTAGGCAGGATCTAGTTCCATGTTTTAACACTTTCCATGTGGCAATTAAAGTAGTTATTCAGTATTTAATAGTATAAAGCTCACCTCAATGAACAGCTAAACTCCCAAGGACATCTGTAGAATCAGATTATTGCCTCCTGGGCTTTGGGTACTTTCAGTTGATTGTGGCTCTCCTTTTCCTGTGAGGAAGCTTCCAGACTCTTGGGGTTACTGTAATGTCTGCTGAACATCCTTTACTCCTGGTAGTGTTATTTACCTGTCCTGCCCCTATATCCTCTTTGCCTCAGACTCTTGACAAATCTGTCAGTTGGTGTGGCTGTTGTGTACACTCTTCTATGTTTCACTTAAAAAGAAGAAAAGGACTTGGAATTTAAGTAATCAAAAACATGATTTTAACAATTTGAAAAACTTAATCTAATAAACTATACGTAGAAAAACAAATTCAATGCAGTAAGTGAATGAGTGAAGTATTTTTGTCACTGGGGAAGCGTTCTGTAAAAGCTGTGACAGGGATGAGCAATACTTATTTTGTTCTCATGTTTCATAGTTTTTCAGACTACAGTGCCAAAAAGGCCTATTAGGATCATCTAATTTAGATCCCTCCTGCATAAATAGAATTTCACCCAGTAATTTCTGTGCTGAGCCTGATAATTTCTTTCTCCAAAGATATATTCTTTTAGCAGCTTTGTGCTTCTTAATGGTTATTGATTTAAGCGTCCTCTATCCTGCTCTTAAAAATGCTTTGTTTAGGGAAAGAAAAAGTTCACTTTGTTTCTTGTCTGAACAAAATGAGCTTCTTTTCTCAGCTTGGTGTTTCTCTTCTTTCTCTATAGCGAGAAATTTCTGCATAGCAACGCAGGGCATTTCAGGGAGTATTTTCAATTGTCAGTGGAAAAACCCTATTGATTTCAGGTAACAAGTGGGGGAAAAAATCCCGTGAAAACAAGAGTAGAGAAAATGTGAATACTTAGCATATGATTAGCAGATTCAGCAGCTTCACTCACTACTCTAATTGTTTATAGACCGAAGGACAGATTGACAGCAATCACTCAGTTCTTCCAAAATAATTATATACTGTCCACATCAGCTTTGCTACAGTTTGAAGAGGAGACTCCCTAAAATATTTATTCATCAGTCAAAAAGATGGGAAAAAGCAGTAATACTGGTATGACACAAATTTTTAGAAGTGCATTTGAGGAAAAAGGAGGATGATCTGGAAGCATTTGTCAGCTTCCCGAGCTGTATCACTGGTGCTAGTGATATCACTTGTTGGAATAAGTCCTGTGACTGGAGTGCTGGGATAGAGTGCTACAGGTTATTCAGGAGTAATAGGCAGGGCAAGCAGGGTTCCTGGGAGCTTATTCGAGAATTGCAAATAAATAAGCCAGTAAGTAAATATTATTAAGGGATGCTTGTGTCCCCATAGAGGTTGTGACTAACTCTGTGTTCCAAAGTTGATTATAGTGTGCTCCCTCACAGGAAAGTTCACTAAAACCGAAGCAAGGTGCCTAATAAATCACACATGAAGTGTCTTTCAGGAGGTTAATTCACTGTTCAAGCTTCAAGGATACTTAAACAAGGCTGGACTGGAGTGTAGCAGTAGTTTTTTATCTTTTCATGTACTGATTCTTCTTTTTCTTTTTAAACTGAACTCTCAAAATTATTTTCTTGAGTAGTGCCAAATTTATACACATAAATGTAAATCAGGAAGTGTCTCTTGCAATAATGAATGGAACATAAAATAGTAACTGGTATAGCAGTTAGCATTCAACCTTTTCTTCTCTCTGTCACTTCCTACACTTCATTGTAAACTAGCCATATTCCTGAAACAAAAAACATACTGTCCAGAAAAGGGCAAAGCAAAAGAAAATGTTGTTTATCTGTCTTTCCCCCTTTCATTTTTCTTAGGCACAGCCTTCATTAGAGCATATTTCAGTATTCCTTCATCACTAGTTTATGTTCTCATTCACATCACTCTGCAAATGTAATGCTTCAAATGTGAGGGTCTGTTTGTTTGTTTTCTCTTTTAACCAAGCCTGGCCCATGGCATGCCTGCCCAGAAAACTGGTAGCCTAGATGAACACCTCCCATTTTTCCCTAACACCTGCCTGGGGCAAAGCACATTTTCATTCACTGCAGGATGGTTCAGAACCCCATCCCTTAGGTTGCTTCTCCCCACATCACAGTGCAATGAGGCAGGGAGTGGCTGTGGAAATCAGAGGCACACCAGAAGAGGTTCTTATAGTCAACAGAACACAGCCATAGCCCAGGCATCCATATCTGCCTTACCCACGTAAAGTACTTTTACAGGCAGCAGGAAGGAGCAGGCACCTAGAAGGTACTGTTTATTTAAGCTTAAAACAGGTGAAAATTTAGATCAGTAACTCATGCCTGAAGGGACCTACTTCCTAAAAGGAAGTTGAGGTGACTGGCTTGGATGTACAAGTGTATTGGTTTAGGATAAATTAAGGGGAGAATCTCTAAAAGGGAGTCCCCTCAAACAAACCTCCACCACCCCTCCCCCCCAGCCCGGGGTTGGGAAGGAAATTCTTTGGAGGAGGAAAAAGTGGAAAAAACCGGTTTTATTGACAAATGAACAAAATTCTCCCCACCCCGAGTGGAATGAAAGGCGCAGGTTTACTCAGGGGGAGGGCTCCAAGCTTCTTTGGCGGGCTCCGGGTCTTCTCAGACGTCTCGGGTCAGATCAGTTCCAGAGCCGGTCCAGTCTTGGCGGGGGGGGGTGGGGGGAAGGGAAAAAGAGGGGGAAAGAAAAAAACGGAGAGCAGGCAGCAGGAGTGGCAGCAGCAGCAGCAGCGGCAGCAGCAGCAGCGGCAGCAGCAGCAGCGGCAGCAGCGGCAGCCCAGAAGCAGCTCTGCTCGGGCAGCAAAAGCCCCGTGAGCAAAACAGCGCTGCTAGACATAACAAAAACAGTCCACTGATATGGGGTAGAGGCACTGTCAACCCAGAACACATACCTACAGCAACAGCTGTTGCTGCTGAGGCTACGTAAAGAAAAGGCAGTAGAAAGAACCTGGCTTGTGTGTTTTCCTTAGTAGTGTCTCTCTCCTTGTGCAAGTCAGAAGCATGATACTGAGGTAAATGGATTACTGGTGAGACCCAGTGGGGCACTGCTTAACATTTCCCTCCACTGACTGCGTAAGGAATGAAGAGGAGCTGTGCTCCTAATTTCTCTTTCCTGTCAATTAATGTTGTTTGGCATCAGTTCCAAGTTGGATGCTCTGGAAGCAGCTACATCTGATGTTGGTCTGACTTTCTGGAACAGCAGGAGTCCACCATGATCTCTGTCTTTATGAGTGAGGTCAGCCTAAATGACCTGGGAGAGAGCAAATTCTCTCTCCTCCTAATGAAATCAATGAGAATTACAGGCACTGAGTGTACTCCAGCAGGTGTTCAGCATCCCACAAGGTCAGGCACTTGGTTAATAGACTGAGACTGTATAAAATGGTGCATGCTATTAGCAGCCAGGGAAAAATCAAGAGGTAGAGAAGGACATTGGGCTGAGCTGTCAATTATATATTGGAACAAGAAGACAGAAACTGTCTGTAGCACTTAGAGCAGAAGGGTTTAGACAAAATAGAAAAAGTCACTAATGTTTGTTGCTATCAAATTTATTCTGCCTTTCGGAATACTAAGTATTTTTAGTAATGAAAAAAAATCTACAGCATCAAATATATTAAAGAGTCACCAACACAAATTCACATTGCTCAGTGATACTGAATACTAACTTGCCTCCAAGTCTGAACATATTCAGTCTTAGGTTAGCCTTACATATTTAGGTAAAGTTGACTTGATTTTGAATGCATACCTGCATAAAATAAGCAAGTTTAAAAAGTCTAGTCAATGCAGGTCAAAATAGCAATGCACAAAGTTTTTGAAATGACTGAGAAACTTTGTGGATCTGGTACCTCCATTTAACCATTTACCACACCAATCATACTTGGTAAACTTAATTTATAGCATCTATACAAGACTGTGTCTCACAGTAGTGTAATTAAATTCATAGGAGCTTTTCATAGTTTTAAATTTGTAGCTGGGTGTAGCATTCAATAAATAATACCAATCTCATACCACAAATTGACTCTAATGCAAACAGATAAAAGAATCAAACCTGTTCAGAAGAGACTATTAGTCATATAATGGAAACAAAAACTGAGTTAGTGTTGCTTAGCTAATCAGCACAGGTTTTATTATCTCATTCTTTTTTTTCTCCAAGTTGTAAGAGACCAAATCTTAACATGGTTAAGTTACCACGTTCATTTTAATTTTTCTTCAAAAACAAAATCTTCAGCTCTGAAGGGCTGTAGGGACCCATTCCATGCCTCACAGTCTGGTGGAGGCTGAGCATCCTCTGTAGGTGGCAGGAACTCAGGCAGTTGGCAGTGCCCAGGTGCTCAGCATCTCACAGCAGTGGTAGAATGCTGCCGGCAATATTGCTCTCTGAGAATCAATTAGACAAGAAATATTGGCAATTAGTAACACAAACCCTGTGATATTGCTGTAATTGGTTTGGCAAGATATTAACATTGGTAAATTCATAGTTCCTTCATTAAAAGTGGCTGTGAAGTGCATGTACTTTTCATCAGAACTGTAGTGGTGTCATCTGCATCCACACTCTTCTGCTGCATGGGGGGAATGTTTTCACCCATCTCAAACTCTCTGGGCCAAGGAGGATAGCCCTCAAATCTTCTTCGTTTTAACTCTTCACAGTACTCCTTGCATTGTGCTGGGAAAATGTAGCTTTTTCGCTTCTCAAGATCTCAAGGTATTCCTTTAGGCTCATATTTGATTACTGAGCCTATGAACACTTCAGGGCATGCAATATCCATTGCTATAGCACAATGGTTTTCTCATTTGTGCTGAGGCTGCTGGATGTGTCTGTGATAGGAAAAAGATGATATTTTTCCAGTTTTTTAATCATCTGATATTGCATTCTGGTATCAAAATTCCTCTGAAGTAATTGTTCATCCTTCTGATCCCTAATTGCATTTATCAACTCAGTATGAAACCTATTGCTACCTGGAGCTTTGTCTTCCTTTATCCAAATATTTCCTCACAACTATTTTCATAATCTGCAAAAGAACATACAAAATATAACCTCACAGGAGGCACTGTTAGTATTCTTCTTAAGAAATAAAGAGAAAAAAAAAAGTTATTGAGTTTTTATGTTACATTCAAAATTACTGTTAATATGAAGGAATTTTTTTAAGCATACAAATACCATGCAGCACTATAGGTTGTGAGACAGAAATTGTTTGTCTATTATTAGGTTCATGCTGTTTTGAACTACAAAATCACTTCAGTAATACTTTTCTTGGAAAATCAATTATATATGGAATTGTGTAGCAATTTAGTTACATAAACCCAGGTAATAATATAATTAAAAAGAAAATATTTACTTGCTGCATGGAGTATTTTGGATGCATCTTAATTATGTACCTTTGCTTGCTGACTTGTGTTATGTTTATAACCTTTGGGTAAATGCATCAGGTGGATAGGAAAATAATAAAAATTGATACCATAGTTAGACTTTAGGTGTAATTTGAAAAATTAGTATCTAGATATATGCTGTCAGTGTTACTGTGAATTAGGAAAAAACATAGAAAAAATATTCTTCAGGATGTAAATCTTACATTATAATGTGAGGCATCAGATTGTAAGCATCCAACTAACCACGTTTTAAGTATTTTAGGCCAGATTGGTCTAAGTGGTGTAAATACATTGACTCTGGCAGGGACCAATTTTTGATAATATTTCTCTGCTGTGAGTCAGCTCTGAATGAGATAATTTGTTTTATTGTTCATTTAATGAAAAGGGTGTTGGGAAATATTCTTCCCAGATACCTTGCAACAGTAGCATATACAATGAGTGATTCCATTTCTCCTTGTTTATCAAAAGTAATTTCTTCAGTTTTTATATCAGGAAGATCCTCCTCACACATCTTGGAGTGGCTGTTCTATTAGGAGTTTCATATGATGAGATCACCACAGTCATTTGCAGCATCACTGAAGTAAATGAGGCAGGACTTAGCCAACTAGCCAAGTGAGCATCACAAGCTTATATATCAATATTTGTCAAAGTATTTACAGACTTTTGGAATCTTTAATTAGCTGTTGTATGTTGAGGATTCAGTTCAGTGAAGACAAAGAGACTATTCCCTTCAAAAACTGTGTAAGATTTACTGCAGTTCTAACTTGAGGATTTGTCTGTGTTGCAAAACAAATCAAGCACACTGTGATTATAGCTCCTCATTAATCACTTTCTGCATTGTTTCCTTAACAGTCCTAACAAGTTTTTCTTCTCTAGGACTTCTAAATTAAGTCTAAAATCCCTTAAGAGGACATGTCTCCACTACTCAGTGAGCTTGGGTGCTTTCTTTCAGAGAACTGCTTGACTAATTTGTCTGATTTTAGGTGGGAATGTCCACGACTGAGTAGGTCAAGTTTGCTGCTGTGGTCACTGATGATCTAAGATCATCAGTGGAGTTCATTCATCTGACCAAAAGCAGGCCAAACATTGCTTTCTGAACTCCTCTGGTAAACTCAGATGTACTCATGTCTGCTATGTAGACCTGAGTATGAGGTGAATGCCACTTTTGGAGCAGAAAATACAGGTGAAAGTCAGATACACAAGTTAGAATTGCTCTTTAAGCTCCATCTTTGTAAGAGGAGCCTGTTGTTCAGGGATATGTGATGACTGCCTCTTGTGGCAAAGATGTCTCCAGTAGTCTCCAGTATCATGAGAGTTTGCTGTTGTTGCCACTTACCCTTTTACTCATTTTGAAACTGCTGCCTCTTTTAATTCTGTAAAGTTGATACTTTACAGTTTCCTTCCACCCCTTGGGCCAACAATCTCCACTGGGATTTGTGTTTTCTTCACTACATTTCTCCAATCTACTATCCTTACATATACCTCCAAGACAGGAAAAAACCACAGGTTTGCTTTATAGTCCCATCCTTTGGGAAAAGAGAAGGAAGGAAGAAGAATTTTTGTGCAACAAAGTGTCCCATAGAACCTATTTTTTGTATAACTAAATTCAACTAAGAGTCTCCTTGCTGTGAGAGGCCAATGTCCTTTATACACTATTCTATATTTATGCTCTGCTGAAGTCAGTGTCAAGTGCCATCCTGGGCGACTGCCAGGGCCAGCAAGTCCTTGTTTTCTGTGGAGACTCCCATGTACAGTTGACATTTATCAGTATTACAAACAGTTTCCTCTGCAAGTAATACTGGATTCCACAGATTCTCAAAAGGACTGCTTCTCCTGTCATAATGAGTAACCCCATTCAGTTTCATCCAGAATATCTCACTGACTGTTCTCTGGCAGTCAACATGTTCTGTAACAAAATTAGTTACATCTGGCAATAAAAAATTCAAGGAAGAGGGATAATGCTTAGTTTTAAAATAAGTAGGAGTTTGAAGACTTTTGAGGACCCTCATCCCAGTCCCAAGTCCTGCTGGGAAATGTCTTCCTGTCTTTTGACAAAATCATAGCCTGGGCCACACCCATAGAGAAAAGAACTGTGGTAGGAGTGAATAGACTGGTGTCTTGGTTTAGAAAGACAGGTATCCGCCAGGGAAAGCTGAAGCCTCCCCTAGAATAGAAAATGTAAACCCCTCACCCCCCGCCAAATTAGAATTTTGCAATTAAGGGCTTTCAGGCAAAGATTTAGGAATAGGAATAACAGTTCTTTACTAGGAATATTAACAGTACAAATGTAGTAGAAAACAAAACCACCCAACCAACCAAGCAAACAAATAAACAAGCAATCCTGGAAGACCCTGACAAGGTCAGAGCTACAACCTGACACCCTGTTGGTCAGGGTGTTGGAAACAGTCCAAAGGTGAGTCCTCCTGGAGTGGCAGATTTGGTTCTGTTGAACTGAAGATGATCCTGTAGATAGGGTCCAGTGATGATGAGAAGGGTCCGGTGATGGTGAGAAGGGTCCAGTCTTCCTCCAGTAATCGGGTGAAGCAAGAGGGCTTCCTGTTCCGGAGTCCCAGTTTTATCCAGGTAGGAATGGTTGGCTCCCCCCACTGGGTGGAGCATCTCACAATAGGATGATGGAATGTGGGTGTACTATTTTGGGAAGGGGAACAGCTTGAGGAAGAAAACAGCCTGGGGAGTCTAAATGGCCCATTGTGAAAAGAGATAAGAAAGAATGCCCTACCTGGTGTTAACAGTTGGGCCATTATCAAAAGGCACCCGCCCCCCTCCTTTCAGAGTAAACAAGAGATAAAGCAGATGAAAATAGAATACACAGTTTAGGTTCCATAACTCAAGACAACTGGAAAAATGGGAGGTCATCTGGTCTAGATCCCATTGTCATCTCTATTCAGGGAGTTTGAGGTCTTTGGGGGTGTCTTGCCAGCAGGGAGCTTTGTGTTTGTGGAATGAGGGTCCATGATGTGATCGTGTCCAAAACCTGCCCTGAATGCCCTTTTTTGCCTACTGCTGGCTTTCAGACTGTGCTTTTTTCACTAGTAATATTTCTTTTATCTAGAAGTACTACAATCACTGTGTTCTGAGATGTTTCATTGGAATCTTACCTGAGAAATTTCTGCTAGTTTGTTCAAATTCTTTCTGCCAGTATCTTTCTAAAAGGTGTTATCTTGAGCAATGGTCTGTGTTTTTCTTTAGGCTTTAATATTTGAAAGGACTAAATAAAGCCTAGATGTCCTAGATAATTTTTCTGATGTAGGTGTTGCCAGACAGCTACTTCTTTCCTTACTCATCTCAGTCTTTTATTTGGTATATTCTTTCTTTACTAAGTATAGTACATGAACTATAATAGCCACCTCCAGCAGTATCATTTTGCTCCATTTCAAGTGGATATTATTGAATTTTCTTCCTTTATCTTCAGTGCATACTTGTGTACTTTCTTCTAGGCATCTTTCTCCTTTTTTAAAGTCACACAGCTGCTGGGTTGCTTTTTTTTTTTACCCCTTGGGCCTTTTGAGTCAGCATTAAGATGCTCTCCTGGATCTGTAATGGCTCTTAAAATGAGTCAGAAGGAAAAAAGACCAGGACAAAAAGAACTCACTACTGCAACATTTTGGGTGGGTCAGCTTTCATCCTGATGACCACCTACAATACAGCATCTCTGTACTTTTGTAACCCTTTCTAGTACACGATAAAATAGTTCAGGATTCATTAGCAAATTGCACATGATGAAAAAAATTAATTACTCTATTATTATGTAAAAAGCAGGAGTACTAAATCTGGAAAAAACCAGTAATTCTCCTTCTTTAAATCTCTGCTTTGATTACACAGCCTACTAGAAAAAGCAGCTAGAAGCTGACTTTTGGTTAAGGTAACCAAGTACGTTAAAGTATTCTTCATCTTGTTGTATCTACAGTCAAAAATTCACATTTTCAGATAATAGAAAAGCTCCACACAACAACCTGAAACAACATAAATTTGCTTTTTGGCCAGTAGAAAAGTAATTTATTTTTCTCATCCAGAGGAAAGAATTAGTGCAATCAAGGCAGATATCAGGGCATAATCTGAAGTTCCAGGACATCATTTTAGACCCTGATAAACTGTAGATCAGATACCACTGCATAAGACGAGTATGATGCTAACCTCTTTCTCTGACCTAAACTAGAATGACAACAATTACTAATGCACCTGTGTGCCCCGATTTTCTGCCTGCAGCAGTGAATAAGCATTGAATAGGTTTCAAGTGGTTCTCTAGTGTCAGGCAGTTGGGCAGCCCAGTGAGAAATCACAAAATTAGGTAAACACGATAGACTGATGCTGAGGACATTTTGGGTGAATGAGATCTAGTTTATACATGAGGCAGTAAGGTAAATGAATAAGGGAAATTGACAATCATTTATACATGTCAGTATCAGGAGGCATCTCAGTAAAGCTGCTGGCAAGAGGTCACAGCTCATCTGCCACTGGGAGAGCCAGCAGCCAAACCAAAAATTATTCATTTTCAGACACTCTTTAGGTACCTTGTTCACCATGGAGGTGAAAGACCTTCTTCTTTTTTTTCCCTTCTTCTTCTTTTTAATTTTTTTTTTTTTAGCAGACAGAAGCAATAAATCATCTAGTTTAAGAAGATCCAGCTAGCCCAACACAGATTGATTTCATGGGGCAGTCGATGGGCTACTAATAGAATTACAACTACCTGTCAAAATAGGGAAAACATATCTGTGACAGTGACAAAGGGCGAATCAATTGAAGAAGTGTGGCCTCTTTTTAGTGTTTTGTTGTTGTTGTTGTTGTTGTTGTTGTTGTTGTTGTTGTTGTTTTTGGGGTTTTTTTTGAGCCATAGATGAGAAATACAAGCGGGTCTTTCAAAGTCGGCAACTGTGACAAACAGCAACGTTCATCCCTTTACAGGAGCCACCAGTCCTGCAATACTGAATTCTATGGTCTCTTTATTTCTACTGCAGTTACAAGGCTCCCATAAAACGAAACTAAGGAGCCTCATCCAGAGATATTTGAGCAGTTTCTCACGTATTAAGAAAGCTATTTAAATAGTTTTTATTAACACCTGTAATAATTTACTCCAGGTGAAAATCCTTGGCACATTTTGTTTACCAGAAACTGTTTTTTATTTTTTCCCAATGACACACATGAGCTTGGCAGTTTCAGGCATTTTTTAGTGTTTTTACAGCTCAAGCAGAAAATCAGTTACAACAATGTTGTTGGCTCAGAAATTGTGTTATAATTTGCAATAATTAGATAAAAATTGAGTTACTGAACAGTGAAAAGTTGCCCTTGTGCTGTAAAACTACTCTGCTGCCTGTGTAGCATATACATAACCTGTTTTCTTAGTACTTTACATATCTATGTCAGAGATTAAAAAAATGTATGTAATTGAAAATGTACATCCTCATACCTGTTGTTACAACAGTTTGTGATGTCCCTGCAGATGGCATGGTTGAATACTGAAGTTGTGAGGTATTTACCATGCCAGCACAAGCTTCTTCTTTGCTGGTACTGCTCCTAAGCAATGAAGAAATACTACAGGAAAATAAGTAGGGTGGTAGTCCTTATTCTCCTCTCACTGCAGTCATTCCTAGGTCTAAAGCTATCTCTGACTTTAGAGAAGACCACCTTTTTAAATGAATTTTGTATGCATGCATGAATGACAACATGGAAAAAAACTGTAATCAAAGTTAATCATCCGGCAATATTCCTCCTATTTTGTTGCTCAGGTATATAAACCAAAGAGGTATAAGTTGTGTAATTTCTTAGTACATACCTGTTTGGACAAAGATTGTGTGCAGGTAAACAGTACTGCCAATATCAAAAAAGCAAATAATTCTATTTTCCAAAATTTACTCATATTGTTTGTTTAAAATATGTGTATACACACACACACACACACACACACACGAAACTGGGGAAACTTCCTTGACGTTAATTGAATTTGCATTTAAATAGATGATAAAACTTGTATTGATTCCCGATGAATCAGGATTTCATACAGTGCAATTAAACCAGACTATAAGAGGAGTCAGGGTCAAAATCCTCAGATCTGAATATCTTGTTTTTCTTACTTTTTTTCTTGTTTTGCCTATATTAATGCCCAGCCATTGTCTTTATCATAGGCTGCAACTTCTGTCGGCTTTGTTGGGTCCTTCAGGCTTCTGTGAGTATGGCAACAATGTCTCCAGAGGCAGAACTGTGTTTTAAATTCTTTGGAGCAAGGAATAAACCATAACATTAATCTTTTTGTAGAACATTCTATGCATTTTTAAAACTTCTATTTTTAATAGATAGTAATAATAGCAATTTTGAAATACCCTGCCGATTCTAGTAAAGGACTTTTCTTCAGAAACACTATCCCCTGCTGCTAGTTTGCAAATCTTCTAATTCATTACCACATGGAGTGTCCTATGTGTACAACATTTTTTTTTGCTTCAGAACAGATAAATCCGTATATTTTACCAACAAAGGTTTCCCAACAGCATGTTACCGTTTCTCTCATGTGGGACTACAGCTACTTTAAATCATTTCCAAATAACGGTACTGGATAATTTAAAGATCATGAATAAGTAATTTATTTAAATTAAGCATTTAGATTAGCCATCTGTATTTCAAAGCCTATAGATCCATACTAAACTAGTATATTTTTCCTGAATAGTGTTTTTGTGATGTGGGTTGTTCAGTGAGTCACAGTATTCCTCAGCAATCTGCATCACCCTTAAGTCATATATATCTGTGAGGAGTGTGTTTCCATGCCCAGCACGAGGTGAGTGTGGATCTTTGTGTTGTACAGAGCTCAGGAGCCCAGCAGGGAGTGGCTGGGCTGCCAGTTCACAGCTCCTACAGCAGGGCAAACAACGGGGAAGCTATTGCTGGAGCTCTCGGAACAAAAGGTACAAAGTGAGATCCAAGCACCAGGGGATGACAGAGTAAGTCTCTGTCTGCCATCCACCATGGCTCTTTCTGGAGCCTCACTTGCTGCAAAAGTACTGGGAAGACTCTGGGAAAGAGGGCAGATGGTCTGTTAGTTTCAAACAGATATATAAAAAACTGGGTAGCCAAAAAGGGTTTAGCAACAGCTTTGTATTGAAACTTGGAAAAGAGCAAGTGCCTAGGGCTTTGTCATCCTGGCTTCAGAGTGCATCTGGTTTATGCAGCCAAGTTACATTGCACATGTCACTACACCTTTGATCTAAGTTTTAGAAAGTAAGGCTTAAAACTCAAAGCTTTATGTGGGAGAGCTGCCATGAACTTCTAATGTTTCACAAATAAGAAAGATTGAAGGAGGGTTTGTCTCTCCAGAAGGCCAGAAAACTTGGCTGTATATGTCTGAGGAAAATGCATGTGGAGAGAAATGGCTTATGGAAACACTGAATCCTAGAATATTAGCACAACAAATATCCTGCCAGCACAGGTCCTGACCTTAAAAACTTGGCGTATTTGTGCTGAATTGTACCTGAGAGAGAAAGCTACTGGGGACAGAATGTATAAGCACTGCTTTCTGCTCAGTGTTCAATCACTTTTGCTGTTATGTTTAGCCCACTTTCATAAACTATGTGTTTTAATAGGCATTGTGAACACTTGACTAACAAAGGTATTCACTTTTATTAAATAGAATTTCAGTGAAATATGTCTTGAGAGAATATATGACCCTTTTAAGGCAGGAAAAACTATTAGTTACTATAGAAGCCCAGAAAATATTTGTTCAGTGCTCTCTTAAGCCCATAGCCTGAATGCCTCACAAACACAGTGTCACCATTATAAATTAAGTTGAGACAAAGTGCCTGACTGTCTTCTGTATTATTCTGGTGTGATACACAGAGTCCTGTGAAAAAGTCCCAGTGTTTTTCAGTAGCATCAAGTCAGGGCAACACAGTGGAAAATCAGATTGGAGGGGTATTCCTGGTGGGTTTCTTGCACTTTTGAGAAGAGGGCATGCTTCTACCCCTTTTGAGGATTGTGCTTACCAGATAAATTTTTAAAAGGGCTAATATTTTAAGGTTGTGTTTTAGCATGTATAACATATACTGAAAGCGTTCTAAAATGCCAAGGGTAAAAAACCTGGAATCAGCTTTTAGAAGACATCTTTGGAGGCTATTGCACCATTCAGGCTGTGGAAAGATTAAAGGAGTATATGATTTTCTGAGGTACTCAGCACTTGCAGTGTAGTGCTATCAGAACTTCAGATTTCCATTTCATTTTAAAGTAGCTGAAGAGCTCTGTATCTCCTCTGGGTTGGTATTTGACAGGTGATCTAAAATGACCCTACACATTAATAATGGCAAATATATCTGAAGGATTTTAGTAATTTCATTGCAATTTTCAGATGCAACTTAAATAAGTAAAAGAAAATGAGGAAAACATTACATTTTTTACTATATGTATATTTACTATACATATATTTTCAGTTTTTGTGCTACTCACTATGAAAAAACCAAGCTCATTCCACTAAAATAAAATTGAAAACAGGCAAAAAAAAATCAAAATTTGAAGAAAAATAAAGTCCCTCCAAAAAAAGCCCAAGTTCAAAAGAAGGCAAAGTCATTCCAATTAGTGTACTTTCAGGTCTGCCCACAGTATGAAGAATTTGTCTTCTACCAAACTTTCACTCTAATTCATTAATTTCTTTATAGAGTTATAAACTGCACTAACTCTCTTGTGCAGAAATCAGCACTCGTGAGCAGATGTGATACAAGAGAGCCTTTTTATTTATTTTTTTTTAACTCAAAGAGTAATGACACCACAATATCATGTGGTGAAGGAGCAATAATTTGATAAACATTGTCTTTCCATTAGATTAGAGCAATTAATCTGATTCTAATTTAGCTGAAACATTACCATACTGGAATCCCTAGAGCCCGCTGAATAATCTCTAAACACATTGACACACTCAGCAGACAAACATTATCTCCACTCACACTGTTGTTCCATATGGTCTCCTCCCATTCTGATGGAGGGCACCCTGCTGTTTCAATCAAATAAATGTCAATTATCTGAGATAGATTTTTTTAGTTTGCAAGCGCAGGCTTACAATTCAGCTGTAGAACAATTGTCTGCAGTTCTCCCCTGATTGCCTCTGCCTCCTTTTTCAGCTGCCCACCTTGCTGGATTGCTGTCAAACTTTGCTGCATCATACACAGTTTCCAAGGCTCTCTCTGGAAAATTGTAGGCACAGGAAATCATTTGTACCTGGGGAGAAAGCAGCAAAACACAGAAGAAATGGCAGAAGTGTTTGCCATGTAGGTTTCTTTACCCTATTAGATGGGGTGGTCTTTATTGCCTTTTCTATTTGTCGATCTAGCAGGGTGCCAGAACTCTATGTAACTAAAGGCTGCTTACATGATTTGATAGAGTCTTACTCCTCCAAGGCAATGCCTCACAAGCCTTTTGCTTCAGTGGGTTATGGGCACACTTGCCACATCCCACAGACTGACACTTTTATGTGAAAACACTATAAAATATGTCAAGCTGAAAACTTCAAGCCCTTGCAAGACAGAGTTTTGACCACTGCTACAAGGTTCAAGGGTCATCAAAAATATCTCTTTGGAGTGATAGAGTAAATGTAGATTAGATATTAGGATGAGATTCTTTATTGTGAGGATAGCGAGACACTGGAACTAACTGCCCAGATTTGGGGATGCCCCATTCCTGAAGTGTTTAAGACCAGATTGGATGGAGCTTTGAACAACCTGGTCAAGTGGAAAGTGTCCCTGCCCATGGCATGGAGATTGGACACAGGGTTCAAGGTCACCTTCCAACTCAAGCCCAATATTATGATTCTATGTTTCTGTGGTGTGATGGTTTTATCACGTTCTATATTTCATTTGACTGGAAGAATATAAAGCAAAACAGGCCCATCTTTAAATTACAAAGATAGTTTATTAATACACACAAAAACAACAAGAAAAGGGAAAAAACAACAACAACAACAAATGAAACTTCTAAAACATCTTTCTTTCTCTTTCTAAGTTTTTTACCTTTCTTCACTCAACATAAAAAGACATGACCTGCAACTTCAGCCAGTTTTACCATTTTAAAAATAACCTTTTATCAGTTCTTTAAGGAAAGGAGTCTCTCTGGGTTCTATATAGACATCCCATGCTCTGCATCTGCGAGGATTTTAAAAGAACTCCTGCAAACTGCGAAATCCTACCCATTAGCATCTCTCTCAACACTGCACATAGGCCATATTTGCTTATTGGGGTACTGTTTAAGGATGCCTCCTCTAGTATGACACAAAGATTCTCTTCTTCTATTTCTAAAATCATCTCAAGACCCAAAAACAAATCTCCTCTTTCTTTAGGAGCAAAAAGCTTCATATCACTTTTAACTAGAACCTTACATCCCCCCAAAAGCATTTATATGTTACAGGAAAAAAACTAGTTCAGTCTCTATAGTTTACCAGAAATGTCCAGCCAAAATTAGGCCACTCCTTTGTCCTTTTGCCTTAAAGTCCTTTTCACTCTCCCTTTAGCGACTGTAGCTCCATGCTGTGTCTTTCTATTCGCTATATTTGTTCTTCTTCCGGAGAAAGATGATGTTTAGGAAAGTCCATCTGCTAACAACAAAGGGTTAAACTTTTCGGGCTGCCGGGCTGCCCACGTGGCTCTGCGGCGGGAAACTGAGTCGTTTAGAAGCCGTGCACTGGTTTCTTCGGCTTGAAAAGAAGAGCAAGGGCGAAGGGGCACTCCGTCCGAGCTCCCCCTCCTCTCCATGCCGTCTGCTTCTCCGCGAGACAGCGGCTCCTAAAGCTCCGACCCGGCCTGCCCCGGCTCCGGCAGCATCGGGGCCCGGCCCGGCCCGCCCGGCCCGCCGCAGCCGCCCGGGGTGGGGGGGGCACCGAGGCCGGCCGGCCCCGGCGGCTCCCTGTCCTTAGTCTGCCACCCTAAAGACAAAGAGATCGCTCCTCCCCCCACCCAGCCTTTTTAAGCATTTCGCCAAAAGTCGCAGCTTGTCTTCTACTGGATAAATTGCTTGTCAATCAAAAAAGCTGACCCCGATTGGAACAAAATCAGGCTTTTCCTAGCCTATGACATGTGGCAATCACACTGCTTGGTGTGTTTGCCTCTTACATGACTTGTGACTACTATGGTGACTAACACTGAGGGAGTGCTGTGAAATTCAGGTTGTTATCAGTAGAGATAAACTAACGCCATTGGCAGAGAAAAACAATCACAGCACTTGAGGTAGAACCCTCTGAGAGCTGGTCTGACGTAGCACTTTACAGGTGGAATTCATTATTTTATTACATCATACATGACCTCAGTTTTCTTCCCTGGATGTGTCACCTTTGGTAAATACACCCAATGCTAAGGGCAGATGGAGATGAAAGATTGAACTGTACTCTCTTCTGCTTTCCATTGTTTGGGTGCTTAAAGTAATGTAGCAGAAGACACTCTCTCCTCATCAGAACACCTTAAACTGTGCCAGATAACCCTATTGAACCTGCTGCAAATTATATGGCATTAGCTGATTGACCATAGCTGTTTATAATGATATGCTGCTTCACAAGGGGTGTCTGTATAAAGGAGTTGGAAACACAGGTTGGATCACTTGGCAGTCTGACACGGAGAAAATTTTAAAATTGAAAAATCTGTACTTTTTCATTGTGACTTGGCATTCAATTTGACTTAAATGATACGGCAATTGTGAGAAGAAAAGTTTGTTTTTGAATTTGGGCTGTGATCTGTGTGAGAAACTGATCCTTTGATCCATATGCATGAGGGCCAGTGAAGCATCCCTCTAGCTGAGAAAACCTTCAGCTTGAGTAAGTCCTTTTGGGTTCAGTAGACTGATATAGTAACTAAGGTGTGAGTTGCTTTTCAACAGCTTTGCATCATGATTGTTCAGCTGGCCTATTTTGACTCTCAAGCAGAGTATACCCACCCTTCCCAGCTCCCTTCCCTCTTGCCTTCCTCACAGGTTTTCTTCAACACTCATGACACAGACTTGAAATGCTCTA
Source organism: Phylloscopus whistleri (assembly GCA_017589585.1). Taxonomy (NCBI): domain Eukaryota; kingdom Metazoa; phylum Chordata; class Aves; order Passeriformes; family Phylloscopidae; genus Phylloscopus; species Phylloscopus whistleri. The sequence goes on from JADMLD010001289.1 coordinate 686,145, forward strand.
ATATCACTGCTTTGAAAAAGTCTTATTTTTCAAGATGCTGGCTACCTTCCCTTTTTTCTAATATCAAATGGACTCCCAGATACTTCAGTACCTCAGAAGCAAATTAGTTCATCCCGTTTCCGCCAGATTCCTCTTCTCTAGCACAGACACTTGGAAACACAGAGAATCTGTCAATAAAATGGGGTGATTTGCATGCAGCAGTTATCCATACATTCCCACAGAAGACAGGGCTTTCAAGCAGAGTGGGATGGTTGTAAGTTTCTAATGTAGAATTTTAGGCTATCCATAATTGTATTTTATAGAAATAAAAAGTGTCTCTCTATGGATTTGGACATTATGTCACCATTAAATGCCAATAAAAGCTTTGCTTGAGGACATTGTAGAACAACACACTTCTGTTAATATTGCTCAATAAAACTATTAATACAATCAATTTCATTTGAAATGTCTCTTGTCTTGTAAAGTATCGGATCATTAACTTAAGAATGTCAGAGAGTTGTAACTATCCTATTGAAATAAATTAGTGTCCAGGGATTAGCTAAGACCTCATATTGCACCGTGGAAAGTATTAATGTACTACTGGATGTAAATAAACTGAGCAACCTTCAAATGCTTCAGGAAGGATTTAAGTTTACACTGATACATGCTGCAAAAAAGAGGCAATGAGAGATGTGAGGCAGAGAAGGAAACAATAATGGTTCTTGAACTGAAGGTATGAGATAAAGAAAATGGTATTGAACATCTGAAATTTTCTTGTAATCACAGTGACTCTCAGTGCCTCAGAGTAAGGCATTTTATGTAATAATGTTTAACATTCTTATCTGTTTTGTTTCTGTTTGAATGATGCAAAATGAATAATTGAGCACAAACCAAACTCAAGTCAGGGAAAGTAAAATGAAACACACATTGATAGACATGAGATACTATTTTCAGTCAGAATACCTCTGTTCTACCACAAGTATTTTTCATGCAATACCTTCCTTTCTCCTTTCCCTTCACAGGCTGCCCTGTGGTGGAGTCACCATTCCTGGAAGTATTTAAAAGATGTGTAGATGTGGCACTTAGGGACATGGTGTAGTGGTGGACTTGGTAGTGATGGGTTAAAGGTAGGACTTGATGATCTTAAGGTATTCTCCAATCTAAGTGATCGTATTTTTCTTGCTATTGAGAGGTAAGGAGTAGGGTCAGGAAGTGCACAAAGAAGAAACGCAGGCATCTCTGCATTAGCATTTTAGTGCAAGTCAGGAGAATACCTCTGGAGCACAAATCATCATCTTTGCAGTTTACAATATTTGGCTCACATTGTAGAGACATCTTGGAGTACATAAAAGTAAAATGAAAGGCATGCTCTCAGTTTGTACCTAATTCACTTTGTTCATGGCTGATCAAATCCATAGGAATAGACTGGAGCTAGTCAGAAATAAAATGCCCTGAAATTCTGGTAAAGTGTAAGCTGAGTCTTCAGCATTGTTTCACTCAAAAAATCCCCCTTTATTGGGCCGCACTTCTTGCTTGTGTGGACATAGCAGGGAAATATACTGAGGACTCTGTGCCCTGCCCTGCCTGTACCCCTAATACACTCTGGTTATATGAACATGTATAAATAATGATCAAACCAATAGTAGTTGTCCCATTTACATTTGGGAACATCATGATTTTAAGCCTGTTTTTAAAAGCATCTGTGAATGCTTTGGTACTGGCAGTTCCAACAGCTGAATTTAATAATAACATGGGGCAGAGCCTAGTGTGGGCAGTGTAAATACAGAAGGGAGAACAAGTGGATAATGGGAACTGAACATGTTATTTTTGAACTCCTATGCATGTGTTTTGCATATTTTTATTCCTGATCTGCTCCTCTGCTTAAAATAAGCCTACCAATAATACTGAGACCTGACTGTCCAAGAGGTAGCTGCTGAAAAGGACTGGGTGGATACCTAAATGAATAGGAGGTGACAATGCAGCCTCATTGAAAGGGAGGCACATCATGCAGAATATGTTGGGAGGAGTGTGGGGGGTAGACAAAGGAAATAACTCTTCCCCTGTCCATGCTGGTGATGTCGTACCTGGACCAAGGTAGATTGGTTGGAGGCCAGTCACAAAGATGCTGCAACTGCAGCTTTTGACAGTGTTGGCAGGCCATACAACGAGGGGCAGCAGCATTCAGGTTTATCATTAGGAAAAATCTTGTGCCATAAGTGCCACACTGGAGCAGATTGCTTAGAAAGATTGTGTGGTATCTACTGTTGGATATTTGCCCTAGGTGGGCAAAGCTGGTCTAGTGCTTGTGGTGGCCCTGCTTCAAGGGGGATGTTGGACAAGACCACCCTGGGAGACCCCTTCCAACCTGCACTGTTCTGACTGTAGAAGGCTGTGAACTCCAGTGCAGTTGGGGGACTGACACAATGAGTACATTTGTTAACTAGAACTTTTGGCCTGGCGTGGCTTTGCAGAAGGTCACAGGTAGCATAAGCTGTATCACTCACTGGGACACCAAAATCTGTAGCAGTCACCTGGGGAGACTCTGTCTCTCTGCATCTGAGATTTCTTAGCAAGCAGAGAGGTAAAACTAAGGTGGAGAAAATAGAGGGAGACCCTTGGAGAGCCTGATTTATCATTGCTGAGAGGAAGAGGGGAATGGTAGTTGTTTCTTGAATAAGGCTCCTCATTCTCCCACCCAGAAGTAGCTGCTGCCCTTCATGTTTCCAGCTGTAGTCACAGCAAAGGCTGATTTCCACCTGGCAGCCTGCTGCCTGAGGCAGCTGCCTACATCACCTCACCTTGATGACTAGCTCTACTCTGGACTTGAAAACTTGCTCTGGGGAACAGAGCAGCTGTACTCAAAATACTGAGCAGACGTCTTCATCTCCACCTCAGTACTGAAGGTTTTCCTCTTTCTCCCCATGGGAGGGCTCAGTGGTACAGGTTAGGAGCAGAGACAGGTGTCAACATGGCCTTAGTGAGACATCTAAATTTTCTCAGCTTTACTGAGGTGCTGGGAGATGAAGCTGCAATCTGGCCTCAGAAATGTCACACATATGGACTGGCAACTAGATATGACCCACAGAGGCATAGCTGAGCAGGTGTCTGCTTAAAAAACAGCTGCATTGATGATGGCTTTTCTTCACTGCCTGTGTCAATTTTCTCATCCAAAGTCAGTAGGATCAGTGACATTGAAAATACTCAGTACAATGTTTCAGCTCCAATTTTAAAATTAAAAAAAAAAAAATTAAAACACATTTCTTTCAAAATATTTTTTCCCCAAAGTTTGACTGTTACTGAGGATATTTTTCTGGTCAACATTACAATTTACATTATTTTCCTAAGAAATCAGTGAGTTTTTTTGGTTTTGAGTTCCTTTTTGAGAGTTTTAGTGAGACAAAAGAAACTTTCAGTGGTGGGACTGGAGAAGCAGGCTCCTTTCACAACACAATAGTCTGTTAGCAAATGGTAAATATGGCCTATGGTTGTAACACTCTAAATGGATTTTTATCTCTGCTCTATTTTCAAAATGTGACAAAATTACTGGGTAGCCCATGTATCCGAAGTCAGAAATATACTGGGAGCTGAATACTGCCAGCAATAGCAGAGAAGCTTGATTTTAACTCCACTGCAATACAGCAGAGTTCTGCTTTCATGGTGCATTAATTCAACACCTGCAGGTGCTCTCTTCCCTTGCTGAAATTACAGGCTCTCTACCGAGTAGTTAAGGTTTGGAACTGAAGTGTAAAGTCGTGAGGTCTTTATTGATCAACACAGGGCCAGATCCCAATAGTTGGATGTAAGCTACAGATGCTCTTTCACATTGCCTAGAATGGATACAAAGGATGAAACATAGCTGGGATGTTTTACTGCCATGTGCAGTTTTTAGAGTTCTTCACCTTTAAAATAGAAATTCAAAATTATAGTGCAGGAAAGGGATCAGCATTCAAATATGTTGTTTAACTTATCAGTCGAAATTATAATTTAAAAGCAACCTCAGCATCTCAAAAATGATTTTGAAACACACAACTACATGAATCAGACAAAAGCCAGCCCAAAATCTTTGCTTTTGTCATGTGTATTAATACATTAAATTAGAAACATTAGAGAAGCCTAATTTAATTTGAAAGTAGGCAGCTGACAGCTTTGTTTGGCTATTGGGCTGTTGGACAACTCTGGTTCCTGTGCTGATAGGAAGGGCTGGAAGTAACAAAGAGTCTAGAGAGGAGGCCGTAAATAAAAAAGATGTTTAATTCGGTATCTTAGGTGAAAGTTTAACAGTCATAATGAGACTGCTGTGGGGCATGTTAATATGCTCCAATAAGCAATAAGTTATTGTTGATTCTTTGGTTTCCCTAACGTGGCAGTTGTGTTATGAGGTCTCTGTCTGGCAGGGTGGAAAATGGGGATGTTTCTGAACTCAGCAGAGAGCAGGAGCTGCTGCCTCATTCCTGAAAATCCTGTGTCTGGAGCAGGAGTGCTGTGGGGCTCCTGAAGCGTCCTGTACTGCAGTGACTTACGTCTCTTGGCTGATTTTCTGCCTTCAGGCTTCGTGCCTCACCAGAGCTTTGACAAGGGAGATGCTGTGTCACTGGCAGCACGTTTGGTGGCATCAGGTCTCTGCAGCAGAAGACCATGCTGAATTCCTGCCAGTGTTTGCAGTGTGGCAGTTCCCTGAGTCTCGATGCTGTTCAGTGGATCAGTGGAGGTGTGCATGCAGCTGCGTACACTGCTCCACTCTGAATGCTGGACAACTTGCACAGACTTATTGGGAACTCGTTGTATGATGTAAATTTATGACATAAACCACCAGAATATAAAAGCACTGAATGGGTTTGTACCACACGGCTCTCTAGCTCTTTGCCCAGTCCCTCATGGCTATCAAAAGGAGGTATCTAGGAAAGAGGATAAAAACAGGGTGCACAATACGTGATACTTCCTTAAGTGCTCTCTCTGTTTCCAATAATTTGCAGTTCAGAGACTTCCTGACCTGGAGATGTTTCTTAAAATTTACAGCCTGAAAAAATTCTGATCTGTGAACTTGCCCTGCCTCTCCTTGGATCCATGCAAGCTTTTAGCTTCTGTGACATCCTGTGATGTGAAGTCCATCAAATTCATGTGCTTTTCTAAGATCACAGTCTCAGAGGCTGGGCTAACTCCTCATGTCAACAAGATTCAATCCCCCATTGCCATCACAGCAGGATTGTGCTCCCAAACCAGCTCTTCTTCAGTACCCTCTCTCTGTACCTGTTAATACACGTTAATATTGATTAATGCACTCACCACATATGGTGTAGGCACTTATCTTACTCCCCATACACCTGGGATACACATTAATCAACAGTACAGCATGGTATAGTATGTCATGTCTCATTGCTTAAAGATTTTCCTACTCCCTTACGTTGTTTATAAATTGAAGAAAACTAAGTGCTCAGACAGAAGTAATAGATCAGTATAACTAGATTTGTCTTAATACACCCCAGATGGATTTGCCCAGAAAAGTTTAAGGGAAAATCTTTTTCAGTATACAAAAAATTTCTGAAGGACTTATATCACTGAGGATTGCTTTCTGCAGAAAAAGCCAAAAAGGCTCTTTGTTCTGTTCCCATGACTCCCACAAGATAAAAACATTTTTTCTCCCAATCCTCCACTAAAAAAAGATATAAATTTTTCACTGTGAGGTGTGTTTAGACACTGGTATAAACCTCTCTGAACCCAGGGTGGGTGCAAATGCCCCAACCCCAGTGGTGCTCAAAGCCAGGTTGGATAAAGCCTTGAGCAACCTGGTCAAGTGGGAGGTGTCCCTGTACATGGCAGTGAGGTTGGGACTAGATGATCTTTAAGATCCATAGCAACTCCTAAATATTCTATGATTCTATGATTAATTTACTGGCTTCAGAAAGACAGCATTTCAGCTTCCCAGACTTTTAGTTCCTGAAACAGTAATAGGTTATGGGCTAAGTACTGCTGTAGCTGAGTTCAGTTGACCCCAGAGATGGTAGCACTCAGTTTCCCTGATGCTGGACACCAGGAGTCAGGTTCTTGGTCTGAGCAGCCAGCTCTGCAGTGGACAGAGAGGATTGGGAGCCTCGCGAGACAGATTTATTTTAGGTGTTTAAAATCAACCCCTAGAGATGCTCTATTGATTAGAGGTTATTGCTTCATTGAAAACTAGCTTAGACTGCACACTACCTCTGGGAAAAGTTGGACCCTGGGACCCAGAGGTTAGAGAAAAAAGAAACTTGATGGAGAATGATTTCAGTTGTGTTTGGTATAACAGTCTTCAAATACCTAAAAATTCATATTCATATAAAGACATAAAGGAATTGAATAAGCCAAATTCTCACAGAAGCCTAATGCACAGAACACAAGACAAAAGGGCTCACAGGGCAAACAGCAGGTCTTTCCAGTGTGAGTGGTTTCTGACGTGAATTATTCTGTTACATGTCATATGAATAGTTCATATGTCTAACTGATCACTAAATCATTATTGTTGGTGGTCTTGGTATAAAGTGAGGAGAGAAGTGATGGAAACTATCCTGTGATCAATGTATTTGCTTGGGGTACCAGTGACAGGAGGGAAAGAGTAAGAGTTTAAGGTGATAACCAGAGGTTTTGCATTGTCTGACCTGCCTCTTGGGTGCATAAAGTTTCTTTTTATATTTGTTTTGGAAATTATAGACAAAAGTGTGTCTTTTATCACTTAAGATATTTCTGAGCTTATGCACAACCTAGTAATAACATGGTGTATTTTAACATACTTACAGAAATGGGGAGGTTTTTGTTTCTCATGTAGTCCTTATCATACCATTTTATCACTTCTGAATGCAAGTTTTATGGCCCATTAATGTACTTTTTGAAACTTTCTTTTTAGAATTCTGTCAAACAAGCCCACAGTTTCCTTGGTTTTTCAAAAGATGTCAATATGCCTTGCATATTATTGGCACTACATGAATACCAAATAGAAACTATGATTTTCTTACATTGACTGCATATCAGATACTGTGTGATAAAGGATAGTCAGGCCTTCTGAGCATTGCAAATGTGGCTTGTGATGCAAAGAGTGAGTCCAGAATAACTTTAATGCAGGAAGTATTTTGATGCATTATGAAGAGCTTTTTCATGGAATTATGCTTTCCAGAGTATTTATGCAGTGCCTTCATCTTTAAGCAACTGTATAAACAATAAATAATCCTTCTCATCAGTGTCACTACATCCTATTGAATAAGTCCCCAAGGCACTATAAATAAAGGTTATCTTGTAACCATTAATAATAAACAGAAGAAGGATTTCTTCACTGACTTTTATGAAGTTTTCAGTAGTGTTTAAATTTGATTCAACATTTTTGATAGTGGCATCGTGTTTGCCTGTCTGCCTGAGATGTTCAAAGGCAAGGAAGTTTGTTAGGTCCACAAATTCCACAAGTTTCTATAGGATTTCAGAGCGTGGTGGGCTGTTTGTTAATATCGCTGCAATCTATTACTGTCTAGGGTACACTTGAAAGGGCAATTGCATTGAAATGTGTCAGGATTGTCCCTAGACCTGTCTACAGGATGAAAACAGGGCAACCTGCTCTTGCTCTAACCAAAGAGTGTTAATTCAGGTTCAGGATATCTTGGGTGGCTTTTACCCAGCTCAGAGTAATATAAAAATCATAGAATAATTTGGGTTGAAAGGGATCTTAAAGATCATCTTGTTCCAACCCTCCTGCCATGGACAGGGACACCTTCCACTAGACCAGGTTGCTCAGGACCCCATTCTGGTTTCCTCACTTACTCCTCTGTGCTTCACTCACCCATGGGTGATAAAAGCCCTCATTTCTTCAGATGTAAAAGCTGGTTTATCTTTTTAGGATCATGCATGCTGGTATGCTATGTGGAAGGCTTTCCCCAGTCCTATCTGAGCAGTGATTTTGAGGTGCCATGATTAAATCTCCAGCCCCTGCCCAGCATCACCCTTTGGGCAACACTTTGCCCTGCTGTCACTGGGACATTATACTTGTTCTGTTTCCTAGTTGAATGTTTCTCATTATAGAAGACTTTGCTTCCCAGTAGTGGTATATGCAAGAGAAACTAAGCTCAACTAAAGGAGGAAACTGAAACAACCCCAGAAGGATATCAGTCAGACAAGACATGAGTAACCCGAAGAAGAGGTGAGTTATACATTTCCACATTCAGAGGACACTGCTTGCCTTGTACCTCTCAAAGTTATTAGTGCCACTGCTGATCCAAGCAGTATTTCGGGCAATTCTCATTAGGATTCTCCTGCCCAAAGTCAATGGACTGCCTGTATCATAGAGCACAAGGACTAAACTTTACACTGCATATACTAAAAATGTGTCTGAAATGCAATCCAGTCATAAGAGCAAAGGAAACAACAAAATAGCCTTTGCAGGACCTATTCTGATATGAACTCTTCCCATGACCTTTATATTATGAAAATCTGATACCTCTGGGAGAAATAACCTGAAATGCTTCATAAATATTTTTCGGCATTAATATAAGGCATAACTTTTCAAGGGCTCCAAACATCAGTCAGTCCCATTGCCCTTTATTAGCTTTTAAGGAGAATTTTATAGTAGTATTTTACTTCTAAATTGAGAAGTTTTTTAAAAGAAAACAAAGCAAAACATGAACAGAAAGACTAAGTCTAGAAATATTCTGATTTGTTGCAGCAGCAAAAATTTGTGTGTTAGCAGAGGCACGTGTTGGGTTGTTATGCCCTGTGCTTTTGTCATGCTTTGTCTTTCTCTGTTTAAATTAAATCCTGAAGCTACTGTTGGGTCAATTTTGGGTAGAGCAGAAGTGGCATAAAGCCAGTTTTTGTCAGTTGAGAAAATACATTCCCTCTGTGATAATGTCTTTTTTGAAAAGACACTATCAGTAAAGTAATCAGTAAAGTAAAATACATCAAGGTAGATCTAATAGTCACACCAGAGAGTTTACTAATGTATAGCAAACCTGGCTGCTTCTCATGAGATCACCACAAGAGACCTGATGTTTTTTGGTTTTAATTTTAGACCAGCATCATCTCTGTTCTCTCTGTTCAATATCGCACTCTTTGTACTGACAAAGTGGAAATAGCACCTATCCAAACATACTGGCTCAATGAGCCTTGGTTTTGATGACCCTATGCCTTATTGGCCTTCTGGTTTAACTGTGGTGACTTTATTGTTGGCTTCAAAGCAGGTAAATGTAGTCTGAGAGCCTTTTCTTATTTACTGCTTCTTTTTTTTTTCTTCCTCTTTTTTTCCTTCTCATTGTAGAAAAAAATACTATCTCAAGGACAAACACTTAGGTTATAGATTTTTTTTTATTTTCTATTACTGTTTTTATTACAAGGTAACCCTGAAGACCTTTTAATTCTCTTGATTGTTTAAAGAGGCTTCATGAAAACATGACATGCCTGATGTAGAGATAGGTATAATTGAGTGAAAGATTCCATTTACCAGGAGTCTACTACAGTAAGATCCTAAGGAATTCAAAAAAATGGAAAGAGTCAGTAAGGTTTTAGTGGAATTTGATAGGAGGCCCCATACAAATATCCAGATGAAACTCTAGCCAACTATTCTATGCTGAATATTATGCCCTGATGAAAATAAAATACCTGAGTTTAATCTTTCATTCAGAGTAAAGATTTGTAGTATAATGACCTGATTTAGCTGAAAAAAGGAAAAAATAAGTAAGTCTGACAGCTGAGAACAGAAGGGGGATTAATCTCAAAAGCTGCTAGTCTTTGTTTCCCATCCTTTCATTATTGTTCAATCAGAGCAAAGAAAGGACTAGCTGCCCTGACACAGCTCCAATTGCATTGCTCAGAGAAAGGGAGAAGCGTGGTGGAGAGAGAGATTTCATTATTTACAGACTGAGGAACTGAGAAGAAAATAGAGAGAAAAGGAGCCATTTGGTCCACCCCTAGGTCTGCCTGGAGCTTTGGGCAAAAGCAGGCCAACAGTCTCAGCAGGGGCAGCAAGAGCAGCTGCAGGTAGGTATGACAGGGTGGGATGTCTCACAAGGTGCAGGGTACAGTGAGCCACTGAATGCATCATTACCCCACCTTTCAGTCTACATTTGACCTCCAATGTGCACATGAGAAGAAGGGAGATGATGCTGTGACATACATTAGAGTTCTGTCTGCTCTTCTGATGTCCTTGATGGTGGCTCTTCTTGGCAGGTGACATGATACCAGTTCTCATTCCACTTGTGAACACTTAAAACCACGAGCTCCACTACAACCCCTAAAAGCCAGTGGCTGCTGCAAGTCAGACTCTTGTGCACCTACTCACTCCAGCTGACCAGAATGACACTCAAAAGTACCATGATGTACTTCTTACACCAGCTGTTTGAATTAATGCTTAAGTCTGCTACACTTTAGTTTCTGCAGTAATACTGGAGCAAATATTCAAAGTACCTTTAAAGATCTGGAGGACGATGAGATGAATTAACAGCCATTATGGATTTTCCAAAATCAGGTTATGTCAGTTGTCTAATTTCTTTCTGGAACCAAATAATAACTACCCTTATAGATAGGAAAGAAACAGGCTATGACATGCTGACAAATTCTGATTTTATCTCTCATGACATTTCATAAACTAGCTAAGAAAGCACTCTATAGATTTAATTATAATAAGACTAGTTGCACTCTTTGGAAAACTGCATTTAAAAAGTTTTTAAAAGCTATCACTTTTCAGTATTTTTTGTGAATTTTCATAAGATACCAACACATAAGGAACATATGTAGGACAGGATTAGTCTTGAGAAAGAGTTTGACACATTAAAGATGCAGTTTAAGGCAGCAGTTCAACAAGAAGAATTTCAAGATATTATGCTTGGACAGGAATAATCTTCTTACATCCACAGAGAGAGAGAATAAGAGGCTCGATAATTGAGTACCCTCCTCACTGGAGAATAAGAGGTTAGGCTGTATCTCCTGTCACAGTGAATCACCTACTGAACAGGATAAGAAAAAAGTAATTTTGTTGTGAGTTAATAGGATAGCTACACAAGAGTATTACCTGTAGGGTATTTGAAATCATCTCCTGGTCTATTAAGTTTTCGGTAAAGGTTCATTTGGAATATTATGCCCAGTTTCGAGTACTAACTTCTGACAAATACCTGACTCAACTGGAGAGATTGCTGAAAACAACAATTGTAGGAGCAGAAGATGTGATTTATGAAGAAAGGCTTAAGAAATTTGGATGGTTAAGTAAAGAAGAAAAACATTAGCAGAGAACATAACAGTCTTTGCACAACTTAAAGGAGGGAAGAAAACTGTTCCTTTCACATTCTACTGATAGGATGAGAAATAACAGGCTTTAACTGATGTAATGATGATTCACACTGAAGGTTAGGAATAATATAATGGGAAAAAAGAAAAACTTTAGCACAATCTGTGAAAGAATGTGGAATCTCCATTTGAGGAACTTGTCTATCAGGCATGGCTTGGGTATAGTTCAGTGAGGAGAAGGATTAGATGTACTCTTGAGATCATTTCAGTATGATTTTCTATAACTTTTTTTGCTGAGCCTGTTTTTGTTTTCCTTTCAATATGAGATTCCTTCTCAAGAGCAACTGTGAAGTGAAAGATGTTATTTGGCAGAAAAAAGAGATTAATTGGACTTGATTTCCACTTATGTGCTCACGATCACCTCTCACATGCTCAGAATAGACTCATCCTGTGTGAGCCTGTGGTGCTGGCTGAGCCTAGGTGGTAGACTTCAAAATACCCTGCCCTACTTGCAAATGCTTAAGAAACTTGATGAGTTTTACTGTATATGTGGCACAATTTCCAATGAGTTAGAAGTCAACGTGATATTTCAAAAAAATTTCACTGCTTTGGAAAACCTTAGGCTTTGGTTAATCTTGAGACACTCATTTGCCCTAAACTATGCTCTACAGCAAAACAGTGCATGAAATTGTTTGCACTTTGGTAAGTGTTGCCTTTGCTGACTGTAATTCAGCTTCCAAAAGAAAGTTTCAACTGTCCTCACTGTAACCTTACTCTCGTGGTTCTAGGCTATGATTACATTGGCATACAACTTATGATCCAAAAAGTTTTCTTGTTAATAAGTTTTTCTGTTAAATTGCAGGTTTGTAAAGTCTGGTTGCAAACACTTGGGAGTTTAACCATTTCATCAGAAGAGCTCTATTCTGAGCTCTATTATTAGGATTGTTGATTTTGGCTGGTAATTGCAATCAAAGTGGAATAATTAAAAAAAGCAGCAGTGGTTCAAAATGATTGCCAGTTGTAATTACAAACCAAAATCAACAATCCTACAGCCTACTGGCACCATCTGTTTCTACTGTGACTATATTCCCCCATTTCCTCTTCTCAGCACTGGATACCTTCTACTTCCTGCTTGACCCCTTTGCAGGGCATCAGAGCTGGAATATTCCAGGGGCTGTTGCTAGCAGGATGTCTCCTGTTACAGACATTCTGCCCACATATATGGGGTTTGTCGTGCCTCCTCCCAATAACCTGTCATGGGAAGACTGCCTCTTGTTGATGGAAACATCAGGTAGACAACTGAATTAATCAAAAAACTTTCATTGTTTTTTGTTAAACTGACAGCTGGAAAATTGATTCTCAGTTAACAGTTCTAATTTCTATTACTGGGTATCTCATTCTTGAAAAGAATTCAGATTTTGCACTTAATAACTAGAATATATTATTTTTGCTTATGTGTCAAGTACTGGATTTGCATAATGAGATTTGAAAGCATGTCCAGAGGTAAAGAATCCCTAAAATAGCCTAGATTGTGTTGAAGGAGACAAGGAGACATTCACATATGGGAGCCCGAAGAGAGTGAAGAAAATCTTCTTCATGGCTATTGAATATTCTGCTAGTTTGCAGTATCATCTAATTTGACATTTCATCATGGGTTATGGAGGCAAAACAATTATAACATATAACATAGCAAACAATGAGCCCAAAGTATAAATACAGAAAAAGCAAAAGTAAAATATTTTGAATACAATTAGTCACTCTGGTCAGGGGCCATAATGTAACCTCCTTCAGCTGCCCGAGTATTGCATTCCTAGGCTTGTACCTAGTTTTAGGTTCAACCTTCTGCTGTCTGGAAAAGTAAACTAGTTTTGGGCAGGACAGGGTCAATATTTTAGTAGTAGGAGGGGCTGGGGGAGGGGGCATAATCTTACTGGATACTATCTTGCAAGGGGCAGAAGTAAGGGCCTGGCATTTTGGGGGGGAAGGTTGGTATTTTGTTGTGATTTTTCTGTGTAAGTTGTTTCTTTGTCTTACACCTTTTGTTATTAATGTTGTTAATATTAATTAATGTTACTTATGATTGTCTTACCTCCTTGCTGTTTCCTGTAAATTGTTCTTATCTCAGCCTGTAAATTTCACCTTTTTGTGCCTCCAGTTCTGAGCTCCATCCCCAGAGTGGGAGGTGGAGGGCACAGGATGGGGAACATATAGGTGGTGTCTGGTTTCAGAAAGTCTTGTTTGAGGGGTGGAGAAGGCACTAAATTGGGGAGTGCCATTCCTAAGGCACAACAATTGCTTTCCAGTGATTTTTCACTAACTCTAGTAATGTAAGAGAAAGTATATACTTCTTATCATATTTAAATTCTTTCGGAAATGTTCAGAAGAATGAAGTAACTGGAAAATCACATAGATTTTCTGACTGTTTATGACTCAGTACTGCTTATGATGAAGGTGCTCACTAGCCAAGACGTCTGCTCAGATAAGAGGCTTGTTGTTCAATATAATCTGTGGAGATGGAAGACCTTACCTGTAACCTTTTCCGTTTGAAAGTGAAGAAACAGATTACCACACCCAAGCTGCAAGTCTGCAGATGGTACTGAAAGTCACAGTTTTCAAGATGGAAATGAACTGCAGAACTGGGATACCGTTTGGGGGAAAAGAGCAGAGTCTCCTGTGGTATACAGAATTCGGGTGGCATCTTCTGTAATCTTTTGTGAAATATCTAACATAACAATATGATATCAAGAGGTGGCTGAACTGTTGTCAGGGCAAGAATACCTCTGTAAAAAAACCTGACAAATTGGTGGGTATCTAGTGAACAGAGTTATGTGTATTGCAGCTGTGCCATCTTCCTGTTATGAAAAATAATCTCAACAAACAGTATTTTATTAGAATCAACATTCTTATTTTCTTTCCTTACCATTTTATGTTAGGAATTGGAACTTTATTTTTAAAATCCCAATATAGGGAAGAAATAACAGTAATGAGGTTAGATTTGATAATTTCATATAAATGATGAACAGGATCCCGCATGCATTTGAAACAAAACTGATTGAAATTCATTCTGGTTGTCTCCCATTAATCTTAATTGTAATTCTCTATTTCATTTTAATAGGTTGCTAGACTTTAGGAAGCTCTGTTATTATTCTTACGTACTTGATTGTTTTTTTATTCATGAAGTTTTTGTGAGTTCTGCATGTGGAAAGGAATGTGAACACTGCCATTTTCTGTATGGATGTTTATAGGCCAAGGTGTGACTCAAAGCAAGTAGGGAAAATGCAGAAAGTTCTGCTCAAGAGCAGATTTTTGTACCGGGGATGAATTTGATGGAAGGCTTTTGTTTGTAGTACAACTTTTGAAACAAAAATAGATCTTTCTGTCCACAAAGAACAGGGTACTGGTAAAACAAACTGACCAAATGGCTCATGCATTGCTTCAGAAAGCTGCACTTACTTTTTTAATGTCCAGAAGGAAGACTTGGCATTCGTAATGCAGAACCTGGAAGGACAAAAATTTCACTCTTTCTGCTTTCACTGACTTCAAGGAGAATCAAGTGTTCTCCACACCTTGCAGGACTGAATCCTTTGTAAACTTGCTCATGATTAATATATGTTATGAATATCTATTAAATGTTACAGTAGGTTGATAACACCCAGCCATATCACTCATTTATTAAAAGAAACCGTTCAGTCAAAGACTGAATAGGGAGGTGAGAGAGCAACTCAGCTGTACTTAGATTGATGATACTTCTAAAAATTGTCCAAGCATGTGTGCAAGAACCTGTCAAAGAGTTTAATAAATGAGAAAGTGAAGGACAGGTAACTTTCCCAATATACAAAAGTTGTGCACATGCACGTGCATGCTTCATTTATTCCCTGCCTCCTAGCAGGTAAACAACACAGAAAGAGAGTCTGTTTGCCATTTCTGAGCTAGATTGTCTGGAAAAGAATTTTGCCAACTCAGTTATTACTGGGGGTACAGCAGCATGCTGCGTGGCATCACTGAAGGCTGCTTTTGCATCAGCAGATTTCCACCAAACTCAGCATAGTGGTTCTTGCCTGTCACTCCAAGAACCTGCTCTGGTCTTCTGGGCAGCATCAGCCATGGCAGGATTTGCCCCTGAGAGGACAGGTGGCTTCTGAAGAGAGAGACAGGATGGGGAAGGAAGGGTGAGGAAGCAGGGGGAGATGCAGACCAGAGACAGGGAAGCAGCTGAGCCTGTGGAGTTGTCTGCTGCAGGCAGTCTCACCCTTCCTCCACAGTGACAGCATCAGTCCTGATTTTATAGGCAATTTGCACTTTTCCGAGTTTGTTGCCCAAGTTAATTGCTGATTTTTTATTTTTTTTTGGGAGCTGTCCCTGTTTATACCAGAATTGGTAAGATACCATAGCACTACAGAATTCTCAAAGGCAATAGGATATGTTAGGTATCACAACATTTTGCTCCCTACTGATAATTTCGAGTTGCTTGTGGTCTATATTTGGTAAACTAGATGATTAATACATTTTGAAAAAGAATGTGCCTAATACAGGTATTGAAAGCTACCTTTGGCTACTTGCCTGATGTGGAACCATCATTTTAACTCCAGGCTTTGATCATGTAAGTCTCCGAGAGCAAAATATAAAGCACTTGGAAATAGCACTCAAGCAGAAAAGGATGGTTGTCTGAGAAGTTCTTAATGCCTGAACACTCCATAAAGAGTCTTTTCTGTGCAGTCATCTGCTTTCATTTCTCCCTCGTAGCTGTAGAAGCTATTCCATTTGTAATTACAATAAGGGGTTTGACACAGCCCACATTTCTAATAAACTGCTACAATGCCTCTTTATCAGCTAGTTTTTTTTCACTGTTAACCTCTTGTTTCACAACATAATTCATATGTAACATTCCTGATAGGTTACTGAGAAAATGTCTGGGAGTACTACCTCCTCTGTATTCCACATTGTCATTTTGACATTATCAAAACTTATATGGTTGCAGCTCAGGCATTTTTGCTTAGTAAGTGGGCTGCAGATTTTCTACGGTAAAATGTTGTATTGCTAAACCTTGGGGAGCCAGGATTTTCTTGGAATAAAATTGCAAAGGCTGAGTGGTCTTTCTTTGCCTTAATGCCTGTTTTTGACACTGTGGTTGATATCTGGTATCTGATTTAGTATGATGTGTTGGGTGGCCGACTGGATTGCTACCCTCCAATTGTTTGTGATTATCTGTGTTCTGGTGTGTGCACAATAAGAAAACGTTGTGGAAGCTGGCTGGTTGACCTTGGTATACACTGCCCTTTAAAAGGGGAAGGATGCTGTCAAGGCCATAAGAGCATCCAAATGCCTCTGTTGCCATTATCACCCCTGCATGCCCTGCCTATGGATAAGGAGTTCCATTTCAGTACAGGTCCCCACTCCTGACTGAGAAATGTTGAGGGTTGCCCAGAGTCTTTCTGTCTTGACTTCCTGATGGGATTTTCTGGAGGGATCTCAGACCTGTGCTCCAGTCAGGTCTGCACCCCTGCCTCCCTCTGTTCCCAAAAGGGTCTTCTTGCAGAGCCCCAGGTCTGACCCACTCACCCTGCCTGATGGTCCCTGGCTGGTTGATGGCTGCCACAGTCACAGGTTCCCTCCTTTCAGATGTGGTGGGTCAGCACCCTGGTAGAAGAGGACGCTGGCTGTTCTGTGTCCCCTTTGGCTCTCTGGGGCTCCTCTTCCCTCAGGAACAGCCCCAGTCCCCTGTAGGCAGTATTTTCTACCTTGGTTGGCTCAGGCAGCTGGTCATTATATAATGACCTCTTTGAATCGCCTGTCCCAAGTCTTATTGGCAGGAGCAGGAGCCTTTGATGGTTTGATAAATCCAAAATAGATGAGGGTCACTTCACGGTCATGGTCAGGTTGCCTAGAAACATCTGCTTCATCTAATGGCATTTGGTGCCTTCTATGGGAAGGTGGATTTGTCGGGGCATGTGATGTATTTAAAGAGTGTGAGTCATCAACATCTGAAAGGACTTTAGTGCCCTCATGTTGTGTGCTTGGCATTGGCAGTAAATGTAAGTGAAGGCAGTGTGCTGAGCCACACTGGAAACATTCACACCATTGTGCCTGCAGAAGCACTGGCATATCTCAGCAATCACTTCTCATGGCACAGTTTGTCCCTTTGAGAGTGAGGAATAACAACTTATTATCAAGTTCCGTTTGATATAAATAATGTTCAATTCTTGCACTCCTCCTGAAATTGCACTGTGATTTCTGCTGCATACTGCTGCAAGGTAAATTGAATGTGTTTCTGGGAAAGAGAAAACAACCCCAAACCAAACCAGCAGCACTCAAGAAAACTAAGTGAATTGTTTAATAATTTACCTTGATGGAAGAGGCACATGGATGGGAAATGTCAACAAGTCAGAGAAAATATCTGCAGTAAAGAACAGTAATCAGTGCAAAATAATCACCATAGTATCTGAGTTCTTGCTTTAAGTCCAAAATTCTGCATCTCAGCCTCCTCCTGGCAGGATAGAGGTCACAGTGTGCCACTTTCTGTCATCTTGGCATTAACTGCTTGAGTCAAAAAACGTAATGAGAAAAAAACCCCAAACCTGGGGTATGTGCCATTTGTAAAGGAAGTATCCTATTCAGAAAAATTACTCTTATTAATGAAAAATGTAAGCCAATGTCAGAAAAAAAATTACTGTAGATTACATAGGAGGCTGTACAATATATTTTTTTGTAATAAGCCAAACAAACTTTACATTTGTCAATATGGGTTTCTTGGCATGCAAGTGGTATTCAGGAGCACATAAGGGAGGGGAAAGGCAAACCAGAACAGAGGTGAAGAATGAGAGGAAGCCGGCACTGACACAAATGATACCAAAAAATGCTGATTTAGTAAGGAAAAATGTAAATAATTTTTAGTGTCTTTTGAAGGACTGTGCCCAAGTTAAAGTTTCCTTGAAGGCATATGACCCAGTCTGATATTGCTTTGGCAGCAGAATGTGAAGGGTGTGGATGCAGGCATGAAATGTCCTTTGATGAAGAGTGCTCACCTACAGCCTTTCAGTGGCAGCAACACCAGTACTTTTGAAGATCCAGCTATTTTTTCTGTCTCTGGACAAAGAGAATTGAGTATAATTTGTTAATTGTGAAGAAAAATGGATGTAATTTTCCATAAAAGGGGGTATTTATCCCCTCATTTCTTCACAATCAGCCAAACCTGGCATTAATTCTAAGCATATAACTGGTTCAAATCTTGGGGTTTTTAACCTGAGACAGACACAGAACTTTAACTTTGAAATCATTATAGCCAGTTTGGGACTGAAACAGCAGTTACCACTTGAAAATGCTGAGCAGACCATGAAGTGACATCCTTGCTGGTGTGCTATTGAGCACAGGAGCTGTCTAAACTTTCTAGGATATACAAGGCCACATCATGTAGAGCCTCTCCTGTTCCTCACCCTCCTCTCCCTCTCCCCTAACCTGATGTGGGCAGGAAAACCCCTAATTTCTGCACCATGACACAAGGCTATTATGCTTGGTAGTTGGGTACTTATCAATTCAGGTACTTATTGTGCTCACTTGGCTCTGTTCTTTTGGTTTTCTTTGTTTTACAACAGGGAATTATGCATTTTATACAGCAGAGCCCTTTATATGTCTTTTGAACCTTGGCAGTCCTATGGCTTGCATCACTGTAGAAATATGTATGAGTTTCTGCACATCTGGGTATGCAGGTAGCAGAGAGCTTATTTTTTTTTTCTCATGCTTCTGCAGCACAGTGGCACCCATGCAGCACTGTAGCACCTCTCCATCTTCTCAAGTCAGTTGTGAGTGACAAGAGGACCCTGTGGCATTGTGCTACAAGTGTGAAGAGTGCCTGTGCTGCTGGGGGAGCAGGGGCTATCCCTCTGGCTGAGCTGGGCCTGGATGCTTTACCTTTGCCACATGCCTTTGTCACATTGCTATTTTTAAATGCAGCATTTTTCAGTGTTAAATGAGCTGAGGGACTGTTGGGCCCAATCATGTTAATTATGGGCCTGAACTTGGACCCAAGCTGGAAGGATTTTAATTCCAGATTAAACTGAACTAAGACTGGATTGAAAATGTGCTGGTTCAGCCCATACCTGCAGGCTGCTTCAATTTCTGAAATCTCTGTCCCACTACTCGTGCTCAGACCTCCAAAGCCTGGAAAGCAGTAGCCAATGTTGGATGGGTCAGTTATACTCTACAACAGCAGTTCCAGCCTGAAGAGCTTTAATTTCTGCTGGTGCTCTTTTGTGCAGTTGAATGCTTTATGTACTATACTATCTCACAGGAGCAGGAGAATTAAGAATGGTCTCTTTACAGAGGCTGCCTGTGTCCTTCTGGGAGAATGGCTAAATTTCAGGGTGCCAAGTTTACTTGGGAACAAAGAGCTCCCAAGAGAGGCTTAAGCCTGCTACTTGCTGATGTATTGTTTTGCCTTTTTGGATCTACCCTTTGCAGTTTCTTCATGTGCTTCATTTGGGGTAAAACTGACCCTTAAAGAGGGAGCCTGAAGTGAACACATGACTTGCTTCTTTATTTAACCTTTTCCTGAGCAGTTAATCAGGAATAAACTGAATTCCTCTTGAATTCTGCTTTCCAATATGTATAATTTAAAAACTCAAATGAGCTGACACCTTTTCTGCTTTGCAGAAAACTTAATAACTGTTCATAGCCCCTAAATTATTGGCTCAGAAATCTATTTTCTTTCTGAAGACTTCTGACTTTTAATAACAAAGGGACTGCCTGCTCCAAGCAGAGAAATACAAAAGCACTTCCTTTTTTTGGTTTTTCTTCAGAAAAGGGTATCTTTAAAAAAAGTTTAATGGCTTGTGACTGGGTATATCAACAAGGAAGCTTACTAGTATCATTTGTTTAGTCCTAGGTGGAAAAAAAAAATCTTTATTTATCTTTATCCTTCAAAAGGGAAATTTGTAGAACCTGCTTGGAGATTTAGGGAGATGTTCATTGCTTCATTGCCAATTTAACATTGCTGTTTAATGTACACAGTATGTGGGCTTCTCTTCCATGTTTTGCAATAGATGTAGAGTAAGACTCATAATATATCACTTTCACAAGCAATTTAGCACAGCATAAGGGAGGAAATGTACCTGTACTGTCTTGCTACTTATTTTCTAATAAAATTCTAATAGATTTTAGGTTAATGACATAGAAGATGACATTTATATCCTTTTTTTTTTTTTTTTTTTAATCTGCAGCACAATGAAGCAGGAAGTTATAAAACCAGATGATAAGATAATGCACTCCTTGCTTGTGCACAATAAAGTACCCTTATAAAGTGCTGGCTTGCCTTTGATACTTCACTGAAGTCTCTCTGTAAGACAGCACCTGGCAGGCCAGAGTTAGTAAGGCTGGTTAGACTTTCCTTCACTGAGACTGATTACTTGAAAGATGATCTGCTTTAACTCTCCCCTGCCATGCCAAGAATTATCAGACTTTTTTTAAAAAGAAGGCAGGAAAAACAACAATATTTTTTCCTATGGTTAATAAAGGAAGATTAAAAATACTCCCCTGTTGATAAGATCTAACCATTTATGTTCCTGTGTGATGAAAGGTGAATACTTATTTAAGATTTATTTAGTATTTTGTCATCTATAATGAATCTAAAGGGCACAACAATTTGTCTTAACATTCTATAATGCAATGAAGCTCATTTTAACAAATAACTATATAAATGGCACATTTACTAAGCCCCTTGGTTGACTGATCTTGTGTTTGAGCTGTAAAATATTTTTAATTGATAACAGACTGAATCCGAAATAGCAGAATAGATTCTTTCTGTATATAAAAAAAAAGAGTGGAAGGCACTTGTAGCTGTGTGCATATCTTTCTGTAAAGCTTGCTGTGCATCTGTGTAGGGTCTCATTTCATGCTTTTCAAGGTAACTATGAATATTATGTCTGATTGCTTTGAACATGACACAGGACAATATCTTTTCAAGTTCTTCAGAATTTAGATGACGCGAACTTCACAATATTTTTTGAAATGTCACAATGTTCTTTGATTTCCAGAGGCAGAAAAAAAAGTCAATATTTTCTGACAATTTTTTCACTTCTAGCAGATCATACTAGCCAATAATTGATAGAAAAGATTGTAATTTCTGTACAAGAGAAGTAGAAGAATATTGTGGCTGGATTTGATGTTTACAGAATCATGCAACCTTATAAAAATATTTTTGAGGCCTTAGTGCTATCACCCATACCTTTCCTTTTAGTCTCAATGGATGTGTTTCTGTTCAATGTATGTGATCTTTACTGTGAGTTGGCTCACTTTTGAACAAGAAACAGCAAATTAATAAGAAAATAAGAATACAGGATAAGAATAGTCCCGGTGGAAGGACTACTCAAGCTTCCCATATAATTGTTTCAAATCATCTCTGTTCTGTGCTGTGCCTATCCATGAATAAAAGTAAGTAGAAGATCTGAGATTTATTTTCTGTGGTGGAAGATACGCTCTCTGCAGCAGCTCAGTTTGACTGCACTGGAGTCTAGAAGGACATAGCAGAGGTGCCAGGCTGCCATTTGTACTTTTTCCTTTCCAAGGCAAGCCCTGAACAACTGAAAAAGGCACTGTTCGTATGCCAGTGAGTTTACTCAAGTAAAAAAAAATCAATGTGATTGTCGTGGGTGGAGTGGGAGCTTAGGACAAAATTTGTTAGAGAACTCCTCCCATTGAGTCACAAGGTGCAGAAAGGACCTCCTTGCTTTTGTAACTCCTCTCAGAGAGGAGCCTTGGTGAGACTGGATCTCCACAGGCTCAGTCAACTGTTCATGTCTAAGTGATTATACAGGTGCAATTGAACTTTTATAAAACTTTGTCCTGCAGGATTAAAGATGGCCAGATAGATTTATATATTTATATAAATAAAATGAACTATTTATTTGAGTTAATTAAAAAATTATAGTGAAGAAATATTGAAGCAGTTATATTAACACAGTTATATTGAAGCAATTATATTAAAACTAGAAAAAACAATTATTAATGACTGTGGGCAAATCTCTTTTTCTCAGAGAAAGTAGTAACCTCAAGAAGTAACCTTGAGGGGCATCCCCACTCGAGGGAAGAACCATCACACACCTTAGGAATGTATGCTCAAGGGCCTCACCATGCAAAGTGGGACTGGCCTTATATGGTATAAAGTGATGGACCATCACTCATACACATTTTTAAGATTATGTTTTGTCAGGTTGACTCAGCAAAAAATGCTTTGTGCTGAAAGAAGGTACTAGCATCTCTGTTTTGACTGCTGAACACTTCTGACTGTCACTTTTGTGTCAGTGCTTGTACTTCCTCACTGGTCCCAGCCCCAGGGAGCAAGTCTGGCACGTCCTTCTGGTGGGATCTGGTGGTTTGGTAAACTGGTGTCAGCATTCGTCAACACTAAAATCAGCAGACCTTCCTTGCTCCAATAAAGGGCAAACTCTCCTTGCTCAAGCCATCAACCTGCAAAAAGATACAATTTTTGAGCTGCTGTATCCCTGCTTAGGCAGAGCATCCTGCTACAATACTCTCACTTAGCTTGAGATATCTGAACAGAATCTAGTACTTTTACTTAACTGCATCTGGCTTTGGCGGAGACTTGAGATTTTTTTAAGAGTGTAATGCTGAAATAATTCAGTGACATTCATGTTGGCCCCTAAGGATGGTACTTTTGCAGTATTATCTGATCTCTTTTCGTACTTCTTTCTGAAGATGAAAGGAGTTATTTCTATACCTATTTCTCTCAACAGTCTACAAGAAGTCCAGACAAGTAGCTCTCAACCTCTAGTGGCTGAGACTTAGTGTTAAGTGTCTCTATTACAGACTCTACCTAGCAAGTCTGTTTTGCTGTGACTCACTCTGAAATTGAACTCATTTAGCATTTCATTTTCAGTGAAGCATTCTCAGAAGAAAAATACATGAGGAGGAGCTGGAGCTACACCAGCTGTACAGTGCTGGTGCAGAGGGACTGAGTCTCCTTCTTCCAGGGAGTCCTCTAGGAGTCTTCTGCTCTGCTTCTCTATGTGTTCTCAGATGTATATACAGTTGTTAGAAACCACAGATTTAATGTATTAACCAAGACCTTTAACTCACCCTGTCTAAAATTCTTTGTTCTATGTGCCAGTCACAGTTCTTTGCCTGCATCTGAGCAGTATTTTTTAACAAGGAAAAGAGCACAGCTCTTTTCAGCTGAAATGTTCAGCTGAATAAGTACTACGATTTTGTCATAAGATACGTTGAAAACTCTTCAGATGTTTTAAGAAAATAATCAGAATTCAGAGTGTATATTAAATTATCAACTATCTAATAAGTGTGCTACTTCCCAGCTGGGATCCTTCTGGTACATTCATTCATCTTCAACTGGCGTAATTAAAGATGAAAGGTGTAACACTGATGATCCTTCTCTAGAGATCTCATCAGTTTAATTCTAGAACTATCAATGGAAAGGGAATATCATATAAATTTTTCAGACTTAATTGGACACCTGCTGGAGGTCAAGCAAAACAACCAAGGTCTACTGAAACAGGGATTGCCTTCAGTAATTCAGTAATTTGGTAGGAGGGAATTTGGCAAGGCAATGCAATCGTTGTTTCATATTTGCTAAAACCAAATTAGATTTGTCTAACAAAGTAGACACTAGGAAAGAAGTGGAAAACAAGAAAAGATGCAGGAATGTGCTTAAAAATCTCATCATATAAACTGGTGGCCTTGCACCTGGAGCAACTGAAGCAAGGAATGCTGTGTCAGGGTTGCATTTAATAGCTTCCTACTGGTCCAGCAAGGGTGTGCAGAACTATTTCTGGTGTAACACAACTTCTTTAAAAACTTCTATTCAGAAAGTGTGGTGTACTAGATGAGTGAAAGAAGAGCCCTTGTTTCCCTCAAGAGTGATTTTAAATCACATTTGTGATTTGATGTAGTGAAAAAAAAAAACTAACCAAGAATGAGTCACTTTAAAAGTAACTTTTCATATGGTAGTGTCAAGAATACTTTTTCATTATGATGATGTCATCAGATCCACTTGATCCATTTATAGCTGTTATTTAAATTGCTGTTTCCATAAATGTATATGACTGCCTTGAGGGTGTCTATATTTGTTACAGGAGTTGTCTCAGGAATCTTGGAGCAATCTTCCAATCTAATTAAGAGTGTTGTAATTACAGCATAAAGGGTTGTGCTGCTAATACTAAAGTTTCAAAAATCATGAGTCAGGCCCCATAATTTGAGACTGGTCCCCAAATGTGAATATTTGCTTTTTAAAAGAGTATATTATGTTTTGGGCTCATTGCTAATTTTTGAACTCCCTCTGCCCCTTGCCATGGTTTGTGTGTGCATGCATGTGTGCTGTAACTCTACAAATAATGTTATTTCTTCACCATAGGTTTAGAAAAAGGGAGTGCTGGTTCCCAGTCTCATTTCTCTCTATCTGCCTACCTTTAAGCACCCAAGAATTGTTACTCCACAGGTCCCCCTGTGGTACCTTATATTTACTCACTCCTTGAGAAGGGGGCAAATTGTAGTGTCTTGTGTTCTTCTCCGGCCTGGAAGGGAAAGAGACGGGAAAAAAGCACTGAGAAAGGTTTCCCACATGGGAGGAAGAGACAGGTATCTTGACTTTCCAGTCACTTTGCTACTCAGATGAGAAGTTTATCTCCTTGGCTTTCATTTTCCCCAGAGCTGGGGAACTACATGATGAATGCACCAAGTTCTGATGCAGGACCAAAGTATTTGGATTTATCTGAAGCTTAAACAGGGACCTTCCTTGTCCTGGCTACAGGACAAAGCTAAGATTTGGTGATAACGGTTGGAGTCCATGTGCTGCAGGAAACAGGACTTATTATACAGTGTTTTTCTTCTGTCAACATTGTACTCAAGTTCTCTATGATAAAAGATGCTCAGTTACAACATTGATAGGTACAATATATTTAGCTTTCCTTACAAAACAGAATGAAGGAACCTCTGCTTGGGTAGACTAAAACAAGACTTAATCTTTGCTTTATTACAGCAGTTTCCTATAGCTTAACTAATCCCTGGAATGGCTGTATTATAACTTAATGTAGGATGTGTTGCCTGTGAATGAAAATATTTTTGATTTCCTCCTCATGGGCATCTCATAAATAAAGAAATCATTCAATAGTCCCCCCCAGACAGCATCAAGAATCTGCCTGTCTTAAGTTATAGAATCAAAAATGTGTATTCTATTTCATCTGTTAAAAGCAGTTGGGGAGATGTTCTTCTTAATCTCTTGTAACTCTGGGGGGAGGGGGGTGGATGCCTTCTGATAACGGGCCAAGTGTTAAAACCAGGTGGGGCAGTGTTTCTTATCTCTTTCACCTCCCATCCTCCCTCCAGGGGGACATTTTCTGCTGATGGGCCATTAAAGCTCCCCAAGCAATTGTCCACAAGCAATCGTCCCATTGTGAGATGCTCCACCCAGTGGGCGGGAGCCAACCATTCCTACCTAAATAAAAACTGAGACACAGGAACACTGAGGTATCTGGCTCCACCGAATTCCCATAAGAAGACTGGACTCTTCTCACCATCACTAGACCCTTGTTCTACAGGATCATCTCTACTCCAACAGAACCACATCTACCACTCCAGGAGGACTCACTTGTGGACTGCTTCCAACACCCTGACCAACAGGGTGTCAGGTTGTAGCCCTGACTCTGTCAGGATTTCTAGGATTGTTGTTTGTTTGTTTGCTTGTTTGTTTTGGTTTAGTTTTTTTCTGCTACATTTGTATTGTTAATATTTCTAGTAAAGAACTGTTATTCCTATTCCCAAATCTTTGCCTGAAAGCCCTTAATTGCAAAATTATAATTTAGAAGGAGTGAGGGGTTTACATTCTCCATTCCAAGGGAAACTCCAGCTTTCCCTGGCTGATACCTCTCTTTCCAAACCAAGACACTGCCTCACCACAAAATATTCTTTGCTGTGGCACTCAAAGGGGTATTATACTAATTGAGATGGATTTTTTAAAAGGATAAGAAGCTTTCAAACTTTTTTTCAGATTCCTGTAAATATTTTCTCATACATCAGCCTTTGCCTCATCCTCTGAATTGCTTGGCATCATTACATATGCACTTCTACTTGCAACCCTCCTTCAATAACTTACCCTTTTTGTATCAGCTGACTCAAGGTCCCTGGGTACTTTTCTCCCCTCATGATATTTGTAACTTTTGAACATTATCTAGGAATGAGTAATGAGACATGCCAAACTTGACCAGACATTCTAATAAGCACATCTGTCACCTCATTTTCATTCCTCAGTTTTGACTCTGCTGTTTGTAAATTATGCATTCTTGTTGACTGGGCCAACAACAAAGACCACATATCCCCATTCTTAGCTCTTGTTTGCACATCATCTTCATTGCATGTGAGCAGTGAGGTTCTCAGGCACTCTTCTCTGACTATATTTTTAAGGTGGAGAGATTGGGTGTTGCTCCAGCGAATCTTGTATAGCCTTTTGGAAACATGCAAAACTTAGTTTTACCTAAGTATTGTATTATCTATGTACAGGCAAGACACTTTTTCTCATAATCTAAGCTTCACCTGTAGCTGACAGAGAAACAAGCACCATAGAGAGGGGCATATTTTTTCATAAAAGAGAAGACTGAGCAGGAGAAATTGTCCTGTGCAGATACCCATAGTCCTTCCCTTGCATCTAGGTGAGCTGTGACATTCCAGTTTGCATACTCTAACTTCAGAGACACATCAGGCCTGTGCTTTCAGTGTCTCCTTTTCTTGCACTGAGCAACTTCCCACTGGATGAACTGGAGCACCCACAAGGGGTCCCCAGGGCCAACTCCTCCTGCCCTCACCAGTGGCATGCACCAGGTACGAGATTTCTGTCTAGGGTGCTTTATTGCCTGTCTAGACAGCTCTCTGGAGTCTGGAACTTCACCTCAATAAAAGTAAAGTATCTTTTACCTGGAAATACAACTACTTATGTTTTGTTGTTTGTTCAGGATGCAGGTGTCAATTGTTAGCAGTATGACTTCATTGTATGGACCAAACACCATTCCTGTTTCATAAGCCTCCTGTGGAATGGCATAGGGATACTGCAAAATTCCCCCAGGTTCAGCCAACCGTAGTGCCTCAAAACACAAACCATGTTCTGCTACAATTTTTTTCTTCTTAATAAAAATAGCCAGACCCTGAGAACTGATCTATTAGCACAAGCAGGACAATTGTACTGCCATGCCTTAACAGTGCATGATTTATGATTTATGATTTTTTTTTCTGTTGAAATGTCTCTTCTGTTGAAATGTTCCAGAAATTTCCCTTTTACCGACAGCTTAAGAAGGTGAATTTGTCTTTGGCAGGAACTCATACCTTTTTCTAGACTTCCCATAGACTAAGCTTGGGTACTACAGTGTTGCAATGTATAACATCAGCTCAGTTCAGCAAAGCTATTGAGTTATTGTACTGGTTAATATAGTGAAATTTATACAAGTTTAATCACATTTATTATCCCTGACAACAATGAAGGTGTTCTGAATGCTAAGTGAATTTTTTAGAAAGAATATAATTAATTTTTCTTGCCCTGTCCAAAAATGCTTAGTGGTCAGGTCTGCCATGGAAATGTATTTGATAATATGTAAATCTGGCATTTTAGAAAGTAATTAAAAGTAAAGTTGCTGTAATTTTAAATTCAGCTAATATCTGTCTTGCTACATTCTAAAGTGGTACTAGGCTAAGTGCTTGAACTAATCGATTTTTAAAAGGGTTTGGTTAGTGATCTCAGGGGAAATAAGGTGGGTTGTATGAAAACATATTAATTATAAAGCCTTCTTTTTTAATGATGCATGCCTTTTTTAGAGTAAAATATATTGATGTAGTAACTCCTTCAACTTAAATCATCCAACAAACCTTTCTAGTTTTATCTCATTTATCTTGATTGTTAGCTATATTTATTACAGGATGAAAAGAAGATTTTAGATTTTTAATTATTATCTATAAAGGATTCCAGAACAGCTCAGTGATTTCATTTCTTTGTAAAAAGTATACAACTTCAGCAAATTTTTGCTGACTAGGAAATTTGTCTTTCTCAAAGATTAATATTACTTTTGTGTTCAGTATGTCATATTCTGCTCTCAAGTGTGCAGAAAACTTATTCATGAAAAAGTTTTTAGTCTTTGAATAATATTTTAAATTAGTCTTAGAATGTCTGTTGCAGTTTTGCTTGATGTGAATCAATATTTTAGAGTTTTTAATTTAAAAAGAATAAAGGCATCTTTAATGCAGAGATAAAGGCTATGCCTAGCCCCTGGGTTTGAGTGAAATATCAGATTGTCTGGCAGAGGGAGGCTGGGGTTTTAACTGCAGAGTGCAGGACAAGGCTGGAACTGCTTCTAGGGAATGTGGCAAAGCTGTTCCTGATGGGCAGGTCCTGTGCCAGAGGAAGCTGACTTCTTGCAGTCACGGTGAGACAGGGCAGAAGCTGCTCTGCAGGAGGAAGGTTGGCCTGGCAGGGTTTAGTGTGGAGATGGCAGGGGTGGTTAGGAGTGGGCACAGCCTGCTGATCTAAGTGAGACGGAATGCACAATAAGCCAAAGCAACAAGGAGGAACTGCCTGCACCTTTCTCCTCCAGTGGGTGCAAAGGGCATTGAGTATCAAAAACCTTGTTTACTGGACCAGCTTTGAATACATTAGTTTTGAAACTGAGATAATTGAAGTCTGCTACAGAGGAACAAAAATGAAAAGCTTTGAAAACAGCTATTTCTCTTAATCACTGCTCCTTGAAGGACAGGTCCTTTCCTCCAGCTCTGTTTTAAGTTTTAGTGTCTTCCCAGGTTACAGCTGACACTATATAAAAATCTGGTCTTTGATTTTAACCCTAGTTGGTTGTCTGCTCCTGATCCCCAGAGTTTCTGCTTTTTTCCACCCTGGAATCTGAAAGGTAAGTGTGCTTGGGAGCAGACCCCCACTCCCTACAGAGAGTTTTCTTTGATCCAAGGAGCACCTCCTCTCACAAATCTAATGGACAGCTTTCCCCTCCAGCTTCTTAATAAAAAAAGCATGAGATACAACAGTCAGTGAGCTGTGGATCAACAGATAAAACAGAATCATAGGACCATATAGGTTGGAAAAGACCTCTCAGATCATTGTATCCAACTGTTAACCCAGTACTGCCAAGTCCACAACTAAATCATGCCCCTAAGGGCAACATCCATACCTTGTTATATACTTCCAGGCATAGTGATCCAGCACTTCCCTGGACAGCCTGTTCCCAAGTTTAACAACATTTTACATGAGGAAATATTTGTTACTATCCAATCTAAACTTCCCTGGGTTTTTTCTTGTCCTTTCCCTGGTTGCCTTGGGGAAGGGACCAGCTCCTACATGGTAGCCCTTCTCTCCGGTAGTTGTAGAGAACAATAAGGTCCCCTCTGGGCCTCCTTTTCTCCAGGCTAAACAACCCCAACTCCCTCAGCCTCTCCTCATAGGATCTGTCTAGGGTCTATTTTTGTCACCATAGACAAGGGTCTCCAGACCCTTCCCCAGCTTTGTTGCCGTTTTCTGGACTTCCTCCAGCACCTCAGTGTCCTTCTGGTAGTGAGAGGCCCAAAACTGAACACATGACTCACAGACCCACGTTTAGGGACCAGTTTTTCTGCTTTGTGTAATGAATGCAATAATTATTAATTATTACTGTTTCATTAACTTGCTTAAATAAGATTCTCTGACTTTTTATTTTCTTTTTTTTTGGTGTGTATGGGGCACACATTTCAAAAAGGGTATTTATTTATGTTTATTTATGAATACCTCCACTTCTAGGCTGCTGGGTGTGATCCTCTGCTGTCTTTGTGACAAATGAAACCACTACTGCCAGAGTTAACACTACTTAAAATGCCTAATATTAGCCAGATATTTCAAGTATTTTTAATGAAATTTGCAGCTAGGAAACAGGATCTTATGTCACGGGATTGGTCAAATTCTTCACATACCATCAGAGAATGTAGCTTCCAGCTAGAAGAAAATTATTAAGCAAATACTTATATCTGATTATCCTGTTGGAAAGAAAGATGTGAACATTATGAGTTCCAGCTACTGATTAGGCAACAGAGTTTTGTTTATGTTCAGATAAACTCTTGAGGTGTTTGCCCGAGTTTAACTACTGGTGGTGTATGGAGAGCAGAGTACCTGGAATAAATCTGACAATACACGCTATCAGTCTCATTTTCAGTGCTGAGGTGTGGATGACAAGAAATATGTATTTCAGAAGATGGTTGTGCTAATTTACCAGCACAGGAGATCCTGTGCCTTCTTTTCCCCATCACACTCTGGCTGTGTGGTCCTGGACATTTTCTTTTGCTGTCTCTGAGCTAGTCTGACCCCTTGATGAGACATGTCAGCTTATTCAACAGGCAGAAAATTATCTCCCTTTTTTTGCTTGCTGAGTGAGCTGAATTGAGTCATCAAACTGTTGGAGCTAGCACAAAGGAAGTGGTAAGTACACACAGCTGAGAAGGAGAAAAAGGGGAAAGCTGAACCATATTTTTAGTGGTAGGAAGCTGTTAGGCCAGCTCAGCACTCTTGTGAAAACTCATTCTCAGTGAAGAACTCCTGTGTCACATTCACTCTGCCTCTGGACTGGTAAAACCTGGATATGTTGGCTGCTAAGGCTGATGGTTGTGTAGAAGTGTTTGCCAGAAGAAGGATTGTTTAAGTGGATCCCTTGATGGAGATGTCATTGGCAATGGATATTGATGGATTGAGGCTAATTACTGAGTCTTAGTTCATAACCTTTTATTTCTATTACTTTAGTTCATAACTTTTACGTTCTTTTATATATTTTTGTAAATATGAAATTTACATATGAGCTATATTTTCTTGACTCTTGCAAAAGGTTTTGCCATTTGCACTTCAAAAACATTCATGTAACCCCAGAAGTTTTTGTTAAAACTACAAATGTATCCACTTACTATATCTGTTAGTCTCATGAATAGGGTGGGAATGCCTCAGAATCTGCAATGCTAAATAATGTCAGACTTACTAAAGAGAATGCTTGCTGGAAAAATATAAAGCTACACAGAAGTGAGCATACTGGAGAGGTTTATTTTTGTCACTATAGACAAATGCCAGTGATTATGTCAGGATTTTAAATTTTTGTGGTGTTCAGCAACCACCATAAATAAACCCCCACAAGCAATGCAAAACCCAACAGCAAAAAACCCCCAGCACCTGTCTAGACATTAAAGAAAGGGACAAACTTTTAAAACTGTGTTTAATACCCTCACACCTTGGTTTTCTATGCACTCTTCAAATATGGTTAATGCTAATATTTCAATATTATGAAATAGTATGGCTTAAGCTTTCCATACCATGCTGAACAGTCTTCACGCAGTAGGGCAAGAATGACTTCCTGTTTTCCACTACAGAACAAATTATATATCCAGATTCAGCTAGACATGTCCAGGAACGGATCAAAACAATCAAAACCAGAAGACTTGACTGAACTTCAATGAAATGTTGGGTCAAACAATAGGACAGGAAACGAGAGGCAAAAGATAATGCACTGGAAGTTCCACCTGAATATGAGGAAGAACTTCTTTACTGAGCGTGTGACATGGATTTCCCACAGAGGTTGTGGTATCTCCCTCGCAATCCCATGAGTTGTGTTCTAGGATGATTCTGTTTGAGTAGGGAGGTTAAACCCGATGACCCAGTATGGTCCCTTACAACTTTACCTATTTGTGATTCTGTCTGTTCAATATCCCTGAAAGATGCTCAAAGAATGACAAAGTAACAGAGATCAAATCACGGATCAAAGAAAGGTAGGTATTTTCAGAACACATTCATAGAAAAATCTTTTCTTTGCAGATGGATTTCGATTGAACAACTAGGATACTTGTATTCTGATTTGCAAAAATGAAAAAGGTTTTTCAAACTGTTAAATGAAAGATGATGACCCTAAGACACCTGTATAATCTTTATCTGAGGATTATTTTTACTATAATAATTACAAGTTTATTACATGAATATAAGGAAACGGGAAAATAAATTAAAACCAAAAAAGTTACTCTAAATGGGTAGGTACTGGGTTGAGGCTGGCCACTAGGGAATATGTGAAATATCGATGCAAGGAGTGTGGGCCAAAAAATGGAGGCATTAGAACTGTTAATGTACACCATGAAGTTGAATATCACAGATGATAGAGAGGCAGTCATGGCTGGACCAGGGATATATTCAGAGTCTAAACGATCAGAATCAATGAGATTACCTTCACTCAGTACTTGTGATGAACACAACACTCCCCCAGCCAAACCAAACCACAAATACAGTGGATAATACTGTGGATAGTTTTCTATCTTGAAGTCAAAATTACTTTTAGAAAGGTGATAAAAGCTATAGTATTGGCAATGGACCATCAGACCTTGATTTGGCTATACCTGTGGATCTGGTATTGATTTCAGAATGATAAATAGCACTGGAAATGTATTAATTTAACTAAATCCTAACTTTTCCAGGATAAACTAGAAAAAAATGCTGTGAAGACGTCCATCACCACCTTGTTTATGAAAGCAGTCTTTAAATTTTTTCCCCAATAGTCACTGAACTAGCAAATGCTGATGCTATTTTAAGCTTGATTTTGCATGGAGGTGGTTGATAAAAGACTGTAATACAAAAGTACTTTGAATTGAATGGCCCTACTGTCTTTCAGACTGAGAGTGAGAGAACAGACAAAGGAGAGCCCTCAGAGTTCTCATCTGAATGGGAGAGAAGTGCCTCTAAAGAAGGGTATTTGGCCAAGGAGAGCAGCAGAGTGAGATAGTCATAGATTTCTCTGTGAAGGAAACTTGTAAATAAATCAAACACGGAAAATGAGTTTAGAATTTCAGTCCCAGGAAAGGGAGGGAAATATGTTGGAAATGCAGCTGTATCAGTGTTCACTTTAAGGGGTACCCTAGGAATGTCCAAAGTGAAAGAAAGGGATAATTTCAAGGCAACAGATAACTGTTATTGAAGAATTGTGAAAAATGAACCCACAGAACCACAGAGCCAGTATCAGTTTTTTCAGTGATTTTCTTGGTTTCAAAGTGATTCTATATTGGGTGTATAATTTAGCTGAATACTATAAAGTTAAACAAATATTTTGAGAAAAATAATAATTAAGGATATTGAAACAATTGAGGGGCTGGATAAAATGTAAAAAAAAAAATAAAAAAAAAATTACCAGAGTAGAAATCTGCAAGCATATCTTCTCACCTTCTCACTTTCATTTAGTATAATGAATTATTTTCAAGGCAGATACAGTATACTTAACTAATCAAAATTGCAATAAAATAGTGTATGAATTTCCCATTAGATAAACTTGATAATGAGGATGGTAACAAAAACTCCAACCTGTCAGGAGCGGAACTGTCTAAAGAAGGAGATAGCCATATTTGTTATATAGAATAGTGGGAGTTTATTGTTAGACTTCCTCTGGAGAAACTATTAGAATATATCTCCTACAATCTTTTAATTTGTGGCTGTGTAAAGGCTCACTGTTTAGAGCCCAAATGAATTTTGCTGATGGTTTAAATTGAGGAGGCATCATTATTGCAGAAGAGGATCATAATATGACAGCGGCAAAAATTGGATGACCTTGAGAACTGTGATCACAGAAAGCGGATGGAATTTAAAATTTGAAATACAAGCATCTTATAAAGATTTTCTGCTATAATTTGGGACCTTACCATTAGAACAGAGAGAAAACTTGGTCAAAGAATGACGCAAGGAACAGAAATGCTATGGAAAGAAAATTTGATTCTAGGATGTGTCTGCTAACAGAGGGAGGGAAAAGTGGGTGTGACTGGATGTGATCTTCACTATTACTGTACAACCCCAGTGACCTGTGTTTGTAAAAGATTGTTGAAGCCAGAAAAGCTGCAAAGAAAGGCTAGGAACACTGTGAAAGGAGTGGAGAGAAAACTGAAAACCTTCTATTTTCTAGCCAAATCGTAGACTCAGGAAGTATTTCGCATAAGCCTGTATCACTTGAATATATTCTTGTCTAAGACTTCTGGGAATGAAAGTCTTCCAGTCAGATATTCCTACATCTGCTGATTTTGGTTCCTTTACTACTCACCATGGAATTTCTCTTAAAATACAGCAGCTCTTCAGAGACATCACATGGGGAATTAAAAGAATTTAAGTAAAATAGCATATGTGTAGATGCTTTCATCCTGTCTTGAACTGCCATTAGATGTATCTAAGGGGAAAAAACTGTGGAAAATGTGCAGAGTGAAATGTGCAGAGTGAAATCCTGGCTCCAGCAAAGACAATGGTGAAAAGGAATGGTTATGGTGTCCCCCAGCAGTATAGTTAGTTTGAAATAAAGAAGCTTGAAGTAGTTAATTTTTATGGTCATCTGATCTTTCCACTGTTCACATTCTTTGTTCAAATTTAAATGTGTTAATGTAACTGTTTTTAAGAATAAAACCCTGAGATGTTAAAAGAAAAATACTCCTGGAATGAAGAAAACAGGATAAGTGCTGTTTTTAAATCTAACAAATCAAGAATTAAAAAACCCTCACAAATCCTTAAGCACACTTCTCTTGGAATGAAACATTCTTAGATTATGGGAGAGAGGAGAGTTGTAATTTTACTATGTCTTTCACTGTCACTCAATAAATTTCAAAGATTATTGGAAGCAGGTTCACACAAGACTCTGTTATTTGTCTTTTGAAATATGCACGAACTCATAGGACAGTTCATGTAAATCACTTTGAAACACCCAGCAGCCTGGTACTGTAATGCAAACAGAACTATTTTATAAATCAGTCAGGAGACCTCATTCTTTAAAAGATATGCTACATTACTGGAGGCAAAAAGCTCTCTGTTTCGTTATATAACAATGACAATAACTCAATTTAAGTGCATAATGACCCAAGTCAGCAGTCCACAGCAACAAAAATTTAATAGGAACCTTATCTAGTTTGCTGACATGCTCTTCTCTAGAAGCCATTATAGGCTCTTCAGTATACAAAACAATTGGCTCTAATCTTTAATATTGCTAAGCAGCAGGGGGAAAATAGGCATTTTAGCACAGCTTTGCTTTTTATAAACAGCACTGAAAATATTCACGTGCTGCTAGGCACAGAGCTGTGCGTCAAGTGTTTCTGAAGTTTGGTCATTAGAACGAACGGGCTCTCTCGAAGCAGAGAAGCATTTCTGCACTCCCGTGATGCCTTTTAAAAGGGATCGAATGTCACCTTGTCACCAAGGAGAGGGATTCCAGCGAGGGCCTCCTTCAGGAACAGTGTGATTTCCGACTGTCTCCCCATGTAAATTAAACCCGTGACAAAATGAACAGGCTCCAGAGAACCATTATAAAGAAAATCACTCTATTAAATACAAAACCAAATGTGATTTCCTCCCTATTTCTTTCACTAGTTTTCTATATACTGCATGTAAAGAGTACATACTAATGCCTATATTGAGTAGGTTGTAATGGCCACTTAGCTTATGATACGGAATATTTATTGGGGTAGTAGTGCTGAGACTAGGACAGCAGCAGAGTAAGAAGCTGTCAGAAAACAGCACCTGTATTTATATCACAGTCATGTCTGTTCAAAATTCATTCATTGTGTTCATTTTAATGCGATTTTGTTACTTTTACAGTTACAAGGCAATCAGAGGGCATTAGGTATAAATAGATTTTTTATGGTTTTGGTAATGCTGCAGTACTTTAGCAGTGCATACGGGCTCTCCATAACAGAAAGGTGAAAACTGATATGTGAAAAATCTGCTCTCTGCCTGAAACAAAAGATTTTATACAGAAGACACTGCCTGAGTCACTGAGTCTAGTCACCTGTCAACACAGATTAGTGATTTTTAGTTTAGAAGGCTTTGCAGCAAATATGTCTCACATCTCCTTGCACACAGGCCAACAAAACCAACCCAAATACACTTTAATACAGTGAAAGTCAATGGTAAAGGTTCCTTAGAACAGAAATGGGAAAGAGGAGTATATGGGGTAAAAGGAGCTGTGGTGAGGGACACAGTGATGCAAATGAGAAAGGGAAATCTAGAGCTAAGGAATGCAAAGGGAAGGTATTTGGGTATGCTTATGGAGCTCCAACCTAGATTAAGTCACACCATCTTTGTCATAGGATAATGTCACAAACTTTGGCAATTGCTGTACCTTGCCAGTCGTGTGTTTGGGATATAAACCACTACACCTACGCTAGCCAGGATGACCTCTCTTTATCCTAATGGAGAAAAATAGGCAATTTTAGGACAAGAACAGTTTCTAACAAGTACTTTAGATGGGATGTGTTGGGTCATAAGAATACCTAATTATCTCTATCAAGCCCTGTGGTTTCTTTGGTTTAGTTTTTGTTTTCATTCTGTCCATGAGAAATATATCCTGCAATTTCTGCCAGAAATGTTATTACAGGACACATCTTCTCTGTCCAACTCATGGAGGCAAGGGACCATCCTCTCATGCATATCGATATGGTTGTGTATGATATGTGCTGTCTGTGCTCTGTTGTGAGGGCTCTGATCGCCTCCTCCCTTTCTTTTTATTGTTCAGCTAGCAGAATGAGTTCAAAAGGTTAGTGTTTTTTCAGCCAGCGGTGTAGAGAACAGAAAACCAGGAACCTGGTGAAAAATCATCCTGTGAAAGGAGAAATTTTGGAGTTTGGATCCATTATGTTATGTTATACTTTCAGTGGCTGCTGACAACTTCCTATTTAGTATTGTCAATCTTTTCTAGTGTTTCTTGTCTACAGAGCTTATGAGACCTTCTTTTTATTTTAATTTCTGACTACCAAATAGTTATCTGACACCTTGTGAATGGAACCTGAAGAAGAATGAAGATGAAAGAGTGTGTCATACAAGGATGTTATTTAACAAGATAACTGTGCTGCTCCAGCAGCTTCCAGATGCCAGAAGGGGTAGTTTTGCTCTTGCATTCCCCATTGTACCACTGCTATCAGTTTTCCCTTGCTTCAGCACAATGAATGGCCAAAGATGGCTTAGCAAAAGCATAAAAAAAAAAAAAAGAAAAAAAAAAGAAAAGAAAAAGGAGAGGGGAAGAGTTCATAGTGCACCAGGACTACTGAAATTGAGAAGACAGGACTGTGTTGCTGAGTGAAGGTGTCTGCAGAAAGGAGGAAGGAGAAACGCTCATTTTGGCAACAGCACATTGCTCCCTGTCTTACCTGAGGATAAATGTGATAACTATAGCCAAGCATCCGAGGAAATGAAAAAGAAGCTGCAATGACCTAGGAATGATGACATTTGCTCAGCAGCTGGATCAGGCAGGTGATTTTCACTGTGTAGAGTCCTGCAGTTGCACCACTCTGCTGATTCTGGGATGCTGGGATCTTACATGGCTTGAAGGGCTGCTCAGGAGGCTTTGCAGTTTTAGTTGTGTGAGCAGAAGGAGGCTTAGAGGCTCAACCAAATGTTTTCCATCAGGTTTAACAAAAAGAGGTAAATGTGGGAAAGAAAGACGAGGGTTTGGAGGTTATGTTCATGTTTTTATTCAAGCAGTCCCACTGAGTTTCCTTTGGCTATTTTTCTGATTCCTCAAGAGGGGACCCTTAGGCAAAGACCATGGTAAAGCATTTCCACTTCTAAAACACAGTGTTGGGCTGTCATTAGACCTTTGAGTTGGCCTTAGGTCTTACTGCCTGTGGTTAGGAAGGAAACTTGTTTTACATGCACTAAAATGCTTAAAGAAAAGGCACCCTACCATGAAGCTGTTTTTATTCCAATTAAAATGTCTTTGTGTTTTTGGAAGCATTTAACTCTTTTACTTGCTTTTCCTTTTCCTTATGAATAGTAGAAGAATTCAATACCCCCGAAGAGAAGGTGAGCCTGTGCTTCACGGAGAGCTATTTGTTATCAGGTGGTGAAGTGTGAACTCACCTTGTCTCACTAAGGAAGCTGACAGAAGCAACATTTCGTTTTCCTCCGTGTAGTAATTGCTGTAAGGCAAAATAATTTTCAAAGTCTTGGGAAAGAAAAATTCCTGTTAGAGTAAGTCTTACTGATTTTATCGTTACTGACCTCATAAGTGGCTGCTGACTGGCTTTTTAGCAGCCAATAAGAACATTCTGGGTTCCTTTAAGAGGAAGTGGGCTTAAGACAATGTCTGTCATGAAGTAAAACCATAGGCTCAGAGGATTTGACATTGTTTATTTCTCTTAGAACTCATTCATTATGTTTCCCATTCTTTTTGGATTTCAGAGGCTTATTTCAGAAAATGAGCAGTTCAATACTGATCTGTGCTAAAGCAAACACATGGCCCATCTGGTGAATTGCACATCTGTCTTCAGACAATAGAGGGCGATTGGACATTCTCCAAGATGGTATTATGCCCTAGGCCATGCTTTGTCTTGTGTCTTACTAGTGATTTCAGACTCTCATTTTTGTAGCAGTGTCTTCATATAAAGACATTTCAGTTTTGAACTTTTCTTTTAGAATCCTCCAGGGCGTTTTATCTGTGTTATCATATGAACACAGACTGTAAAATGAAAATAAGGTTTAAAGCAAGAATCATGTAGTTGATTCAAACAGCTGATCATGGGGTTCCTCCTGCATAGAACCATTTGAAGCATCAGGGCCCAAGTTTACAATATCTATAAAGGCAGAGACTGGATTAGACTAAATGATTATGTAATGATGATTAAACACCAAAGCCTTTCTCTAATAAAGAAATGAGGTATGACCTAATTACTACTGTTTGCTAGTAAAGATTGATCCATTTATCATTTTATTCTCTGTAATGGTTAAAGTATTTTCTCTCAATTTTCAATAAGTGGAACTTCTGAAGTATTTTCAAACTTTTGAGTTATTACGTTTTAGGGTTCAAGTAATCACAATTAAATTATGATGATCTGAGAAGTTATTCTGCCACAACTACCTTTGTGCTTTTAGCCCACCTCAGTTTAATGTAAAATGCTAAAGGTCTAAACGTTTAATGCCAAATCTTAAGCTTATCAGAGTTCAATCTATTTTTTGCTGATAAGTAGGTCAGCAGTTATGACTGGAATGCACCAAAAGCATTCACATCAGGGACTAGGTCACCTCAGTTGACAGAGTAACATTGAAGACATAGAAATCTGGTCATGCTTCATCAAGAGCCAAAGTTCCAGCATTTTTCTCTGGTGTCCTGGTGTAAGGCCCCAGAAAATTTGCTCAACAAGCCTCTGACCAGGGTTTAGGGTATTTTATGTACTCTGAGTTAGATGCACAGGAGAAATACTAATAAGATATTCTCAAGAGGTCAAAACAACAAAAAGAGCTTCAGCAGTAACTTCAGAAAATCAGAGGGCTTTGGCAGAAGTTTAGAGCAGCATTCAATCAACATAAAGTGCTTCAAAAGGCATTAACTTAGCCCATTCAACTTAGCAAATTTCAAGCCCATCTGATTTTACCTTACACAAAGCTCCCAGAACAGAGACTTAGAAGAAGTTTAAGAAGTCTAAGAAGAGGAAAAGACAGAAAAAGTATAGAAAAGAACAAGTATCGGTACCACTCCTGGTTCTAGTGGTGTTCAGCTGATAGAAATTCCAAGAGGTGGTAGGGTCAAAACACATGCTTACCACATGTCCTGGGTTAAATACCCTTTGGCTTTGTGGGCCCCTCCCCCTTCCTCCAGCTGAGTTTTCCAGTCATCTGACCATTCTGAGGCTGGACTGGGGCTCTGGGAGGGGGATGGATGTGGAGCATTGCATCCAGCATGCCAGGGATTGGTGGCTGCTGTGGAGAGGGATACAGCTGAAATGTTTTGAGCTAGCAATCCTTCCAACCTTTCACATCTGGGAAGAGTGATGGAAAGCTGTATTTAACTCCTTGGGAGGTCCCATGCAAAATTATTTAAATGTAGAGATACATCTGCCTTCCACACCTGACTTTGGAGGTGTTTTTCAGCAACAGGAGAGCAATGGCATTGTAATGATATGGGTAGAAGTTGAATTAGACAGCACTCTTTCATATTTGTGTAAGACAGGACATTTGTTTTAAACCATGGTACAGAAAAAATGACAAGGCCTTTGACAGTCTTGGCAGAATCCAGAATTTCCTTTCTTGGGCCAAAGGTCCCATGATGCTAGTGTTTGAGATTCAGACAGAATCATAGTTCACATAGAATTTGTGATTCTGGTGTCCGTCCCATGTCTGGCTGAAGGGAGAGCCTTTCTCCTGCTGCTTTGGGGTTTGCATGGTGGTGTTTTTACTTGTGTTAGATTCCTATTCTCCAGATTAAGTGTTGCCCTGAAGAGAAGAGTGAGTATCAGCTGGCAGGCTGACAGTGAGCTTTTTGCCATCAATCTTGATCAGCTTCAGACTGTT
Source organism: Phylloscopus whistleri (assembly GCA_017589585.1). Taxonomy (NCBI): domain Eukaryota; kingdom Metazoa; phylum Chordata; class Aves; order Passeriformes; family Phylloscopidae; genus Phylloscopus; species Phylloscopus whistleri. Next base: position 726,646 of record JADMLD010001289.1, read on the forward strand.
GATGAATAGTGAGGCATCTTTACTATCAAACCCATGTGAGGCCCTATGGGTGGAAAAGTGAAGGCATCAGGTGTTTTAAACTTGTAATGTCCAGTGCTTTCCAGAAAGACAAGTCCTTATAATTCCTACTTGAAGTTCAGACACTTTTAGGAGACTTGTTTTTATTTATCCAACCAGTTGTGGAGGAAGAGGATTGGAAATGAATAGATCAGATGATATAGCTGAAGAGTTTCTTTCAAGATGGCAAGCAGCACATGTGCTTATTATTAAGCACATATGCTTATTTCAATTCCACCAGCATACTCAGAACTTCATCAATGAGACAAACATTGAAGCTAATTTCCACTGCTCCCAAGGAGCTGTAATCTAATCATGTCTGTTGAAGTGACCTTTGGAAAAAAGTTAACAGAGTAAATGACAAACTTATCAAAGCTTAATTAGGACACTTTTGCCTCATTTCATAGCTTTTGAAACTTCAATAAAAATGTTTACTGCTGCCACTGCTGGGGAAGGAATATACATTAAAAAATTTACAATTTTTCCTCAGTATTTCTCCTTTTTTTTTTTTTTTTTTTTTTTTTTTTTTTTTTTTTTTTTTTTTTTTACTTTGAATTTGATTGAATTCAAGTAAGGATCAATGTATGGATTTTTCCATAGTGAAAGTATATTGCACTGTGTAGCTATTGTTCCTAGATGATCTGAGATTTTGCTATTAATTGTAGTGAACCTGTTAGCTTCACTTTTCTGAAATGAGAAATGGATGGACTGATAAAGCAAAAAAATTTAGGTAGGACAAGTATACCTTGTGCTTGAATACAAGGAAGGTATTCAGTTCCTTGCAGAGCTGTCTTTCTTGCTAGGCTTGGTATTGTTACAGCAGAAAAATGAAGGCCATAGGCTTATGGTCTGCTTCTCTGCTGGCAGCATGGTAGGTATGTGTCTCTGCTTCACAGGCAAGCCAGGAGGTTTCTCGCACTTGCCACTGCTTTTGTCCTCTATCATTTCTACCCCCTTGACCTTTACCTCTGCTGATGCTGGAGTAGATTGGTTGGTGCTCTTGACACTTAGAATTTTAGAAAATGTTCAGTTTAATTTTAGGCCTAAATCTTTCAGCATAAATTTTAAATAAAAGATGCTCACTGTTAGGTCTTTGGTCCTCTGGAGAGCTGAAATTCATTGCTCCATAAAACTGTACGATTGCAGCCACAATATTGTGCTTCCTACTCCTCTCCTCATGCTATAGATTTTATGATTTTGCAATGCGCTCTTTGTACTCCAGCTATAGAAAACCTCTTTTATTTACCTTGATTTTGTCAAGAGAGCTTAGCAACAGATCCTTTGCACCCTCAGAGAACAACTCTAGTTATAGTGGTTTGCCTGTGTTGCTGGCTCTTACCCTGGGTTCCAGAGTTCCCAGGTCCCGTTGTGCCTCACATAGTGCTTCAGGGACATCCCTGTCCCTCCCGTGTCTCTCCCTTTAAAGGAAACCCAAGAAGGTGGATGTAACCTGTTCTGTCTCCTGAGGTGGACAGTCAGAACACTGGGATGGCAGGGCACATTAAGAAGTGCCTTTTGCCTTCAATCTAGAAATAGCCTCTGGGTTGAGTTTAAATTTCAATGTTATTGAAATGGGTGAACTGTTCTTGTGTTCCTTGAAGAAGAGGAGAGAAGGAATGAGGAAAATAGCAGTGAGTTCCAGTGCTACAACAGATCAGCTGGGCTACTGTCTGTAAAGGTCTGTTTCATTCATCACCTGCAAGATAATTATGTGAAAAATCCCAATTTCTATTAAATTGTACCATCTGTTTGTTAAAGCAATTATTTATAATGTTTTTCCAACTGCAGCTATAATTCCTCACCTCTGATGTGAGAGCTGACTTTCAGAGGCCTCCCACAGATTATTTCTCCTTGCAAATATATTCTTACCATTTTTCATTTAGGCTAAACATGAGGGAAAAGGCCAAACTTTTGTAGGTCTCTGTGTCTGTCAGACACGTGCACGAGAGGAGACTGAAGCTCTGTACTTTGGAATACACAATGAAAAAGAAAAAAAGTGACATCTGTTTTCAGGATAATTGATTTTCATACATTTAAAATGCATAGTATATAAAGAGCTGACTTAACATTTTATAGAATATTAACCATTTTCCCCCAATTCCATCCTCCATTTCAGATTATATTTTGCATGTGGAATTGAGTATTCAGTTAAGTGCAAAGCTATGAAAGCAAATTTTCCTGTTTCTAATTGCACTGCTTGCTTCAATTCCCCTTATAATAGTATTTAGAGTCGGTTGAACGTGCAGTTTATCCTCTATGTACTTAAAGTACCTGAAAATTTAGCTCTATATATGTGTATATAAACACTCATGAATATTTGCTGAGTTTTGCAGTGACTAGATCCTTGACTTCAATATGCTGGCCAGTATAAAAGAAGAAATTATGAAATTTATATTTGCTAGCATCTTTGTCTTTATTTTGTTTTGTAAGAAATCCAAGGCAACAAGCAATTCAAGGGGAAAAAGCATTGCAAAAACAGAGAAGAGGAGGTCACTGATGAAACTTTCAAATTCAAAATATAGTAGAGAATAAACCAAATTTCAAATATAGTAGGCAATAAAATATGTTAGGTCACTTTCTAAAGCTATCAAGTCAAAGAAGCTTGACACTCAGAAAAAGTCAAGAGGCATTAATGTATTTTAATACCTCCTGCATAGGATCTAACAAGTAGCCATTGCTTATCAAAAACAGTTTTCACACTGTATAAAAAACAATCATTCGAGGAGAAAAATAGTGCTATTTAATAGTGCTATTATTTCATTGTTATTACCCTCACCTTCAGGATAAAATCTGATGGCTACTGTAAAACTGCCTGAAAGGAAGCAGTACTAACTCCCAGTACATGTGTAAATTTTCTTGTAATTACTGAGGAATGCTGCTTTGTGCACTTTCCTCATGGGGAGGGCTGTGGGGAGGGCAGACACAGCTGCTGGCAGTGACTTGGAGCCTCAGGATGCTGCCACAGCCCTGGCTTCTGGCTCCCTGCTCTCCTCCCTGGGGAGAGGCAGCTGCTGCAGCAGAGATGTGAGTTTACAGCTGCTTGTTGTGACCAGGGTGATGTGGGGCAGGCAGGGCAGTCCTGTGAATCTGGCCAATGCCCTTTTCATAGGGTGAAATCCTATCCTTGTGAAATCAATGGGATATTTGCCGTCACAGGGCCAGGGTTTCTCCCAGAAGTTCCTCGTTGTAATCGGAGATAGATAGGCAGACATCATTGGGACTGTCGGAAAAAAACCCCAAAAATCCTCAACTTGCTCTAGTTTTCTCCTGCTAGTTCCAGTTTTCCAGCGTTTTGTATATGAAGTTTAATTTTTCACTGGGCCTGCGGTCTGGCAGCCTGGGAATTAGGATCACCCGCGTTCTTTATGCCCCCAGGTATCAGCTAAAATAGCAGGAGGGAGCTTTTAGCTAAGGCTGCTCCAGAAGGCTGTGCAACGGGACACAGGAACTGTAACCCTTGTCTCATCTCTTTTTCCTTTCCCAGATCCTTCCTTCCTTGCCTGGCAGGGTGATGGTGCTACAGGAGGTCTTTTCCCTCCCTTCTCTCCTCCTCGGTGCAAGTGAGATGGCCTCAGGGGATGCAGGCAATGGAAAAGGACAGGGTTTTGAAACACAGGGAAGCACATCTGTTGTTTCTCAGATTAGAATTGAGCCTATAACAGTTGTCTGACAATTTGCAAGTTGGATTTATAAATCTGCCATTGTAAGAGGCTGAGTTATAAATGTACTGTGCAGTTTATAGAACCTGCCAGCAAATCTTAACTGCAAACCTTTGATTTATAAACCGTCTTTTAAACCAGTAATTTTTAGTTCAGTTTTTACTGAAGCATTTTAGTACATGATAAGTAGAGAAAAAAATTCCATGTCCTAAACAGGATTAACAAATCTTAAATCAGATCTGTAAGTCCTAGAACAGATTTAAAAATCGTACCAATAAATCCAAAATAAAACTACAACTACGTCTTCTTTTTTTTCCCCTTGGCTTACAAATCCTGATTTTGCAGATGCCTGGTAAGGAAGTGATTTATAAAGTAAGAATTCAAAGCTCAACTGTCAGCATGATCAACTCTGAGAGGTCTGGCTCTCACATCTTATCTGAGTGCTTTGATTTACAAGCTGTAGTCAGGTTCTCTCTATCACAGATTTTCTCCTGAAACTTGGAGTTGTTTATTATGAGATCTACAAAAGGTTAGGCTCTCTCTATACTGGAGTTTGACTGGCTTGGCAGTGTTATGGAAAAGGTGATACCTAATCAGATTGTAGCTGGCAAAAGTGCTCTGCATAACATTTGGTTGTCAGAGAAAACAAACAGCAGCTGAGCAACAAATTCTTGAAATGTTAATAAGATCAGATCCCTGAGTCTTCTTGCATGCCTCTGTAAGTCACAGTGCACACCTTCAACAGCTACAAGGACAGAGGTGTAGGTTCATGTGCTGCTTTGCACTTGTTTAACTCCCATTAGGGGTAAGATGAAACATAGGTTACACACTTTATTGATTATTTATGGGCTTAAGCACATGCTTCAGCTTGTATTTTAGTACACTGCCTAACAGGATTGCAGCTGATTCTTTTTCAGATTTGAGATTGGGTTTTCTTTCTAACTTATGTCAATACCTTTGAAATTCATACAAATAAAAATGCCAGATAATTAAAATTACATAATTAGAGAATGCATTCTGGAGGCTGAAATCAATGTAATTATCTGTCTCCTTCTGATGAAAAAAAATCTCCACCAATAATCTAAAGCAGCTTTAGTGACAAGAGAATATTTAATTTATGGAATATTTATGTGAATTTGTTTCTACTTGACAGATTAGCTCCCACTAATCAGATAAGTAATTTAAAAATTACTTTCTACACTCTAGACTGATCACTTTAAGTGCCCATTTTTTCTTTATTGATAGTCAGGATTTTCTTTATCTCATCTAACATGTTTTCCTTCTACCTACTCTTCACCTCCTCTTTATAGATTAAATACTAAGAATCCTTTCACATTAAAGAATTTGGTGAATAGCCTGTGTCCATCTACTGTTTGGACTCAGTCACTGACCTGTGCACATATCCTGTATAGTTCAGAGGTAGCTTTCATTATTTGAGCTCCTTGAGAGCTTCTGGGCATCTTTGCATCAAATAAGATTGTACCTGCCAGCCTCAAAAGATACTGACTGCAGCTGCTGGAAAGGTGTTTAATTTGGGCTGAATTTTCTTGGACTATTATTGATTATCGTAATGTTCCCTCCTAGGCACAAGTCAGACCAGGGGATAGCCAGTCGGTACTGCTCAGTACCCTGATCTCAGTACTCTCCTTGTGCTGCTCAAGACTTTCATGATAAGTTCAAGACTGTCACATTGCAGCAGAATCCATGCAAACTCAGGATGTCCATTCACTGAAACTCCTTAGAAAGTGAGTGGAATGTTTCTGATGCAGCTAAGCATCTAACTTTTAGCGTGATAGTTGTGATTTGATAGACAGCTACCTGTATTTGAAGAGATGACATCCGATGTGCTGGTGCCTACTGATTACACAGTGATTATTTAAATCCTTGTTTGTTGTTGGGAGCTGTTTACTGAACACAGCAGCTCATCAGGAAGAGACTTCCCAATCTGAACAAATAAATCACATAATCCTAATAGCAAACAAAGTGTTACAGAAATAAAGAAATAATTCAAGGAGGGTGTGTGGGAGCTGGAGCATGGATGAGTAACTTTGTTGGCACATACATCCCTCACTAGTGCCTGTCAGTAAATTTTCAGGAACCAAGCAACTTAATGGCAGGGCGGCAGTTGTACTGATAACAAGATATTACATAAAGATAAACATAATTACAACCATGGGTCTGTGTGGTTTATTTATTTTTTTAAACATAATTATGATAGTAGTATGGTTTTAATAATGTATGGAGTTGTTCCAGAATAAGCAAGTATCTATTATGCTCAGGAAAACGGTGTTTTACTTTACTTGTGCATGGTTTTATCCAAGCATACCAAAACTGCCTCACAAAGAGCCATGGGATTTGAAGAGACATTTGACCTGTGATGAAAAGGAGAACAGGAATCCAAAAATTTGCTTTGTGGCTTCTGTGGCTTTAACGAATCAGAGGAAATCTCACATATAAAATGGCATAAATACATTTACTTTACTACCTTGGAGGAATGGGTATGTGAAACTACTAAGCAGACAAAGCTTATGCAGATCTGGGAAACTGTGAAGTAGAAGTCATCCTTATTTTTATTACTGTAGTTGGCATGCGTACATGCATACATATATACACACATACCTAAAGGGGTTTTTGGATTTTCTCAACTGCATATCAAAATTTCTTCCTTGAAAATCCTTTCCTGGATAAACTGGAAACCCTGCAAATTTTGTATGAGCAAGGGCATAGTAAAGAGTTTGAAGTGAAGGTCTTTTCTGCCTTGCCCTGCACTGAGGTGGAGGAGGAGTAGAGTATACTAGGAACGTTATGTGACATGCCAGTGTATGGCAGTCCATAGTGGCAGTTTAGGCCACAGTACTAAACTTGAGAATGAAAGTTTTATGATCTGAGTATACAGTGTCACTTCAATGGCCCAGAGTTTGATTTCAATTGTATTCAATGTTTAATCCCAATTTGTACCAGAATAAACTGGTACAAATTCTGGTCCATTATATAAATAGTAGAGATTATCAAACATGTCCCTACTCTTCTTGGAAGACTGTATTTTTTCCTTTAAAACATGAAAAATCCTTCATTGAAAATTGTCTTGGGTTATGGAACCAAAAATGTGTATTCTATTTCATCTGTTAAAAGCAGTTGAGGAAATGTTCTTTATCTCTTGTAACTCTGGGGGGAGGGGGGCGGGTGCCTTTTGATAATGGGCCAACTGTTAAAACCAGGTGGGGCAGTGTTTCTTATCTCTTTCACTGCCCGTCCTCCCTCCAGGTGAATATTTTCTGCTGATGGGCCATTAAGGCTCACTTAAGGGCACAACATATTCTATCATTCTCGTTGTGAGATGCTCCACCCAGTGGGGGGAGCCAACCATTCCTACCTGGATAAAAACTGAAACGTAGGAACACAGGTATCTGGCTCCACTGAATTCCCAGAAGAAGACTGGACCCTTTTCTACAGGATCACCTCTGCTCCAACAGAACTGCCTCTGCCACTCCAGGAGGATTTACTTTGGGACTGCTTCCAATACCCTGACTAACAGGGTGTCAGGTTGTAGCTCTGACTCTGTCAGGGTTTCTAGGATTGTTGTTTGTTTGCTTGCTTGTTTGTTTGTTTTGCTACTACATTTGTTAATATTCCTAGTAAAGAACTGTTATTCCTATTCCCAAATCTTTGCCTGAAAGCCCTTAATTGCAAAATTATAATTTGGAGAGGCTGGGAGATTTACATTCTCCATTCCAAGGGAAACTCCAGCTTTCCCTGGCAGATACCTGTCTTTCAAAACCAAGACAAAAATAAAATACAAAATATTTATTTCAAGTTGTTCCAGTGTGACTTACAATGTCTCGGTTTATTTAACCAAACCAAGAGGTATCATCTTGGGACAACTCAATGCTAAAAACTAGTTTTAAATTTTTGGGTTTTTTTTCCTAAACTGTATTTTTCTAAGGCACAACTGTGATTTTGCCACCATTTGAAGTGCAAATAGCTCATACTTTGTTCACCTCGATGGGTCAGCATTCCCTGTCTGTACTGCGGCACAGATTACTTCAGGGACTTCTTGCAGTACAAAATGGGAACTGTGGTTGGAAAGCAGTTCAGAGGAAGCATGTTGCTTTGTGAAAACGGGGGTGTTTGGCTCCTAAAATACAGTTCTTATGAAGTGTTGTGACAGCTTACAAGGATCATATTGAACAGTGAACTGAAGCATTTGCTTATGGGACTGATGAGATGTTTTGCCTCAGTTAAAAGACATATGTTCATATTTCCCTGCAAAAATCTTCAGCCTTTGGGTAAAATAGATCTTTTTTTTCCCCTTTTTTTTCCCCTTTTTTTTTTTTTCCTTTTCTCTCTTTGCTCTCATGTGTTTGTGGTTCCCCCCAGCCCCGCCCCGCCCCCCCCCCCCCCCCCCCAAAAAAAAAAAAGTATAAATTATACTTAAGACTTTACTGTTGGAAAACTATATTTTGAGAACCTTTGCACACATACAACTATATTTGATGAAAAAAATTGTTTTGGTCAGTTCTTTCCACCATTGTAATGGACAGTTTCACACTGGTGTTCACACACAAGCATGTGAAACACAGACAGCCCTAGTTGGCTGATATACTCAAGGGGAGTTCAAGCATTAAAGATAAGCTGTTACATTTTACTCTGTGTTGTAAAAGACTACAACCATTTCTCAGCACAATAAAAAGAGAGATGGGTAAATGTGTTTTGTATTTAACTTTTGAGGTTTTCGGCTTGTTGTGGATAGAAAATACTGAACAATAAGCTGTTGCTTATTGTAGCTCTACCCAAACCTACCTCCACACTCTCACAAGTGAAGGGAAAAGAAGAAAGCTCTTTTTGGGTAGCTGGAAGACGGAAAGGCTCCTTAGTGAGAAAAGAGAATAGCAACCTTCCATACTATCTTCTCTGCGTGAGAGAACAAAGACTGTTTTCCTGGCCCTTTGCCTTGCCTCCCCCTCTTCTCCCTTGGTGGTGGAAATCATCCAGCTCTCACGTCCCAGCAGCCCCTGGCAGTGGGCAGGAACTGCTCTGGCTTCTCTCTGTGTTAAGTCCCTTGTGAATTAGTCTCACATTTGATAGGGATTCTCTGACTTTCAGGAAAATAATGCATGTTATTTTAGCAAGTTTGCAAATGTGCTTGTTTACAGAGTTTAAAATTATTGTTAACCTTTCACGGAGTGTCACAAAGAAGGAAAGAAAGCAACCTTTCACAAACTGATACAGTTCTTAACAGCTCCTTCAATGAGTCCTCGTATCAGAGGAGATTTAAAGTAAAGAAGAGAGAGACTCCTGATGGGATAAACTTTTTCTTATGTCTTTGAATTACAGGTCAGGCTTTGCTTTATAACAATGAAAAAAGAAGTTGGAGTAGGTATTGACTTCACAATGATGTAGATCAGGTTTGTGTACTCATGCAGACAAAAATGAGAATTCAAAGCCAGACACCAACTCACAGAGGGAAGAAATGGAAAATTAAACCTCTCATTATTGCATTGGAAATTATAGGATTATATCTATCACCCATAGCATATAACAAATATTGTAGCCAGCTTTGCTGAGTGGATTTGCAAGGCTCTGAAAACTAGACATTTAGAAATAGTAGTTAAATAAGGAAAAAGTGCAAGCTGTTTTTTATCTTTGTGACTGCAAGCTGTTTTTTGTCTTTGTGACATATATATAACTTACGTCTTGCTTAAAAAGAGAAGAATTATCTCTTCAGCCTCATCTGTGTTATAGGTTAGATTTCATTGTGGACTAAAGGAGCAGCTTAATAAAGACCATATCCTTAAACATCTGCATCCATTTGACGATTAGATCAAATCATTGCTTCCCTTAGGTGCATTTGACCTGACCCTATTCTTACTGGCTTCACTTGCAGCAGGGATTTAATTCATAATGTTTAATTTTAAAATATTAATACTCACCTATGCTGTCAGTTTATTTAATAAACATATAATATTAATCTAATTCAAGAGGGTGCTGTTTAAAACTGAGGAAGTTCTGCTTTTTTTTGTTTTCACTGATATCATCAGTTATCCTGAACAAAGCAGACTATATAGGAAAGAAAAAATCCAATAGTGACATTTAGAGTTCAACAGTGAGCAGCACACAAGCTGTCAAGTGTTTTTCTTTGACTTCTTGACACAATAAAAAAAGACTAAGAGATTTTTTTTTTCCCACTGGCACGTACAAATATTCTGGAATTAATGTGTGTGTCTGAGGAAGAGAAGAATTTGACCTAAGTGTTTACTTTTACCATTTTGGATTCTTATCTGTTCCAAAGGTGCTTCCAAACACGATGGGCTATGGAGTATAGCCATGCCCAGGCATAGTGTGTATTCCAGGTTTCTCAGGCATCCATGTTCAGTGAATGGAAGGAATTGTTAAACTGTACTAAATAAGAACAAAAGCCCCAGTGAAGTATTCACTTACTTAGAAACAGCTTTCTGTTTCAATCTTGTTATTCAATTACATCATGGGATACTATGCAGGAGACATTGAGCCAGAAACGCTTTAATCAAATAAAGAAACTGAAAAGGACTTCTCCTCTCAGTATCATTTTATTGAGGCTAATATTGTTATTGTCTACAGTGTCCATATCAAAGAATCTGTATTGATTTAATCATTTCAGGCAAGATTACAGAGAGAATCCTCAATACGCATCCATCAGCATATGTTTATGGAGATCAGTGCCCTCTTACCATCTTACAACAGCCCAGGGTTTAACTGGTAACTTCAGCTCCCAGCCCTCTTGGTAAGTTCCTGGACGAACTCTGGCTGGTTCACTAGGCAATAATCATGAAAGGGAGCACGTCCATCTGAAAAGATGTGGTGTGTATATATTGTTCCAGTGTGAGAGCTGGCTGCTTTTCACCACGTGAAAGGTGGCAAGAGACTATCATTGCCCTTGCCCTCCACAGTGGTGTAGGTGCCTCTACTGCCAACACAAGACCTGCTTCTGTGCTCAGGGGACAGCAGGGCTGCCAAGAGCTGCTGGCTGCCAAGGGTAAGAGATAACTAGGAAAGCAATGAGGTAAGGAAAACTTGGTTTTCCTCCTCTGGAGGAGGAGGATACGTGGTCAACCACGATCTGGACTGAGTACAATGTTTGAATCAAGCCAGATGCAATAACCCTTAAATCAGCCTGTGACAAGGCAAGAGAGAAAGAAGGACAATTGCTCCAGTTTGGCAGCCTGGCTTGGTGTTTCCACAAAAAGTGCTGCATTTTTAAAAAACATGAACAGCCATTGCTGTAATTAGGCCTTTGGTGATCCTTATTAGGGGTTTGTCAGCTAACACAGAATGGCATTTGAGAAGGTGTGTAGGGTCTGAATGCCAAAATGTAGGGGCTTGGTTTGCATATCTGTTAACAAGTTGCCCAAGGGGATTTTCATCCGCAACATGCCTTTTAGGTAGTCTGTGTGCTCAGTGACAGTGATAAGGAAGGTGGCACAAACAGGGGTGTCTCACTCTCAGTGCTCAGTCTTCCTTTGTTCAAAAGATTTCTGTTGCCACACCAGGGGAGAAATGATAACACACACTTATCAAGCCACTGTGACATATCAACAGCAAAGGTGAGATTGAATCTGGGCATTATCTGACCAGAACATCATCAGAAAAGAGAGCCAGTGGCCTCCATGTGTCAATTGTCTGTCAAAGTGTCTGGCTGATGGCTGTAAATGGTAAATACAGCCTCTGAAATACACATCCGTTCTGGAATTATTTGGTAAGGGGAACAGGTCATGAATGACTTAGCTATCACTAATAGTAATCTGTAATTATTACCTCGTTAGGCTGTGTTCTGTTAAAGTCACCCCCTGGGGGCAGGAACGAAGTCAAGGGCACAACTTGGACAGATTTCCCCCAACAGATCTCTCTGTGGGATTACCCTTGTGTTTAGCCTTGCTGTTGAAATAATCAATTACGTTCATCTTCTAATTAATGAACTAGTATCCGTTTCATAGGACATGCTCATGCCGTAATTACCACAATTGTGTTACCTGTGTAGCACTCGGGGAGTGAACGTGCGTGGAGTGCTGCTGAGCTTGAATTGCATGCTGTGGGGAGGCAAGGGGGATGTTTCCTCTGCTCTGGAGTGGATGCTTTTAAATGAGAAAATACAGAAGAATCTAATCAAAGTGCCACTAATAAGACAACACATTTTTCTCTGGTTTGTGATGTATTAACCATACCTTTCTCTTTGATAATCAGAATTAAGGTTTTTGTTTTTTTTTTTAAATTAAGTCTAAGCACTTGTTTTATCTGAACTGCAGCAGAAAGTCTATTCCGTAGAGTAGGAAAAGTCTGCAACTCAATGTGTGTGGAGAAAAAAAAAAGCATTTTGCATCCTTCTATTTTTTTATGTTATGCTGTCAGACATTTTTGTGTATAAGATTTCAAAATTCCTTGGTATCTTGAAAATCTTTAATAAAAAGTGTAACATCAATATTAAACATGTCTGAATAGAGGCTTTATGGGAAGTCAGCTAGATGGACAGTCTGATCACCTGGAAAGTCTGATCACTTCCATTTGAAATGAGTTTACCTAATAATATTTTATTTCTCTTATAAATTAATTTCTATATTGAAAAAATTATGTAAATATATTTTATATATGTGTATATATATAATAAATATATATATTACATGTATGCAAAATTTAATTAAAGCCAACTAGAAATGTCAGAGTGAGTTACTGGGGCAGTTCTTTAAAAGGTGTAAATTAATAAATGGCTTCAGTGAACTACAAAAGAACTAGTTTTTTAAGTTCTAGTTATAAAAATAGATTTTCTACTTTCCTCCTGGAATCTGAGAATAATGTACAGCTTTATTTCAGTGAATCAGGACATACAGCAATGAAAAGTAGCTGAGATGATCAGTAAGGGACTCTTTGTTCATAAAAGAGTCTCATATTTTTTTGTATAGCACCTCTTTGCTGGTGAAATAATGTTGATGCACTGATTGTCTGGTGAAGTAATGTTGCTGTATGCTTAACAAATTATTATTCTGTTATGTAGATGATGACAAAATATCTGCTTTATATAATTACAGTTTTAGACCAAACAAGAAGAAAATTCTCTTAATAATTTGTGCATATGGTACTCAAAACAGCTTCTCGTATTCTGTACTCCAGAAGAGAGGCAGTATGTAATAATTTTCTAAAAATTAAAGTAACTATTTCTTACTTTAGCTTCCTTATGCATTTATGTGCCAAGTTTCAGCCTGAAGCAGACTTTAATGGTTGCATATGGAACTCTCAAAGTGGCTGCGATGAAGACACTGACAAACTGAACAATACTGAAGTTACATAAATCATTATGCAGTAGATGTGTGCCAGCTGCCAAATGATGGGATTTGAAAGAAAATTCTGTGTGTGCAGCTTATTTCAGACTCTTCTTCTTCAATATTTCTTTTACCTGTCAGTAAAATCTCTCACTTGTCTCGTTGTGAGCATATGAATACTGAATTAATGGACCTCTGTCCCAACCTAGACAGAAGTTTTCTGACAGACAGTCCTGTGTTTTGGAGTGGCCAGCTGTACCAGTATTTTGTACTGGGTGTGCATGTGGGTGTGTGTTTGCATTAGCAGCAGCATGAACAGAGATGGCACTTTAGATACCTGTGCTGGCTTGATGTCTCCCACTTCCCTCTGGATCTAAGAGGAGAAATCTTTCTCATGAGGAGGCATGTGAACACTCTGTACAGAGTTGTGATAAATTACAGACGTGTAGTAAATTAAATTTATGATAGCTACCTTTGACCTTCTCCTATATTCTTTACTTATTAATTACATTTCTTCTGGGATTGCTTCTTCTGAACATCTTCCAAGATTTCCACGTTTCTAAACGTGGAAACCACGTTTCTGGTCTGCTACAACTGTGTATGGTGCTACCGAAGGAGGGAGGAGGTGTGAGTCAGAGACCTCATCAAGGAGAAATATTTCACTGCTTTGGAAAACTATACCTGAATGGAGAAAGTGGAGGAAAGTTACAGCAGTGAGCAGCACTGGATTAATGTCAGCCCATTTCAGTAGTGCCTTTTCTAATTGGCTGTATTGTGATAGCTGTATGTCCATACATGACAAATATCATGATAAGGATGCAGTATCTAAATCTCCACTCTATTTGGATCTAATTCTGGATTCAGATCTTAGATGACAAATCAGTGAAGTTAACCTTTGTGCTACCCTCTCTGCTATGTCCCCATAACGACATTTTCACCCTCAACACAGTTGTGAAAAGGTGACCATATAGACTTGCTCGAAGTGTCAGCTCCAGGAAATTGTGCTCCTTCCTTTCATGAGTCTGTGAAGATAAAAATAATATCCCACCACCATCCATTAAATGCATTCTCTATATATAGAGAATATATTAGAATGATACTACGGATATTGAATTTATCTTCATGAGATGGGGATGGTCTCATCAGTCATGAGTGTCACAACTAAGCAAAGACACAAGTGAATAATGAAGCCACCCTTATCGAGTACAGATGAATTCAATTTCCTCTGCACTATAATGTCATATTTGATTCAGTGAACTATAACATCTACTTTTTATTTTTTAAGTTGCCCATGGGTTCTATCTTTTTCTCATTCTCCCTCTCTAAAGCTGTTTTTGGGACACATTTTTCTGCTTTTATGCATCCTGCATGTCTTTTTCCTCTGTCTGACATAACAACTAAGTCGAATTCATAAATGGCATACACAGAATGAAAACACTTACTATGTCAGGTGCCTAAATTCCCTGCCCCTACTAGCTTTTCTGAAGGACCAGTCCCTGGGAGTTATGCTGACAGAACTTTAAGCAGAGAAGTACCGGTGAATGGTAAATGGACTTGTACTGGGATATCACTAAGGCTATATTCTGATTTTTTAAAAAATGTGTATGAGTCTGTCTATTTGACAGACAAAGCAGCAGGAAGGAATGAATTGTAGGAGTGGACTTGGGGTTAAGCAACCCTGTTGTGAACCCAGGCCCAGAAGAATAAACCAAACCTGTGCAACATTATGCAGCAGTGGGTCATATGCAAAAGAGTACAAAGAACAAAAATTGCTATGGTCTTCTTCTTCTTACCAGGACAGTTTTTAATATGAGAAGAGATAATCGCAAAGCCTGCTCCTCTCTACACCACAAGCCCCTTGAAGTTTTTTCCAGAAAATGTGCTTGCTGTGAGCTGCCTGTCAGCCTGCCAGTAAGTTGCTGTTTCAGGATGCTTTGGATGCACTGGGAGCAAATGCCACTTGCACAGCACTGCTACAGCCAGGCACTAGACACTGAAAGAAGTGCAGAGGGACAAAGCATATTTGAAGCCTCTCCCACTGTTGAACCTGTGCCAACATGCTGGCTGCAGACAACACCAGATTTGTTTTCAGGCAACTTAAACCATTCGCATAATCTTACAAAACTGACGTCTTTCTCCTTAGAACAGGAGAATGTGCCACTTAAGCTACCAAGGGCAGAGCATACTGCTGTCCCTGGGAAGAGCTTCTTGTGGCTGGCACAGTTCTTGGCACATGGAGACATGGCCTCTGGCTCAAATCCCCAGAGCTTGCTCTAATTTTTCCTCTTTGCAATAAAGAGAATAAACACGAACCTGTTGCGTGAGCAATGCAGCTGCTGCATCAGCTCTGGGCTTGGTGTTATTATGTACCTAGGCTGTATATTCTATATTGCTTAATACAGAAAAGGCCACAATAGCTCAATTTCAAGCTAATTATAGCAGTAGAAGATTCTATGGGAATGCCTCTCCAGGTTTTACCAATAAACTCCTTAGAGAAACAAGGAAACGTATTCACATTATATTTACCTAATAGATGAGATTCAGTCTATTAGATGAGATATGAAGTAAATTAAATTCCATGGCAGGTGAACACCCTGAGGGTACTGTAGTTTATAACACCACATTAATATTCTGTAAGACCACTGCATGAGCTTAGTACAGCTAACTTCAAAATTAGCTTTACAGGCCACCTGCAGAATTTTTTCTGGTTGCTTTCATAGTCAGTGCTGCAATCATAGATAATTTAACATAAATATTAAGTAAATAATTGGTTCAGAATATTTCAAGGTTAGGGACGTAAATCTCATTCCCATTACATGCATGCAAACCATAAAAATACAAGGTGGTGCTTGACCTGGCAATTTTAGTTTCCAATGAGCCATATTCCATTTTTTGAAATAGAAAAGACCTAAACAAATTCTACAGAATGCAGTTATTGAAGGTGCAGAAGAATTATTGGGGAAAGCAGATATTAATTCAGAGCTCTATGTAAAAAAATGCTCAGGCTGGTAAAATGATTGCAAATGAGCACTACTAACATTTTAGAGTGCATTTGTATGGATTTAGTCATATGAATATAGACTGAAATGATTTTGCTATCCTTTTATGAAAGAATTATTTCTGAGGCTGAGTACTATTTGAGGTGATGAGAAAGAGGTAGTAGGTGTGCCTCATGACAGCTGTGGCTATGACATGCTCTCTAATTAGCTTCTAGAAGCTTGCTACTTGTGGGTTACCTGGAAGTAATCATCACAATAACTAGGTGGTCTCAGTCACAAAAGCACATTTACATTAAGCTTTTTTCCTAATGCAATTTCCTAGCACCAGAGCTTGGGAATGAGATCAAGAACTACTCTTAGATGTCAGACTTTTGGGTGTTTCCAAAAAAATCTTAGCAGATCATCACAGTGCTACTTGGGAATACGACAGTAAGGTACTATGTCTGTTATGTGCATTTGCCCAACATCAGCAGGCCTTTAATTTGATTTTTTTTTATACATACAACTTGCATTTTTATCTGACTGACTGTAGTGTGTCTATGTAGATCCTGTTTTGATGCTCTTTTCTCTAATTTGTCCATAAGGATACAAGGAAACTTGTAATTTAATCTTTGCTTTTGACTGTAAATTGGTTTAATTAGCCTTCCATTCTTTTCCAGATCCTTTTCAGAACATCTGCTTTTTGATGTTATTGTCAAATTGTAAGAGGTGACTAAAGAAGGAGAGCTGCAGGTGTTTCTCATGGACTAGGCAATGCTTGTTAATACAAATTTGATCTGAAATAATCTTAACACCGCATGTAACAGAAAAAAGTTATGATCAGAGAACCTGTTGTCAGAATCTGAATTTGTTGACTTTTATCTGTTGCTTCCTTACTATGTATAGCAATTGTTTTAGTTTTATTAAGGATTTTATGTGTTCTTTTTATTTCATACCATTCAATGTTGAATCTGAACAAGTTAATTCTCCTTTAAGTGATTCCTTTACAAAATGTTTGCAGAGGATACCTGAAAACTGCAGCAGGGGAATTTTATACAGATATAAATTTCAGATAGCAGGTCTTAAAGGCAAGTGTGCAGAGGCATCTGCTTTGGAGGGGAAGGCCATGCTTTGAATCTTGTAGTCATGATAACAACATCCACTAGAGATAGTTGTTAAGACAACATCTGAATATTTAGCAACTGTAAGGAATGTTACTCAAGAGTAACAGAAATGCATTTACAAGGAGTCAAAATCCACTGGAATTCTGACAGGAATTCTGAGAATTTTTAAGAAGAAAAGACAGTGAAAACTTTTCTCATACATCTAATAAATGTTTTTCTTTTATGCCCAGAAGTGAGAGACTATCAGTGTGAACTCATTAAGTGATGTATTGATTTGTATATAATTTCTTTCTCAAAATTAGGGTATACCTGTGTGAGGATTGTGCTAATAAAAACACTTGCAGAAGAAAGTGTGAGCACAAAACAAACTTAGAGGAGGAAAACAGAGGATGGAATTTGAAGGCAGAAGGAGGATGTAAAAAGAAGGCAGGGATTATCTTGCTTATTTTAGTAATATTTTCCTCATATTTTTAGAGGTACTAAGATGTGTCTTGATTACATTTGTCTGTATCTGCTAACATTCCTGATTGTGCACTTTGATGCCATGTGGACTCACACCAGCTATTAAAGTTGAGTGATTGAATAATTTCAGTAGGGTAAGGTCTGCTCTGTAAGTGCATTGAAGTTCAACAGCTAAAGTCTAAGGCAGACATATGAGGGAATATATAGTGTAACTTTTTATATATTCAATTCTTCTTACTACGCCCTAGAGATACCAGGAGACAGTGGAGACAACATGTAATGAATGACAGAAAACACTTATAAAAGTTCTATGGTGAATAAATTAAAGCCTTTAGTCATAAGGCTAATAATAGGTGAAGTGAGAAACTAAGAAGTATAAGCAAGGCAGACAAAACCTCTAGCAGAACAAATGGATGCAATAATTTTCAAACATGTCAGCTAGAATAAACTAAGGTAAACATTCGGAGCCTCAGTTCATGCCTAGACTAGGCAAACTTTGCCACTGAGTACTATAAAATGGAAAGGAGTCATAAACTGTTTGAGAACAGAACAGGAGTGTGTGTCTGACCATTTATAATCTTTTA
Source organism: Phylloscopus whistleri (assembly GCA_017589585.1). NCBI lineage: Eukaryota > Metazoa > Chordata > Aves > Passeriformes > Phylloscopidae > Phylloscopus > Phylloscopus whistleri. Next base: position 744,797 of record JADMLD010001289.1, read on the forward strand.
ATCAAACATGGAGCTCATATCTTGGAGTCTGGTAGCTTTGGAGAGTACTTTGTCTGTGTATTCATAGACCATTCATAATGCAGTGAGCCATAAAATGCTCTCTCACTTTCTTGCTTCAGCAGTTTCAACACCTTCCTCTGGGACAAATTTCTCTAATAACAGGAAGTAATTCAATTTTGCTCTGGCTCCGTCCTAAACAAACAGTTCTGACTGTTGTGACTTACCAGATTTGTGAGGGCTGCACAGGGAAGACAGCAAAACAATTTGGAGTTACCAGGTGCCCTGTCATATTGTAAATTGAGTGTTGTAGGGACTGGCATTGATATTGATGCTTTAAAGACCTAAGGGTATTGCTGTGCTTCATGGCATGTTGCAAGTGGTGCATGCTTTGTTGTGCATTGCTGTGACAGTGCAAGGAAAGGGCTCTGAGGGGCTACACCACTTCCTTGCCTTCCTTTCCCTCCTGCCATCCTGCTACTAATGGTCCTATTACTAAATATGTGCTTTGCTGATTTTAGGATCTAACAAACAGATGAGTAAAACTCTTCATTCCAACAGCTGCATTTCTGCCACAAATGTAAGGCTTCAGCCAGTGGTAGTGCAATTCAGGGGACAATTTGGCTGGCAGTGGGTTCACACTGTCCTAGTTTGGATTTTTACATCTCTTAAAATTTGCAAGGCGGGAAGTTAATTTGTAAAACTGCTGAGTTTGTGAAGAATACCTTGAAATGTTTTCTTACCCATTTTTTAACATTTTTTTCTTATAGTTGTTTTAGAGTGAAATTATATTTATCTTTGTTTTTATTAATAATGAGCACTTACAGGCTTGAATCTGTGTTGCTGCAGTGAAAATGCAAATATATCAAGGGTGAAATACTCTTTTATTATATTCTGTAAGACCCAAACTGATTTATTTGGGTTAGTTTAAAAAACAAACAACAAAACCCTCAGTGAATGGGTCTTTTTGCAAAACTTCTTGGGATGTACCTTGTACTTTTAGAAAGGCTACTAGTGAGATTTGTCTTGTAAAATCAAGCATTTTCTTCCTCTAGCTCTTTTTCTCTTTGACCTAATAATTTGAGGTTCATCTGCAGATCTTGTAGTGACTGGGCGTTCCCCTTCATGTGAGGTTTTGACAAAAAGAATCCTTATTGCTTCTGAGGATTTCCTGGTTGAAGAAGTTCTGAACAGTTCTCTGTTTTAACTGGATTTCTTTTCAACATTCCAAAACAGCTGCGTTCATATAATATTTTCCTATATTTTCCCTTTTTCTGCTCTAGATGGCAATGTAGCACTTTTTCTTCCACTGGGAGCCTCATGTTTCTGTAATATTTGTATAAATCCAGCAAGCTAGCAATAGGTATATCTTATTATGTGTATACTGTGCTAGCTGTAATGGTTCCCCTGCCACTCAGCTGTGACTCTCGCCCCATTGCTTGTATCCACCGTCCCTCCTTGTCTTTCTTCTGTCCTCACCTCACAGGCTCCATCTCCTGCTCCTGCCACTCTTATTTCACCACCTTAATTTTTTACCTGCATCAGATGAGGATAACTGTGCAGGAGACAGCCTTGACTTCTGTATTTTTCACCCTTTTGGTGCCACTGGCCCAAATCTTTGCTTTTACAGTCTTAAATTTCCACTGGTTCCTTCATATCCCGTTCCCTCTTTGAGGTGTGTTTTTTTTTTTTTTTTTTTTTTTTTTTTTTTTTTTTTTTTTCTTTTTTCTTTTTTCTGGATTGAGAACTTAATTTCTGTGAAAACTCACTCATGGTGCACTAATAAAGAAGAACTCTTCCAGCTGAGTAGACCCTTCTATTTTGCTTGTGAAGTAGAATGTGCTGTACTGCCAATCTACAACACTGAAATTAGGCACAGGCTAATAGCATATATTTCCAGTTATTTAAAGGCAGTTGCACTGCATCAGATATTATCTACCTTTTATTCTTCTACCTTAATAGTGTGAATGGTGAGGGAAAGAATGTTAGACAAATGACATATAAATTCCCTTCAGGTGGCACTTGGAATTTAAAGGTTCCTTGAGTCAAAGGATGTTTTGTGTTGTTGCATCTAATTGTTTTGATGGAGATTTCTTCTGTGAATGGTGGAGTTTGTTTCATAACAAACTTCCAATTCCGTTACAGAACCTATGCAGACAGTTCTTAATTTTCAGATGCTCTAAACCTTCTTTTTGATATTAAGGTGTCCCTAGTTACTGAGTTATAAGACATCACGAACAATTGTTGTCCTTAATTTCGGGGGCATGAGGTATAGTAGAGTGTACACCATGTAACATAGTTATGTGTATAATGTTGCCTGTTTTTGTTCATTTTTCCTCTCCTACTGACGCCCAGTTGTCCTTTCTATTTTTAAATCTGAAATCTGCTGAATATGAAGATGATGTTTTTTTGAGATGAGTTCAAGATCTCTTTGTAAGTGATAATAGTTAATTTGGAATGCATTGGTGAGTCTACATTGTGTGGTTATTTCCCTCTCTTGTTCTTTGCTTTGTATTTACTGACAGGGACATTTCATTTTGTGTGTTATTACCTCTTCACTTTGAAGCAGGTAGCTCCTGCAGCTCTTCACAGTCAGTTCACAAGTGAGTGATCTTGAATAATCAGAAAATTTAAGTAACCTATTCATGAGTGTGCTGAGGAGAATTAGCTTTAGCACAGTAAACCATCACTGGTTACCTTCCTGAAATAAAAAAAGACAATTTATTCATATAAATAATAATAATTCATGTTATTAATTTTATAGCCCTTAACTAGTAATTAATTCTTGATATCATGAAGGGGCCTTCCTTTGTATCACCAGAGAGGTGTTTGAGAGTTGTGTGTGTGAATTGTGTAAAGGGCAAGGGAAAAGGTGTTTTCTGGAGTATACCTTTTCATCTGCTTTTTTACACTTTAGGAGGATTCCAATAGATTTCTGGGTCATGACTTCCCTGGAAATTGTGCTTACCATCCCATTAAATTTGCCCATGAGTCTGACTTGACTCCTACTGTAATTTCAAGCAATTGCTGATTAAAAGTTTGCCACAAGTGGAAGTGACAAACTTTTGATTTAGAAAAATGGTAAAAGCAATGGAAGAAGTAATTAAGAGATACAAAATTGCTGTTTGAGACATGGGAAGCTGGAGAGTGGCTTAAACCACCACAAAAATGGTGGCATTTATGTAGGAAGGGAAGGAAGGAGATGAACAAGAAAACACGTTTTAAGTTTTAAGTAAAAAATACTTAAATGCAGAGATGTATATTTGAAAAGTTGGTACTAATGACATGGGCAGAAAAACCAGCTGTAAAAAAGCATAACAGGGAGTGTGTCAGAAGCTTTGTTAGATGGTGAGGTCGCTGTTGACCTCTATCTAGCATGTGCATACACTCACAAAACTTCTGAGTTAGATTCAGCATTGAAGGATGACTCTGACAGAGTACAATGGGACAAAAAATGGGCCATGTCTCAGAATAGGATACACCTGGCAAAAGACATTAGGAGAAATAGAAAATCATTCCACGTATATGTAATTAGTAAGGAAAACACCAATTTTATAAGTTTCTTTTTCTCCTATGCAGTAAAACTGCTACAAGAAGGGGGCAAAAAGACTTAGGAGATTGTGATGTCCTTTTTCCATCAGTCTTTGTAAACTCCTTGAAGGAAATTATGGCTAACTAATACCAATTGTAAAAAGAGGTATAAAGTCTACAATGGGAAAGAAATTTAGGTCTTAGAAATGTTAGGTGTCTTCAGGTGAATGGAACTGACCAACATCACCAAAGGATATTTAAACTTGGAAATACCAGTGCTTGTGTTTGATACATGGATGATAACCATAGCACTGAAAAGAACCACAACAAAGAATCACTGAAGAACTAGAAAATGTTTATAAAAGAGAAAAAGAGGCCTTCATTTAAGTTCAGAAAAAATCTGTAACAACTTATGGACAAACTTATACTGTGTTCACCTTGAAGATAAAAAGGTGTTTAACAACACAAAAGACTTGAGAGGAAAAAAGTAAGTAAAGAAATTCGGTATCTTTGTGTGATAACAATCTACATGGATAAGATAGAAGTATCTCTTCTTTAGATGAACATGGTCTTCACAGAAGTTCAGAAGGGAGGTAATAAAATTGGTTGATAGTCACATCTACACTAACTCTTTGTGGTTATTGTCTAAATAGAAACACAGTTCTAGACAGAATTCTTTGGGCCCTTTCTGGTCAGTATTTATTCTGAACTTTACCAATGTTCTGAACTTGGCGTTATCATGAAGCTGGGAGGCACTGCAAATCCTCTGGAGGACAAAGTTGGAATTCAAAATTATCTCAGTGAAATGATGAAATAGTTTCTAATAAAAACCCGTAAATCAATAGGGATATTCAGTTAGAGAGTGATAATCGCCTACACAAATATGGGATGGGAAACAACTGATTAAGCAACAGTCCTTCAGGAAAGAGTCTGTGAATATAGTGATAACAACCTGAACAAGAGTCAACAATGTCTTGCTGTTACACAAGGACAAACTTTACAGTGAGAGCTTTAAGCTAAAGGAAGTTTGCAAGTCATGTGACATAATCTTTTTGCTTTGCTTAGCTTCGGTAAGGGCAAACTGGAGATGTATGAGTATGAACTGGTCTAGAGTACCTCATCGCATGATAAATGTGAGATTAGGACAATAAACTTGTAAATTGTGAAAGCCTTCTGTGAGTAACCTGTTCTCTGCATCCATGGTGTGGTTCAATAGTATGAACTGCAGCAAGAAAGGTTCATGTTAGGTTTAAATTCCTGACAGAAGGGAGTCTGAATCAGCTGAACTATGTTTTCCTAATGCTGTAGAAGCTATGTCTTTGGAGGCTTTCTCACCACATCTGTCAAGGATGATCTAACATATTAGAAACGACCCATTCTTGAGACAGTGGCAACACTTCCAGTCAGGTAACACTTCCAGTCCTGTTCACTATTTTCTCTTGCTTTGCTTCTTTCTACTACCTCTTTTGTTTTCATAACTTATAAGCAACTTGCCATGTGCTTCAAGACCCTCTACTTCCTGTCCCAGGTTTATTATTCTTGAATTTACCATGGAGAGCGAAGGAGGCCAATGGCAGAGTTGGTCAGACCTCACTATTCTTTTACATTCATCCATTAGTTTATTGAACCACATTGGTCCCAGCATTGATTTTTGAGGTACTTGTGCTGGCAAATTCCCCACCTTCTGAGAAGGAATCATTTGTTCTAACCTGCTGTTTCCTGTCTTCCAAACTGTTACTAATCTCTGAAAGGTCTTCTCTCTTATATTGTGTCACCTTAATTTATCTTCATAACTTCTGTGGAAGGACCTCATTTAAAGCCTCTGCTTGGGTTTTCTTTTATTTTGAATGCACACTGCATTACATCTACTGAAACACTGTTTTCTCACTATGTCCTTTAAACCTCTTTCTCTTGAATTATACAAATGATGTTGATTCTGCCCCAGCATGTTGCAGTTGTTCATATGCTCACCTGTTCTAGCTTCTATTATATTTTATGCTAATTAGGAGGCAAATGAATTTTCTGGAGTGTTAATCAGACTCATTAGTCTGTAATTTCCAAAATTGCCTCTGTGGCCCCTTACAAAGCTTGGTCTGATATTTGTCTTTTGTCACTCTGCTGGAAAGTAATAGAACTTTCAGTAAGCAGAAGGGGACATACTTCTGTACTTTATTCTCCAGTTTCACAGTTGAATTTCATTAAAACATTATGTGAGTGTGACCTGGCCATAGATGATATATTGTTAATTTCTTGGGGAGTATGATTTAAAATTTCCATTGTTGATTATCCTTCTCCTTAATCAAGTTCAAAGTCACCAAAAAATTGCTGCTTAAAACCTCTCAGATTTTAACGTCTGTTGATGCTGATGAAAATAATTAATTTCTTATAACAGTGTTACCTTTCTTAAGTATACCTCTTTCACTTTGAGTGTCATTTTGCCCAGCTGTCTAGTTAATTTTTAAAAGACAGATACATGTCATACCCTTATGGTTTGTCTTTCCTCCTTTTCGACCCTTCATGGCAACATTTGAGCAATAACTTCCAAAAATTAAAAATAAGCTGCCTAGAGAGAAGAATATGGGTGCCTTTAATGGCATTCTCTGAGTACCTACGGCATGAACTATTTCTTTTTAAATGTATTCTTTGTTAAAAATGCAAAATCAATTAACATTAGTTAATCAGAACCAGGTAGTGTACTAGCACTTGTTGGAGCACTATTTATTGGTATATTGCTGCAATAAAGTAGGGTCCTAGGCTGCAGATAGGGCCTTAATCCACTCTAATACTGTTATCCTTACTGCTTCTAATAATTCCAGCAAGAAAGGTGTGGCATTCCTGTCCTTCCAAAACCAGGTAATTGTTTTAAAATAGCTAAAAAAAATATTTAAAGAAAAACATGGACCTATTAAAGCAGACCGAGATGAGGGCTATGGAAGTGATGAGAGGGTTTTAACCTCTGGTCTGAAGACAAACTGAGTCAGTTGGTGTTGTCCAGCATGGAAAAGAGAAGGCTCTGGAGAGACCTTGTTGGGGAGACCTTTCAGTACTTAGTGGGACTTATCAGAAAGACAGAGAGACCCCTTTTTTTATGAGGACCTGTAATGACATGACAAGGGATGATGGTTTGAAACTGAAAGAGGATAGATTTAACTGGACATAAGGAGGAAAATTTTAGTGAGCGTGGTTCACTGAAGCAGATTTCCCAGAGTAGTTGTGGGTGTCCCCTCCCTGAAAGTGTTGAAGGTGAGGTTGGACAAGGCTTTGAGCAACCTGAACTACTAAAAGGTGTCCTTGCCCATGTCAGGGAGTTTGGACTCGATGATCTTTAAAGGTCTCTTCTAATCCAAACCATTCTGTAGTTCTGTGACTTCAGTTGGAGCTTTTTCACCTCATTAACATTATTCACATGAAAATGAACATTCATAAAATGGCCAAATATAAGTACATAAGCCATGACCTAGGAAAATGGGGACATGTATAGTTCCAGATATCAATTACCTGTAATGAGCTTGAATCTCTTGATCAGAGTATCACAAAGACAATGAGTCCATTGAAACTGATGCTATAAGAGATCCTTCACTGAATTTCTTGTTGATAGAGTTTAACTTTCTAAAGTCATCAGTGATTTGGTCTCAGACCTGTTTTCTCTTTCTGTTCCCCTTATATGACAGATGTCAGAAGGAAAGACAGCCATAATACATAAAAACTTTTACCTGAATTTTTTTTTCTCTCTAATTAAGGATAATCCTAAGTGGTGAAGTGCAAATATAAAGAATTTGGAGAGAAGTAGGGGGTACCTTTGCTTGTAGTAACATGAACAAAGGAGTTTCAGGAAGATATATAGGTACATATATATGGAGTGGTTTTCAGTCACTGCTCAGCTGCTGGTTTTCTGACCATTTCATGTCAAGGGAGTGGAAAAGCAGACATATCATGCTATTTTATTTGTCCTACCCATGTAGACTGGCTGGTCAAAAGGAGGACCAGTTTTTTAGGATTTGAAAAACCTGAGGGATTTTTTTCATTGTTTTACTCAAAAGGGAATGTTGTGAAGCTTCAGTGCTCTACTGTACAAGTAGACAGTAGAGGATGAACAACTTTTAAATTGTGACAGCAGTTTCCTTCAAAAAAGTGAACCCTTGAATGTCCTGGATCAAGTCTCACCTTGAGGAGTTTCTTCTAAACTAGTTCTTTCCCTTTTCTTCAATTTTTTTTTTAACATTTCTCCATTGCTAGATATTATACACTCTTCAAAGTAATTTTTTTTCAGCAGATTTATGCTGATACATTATTAAAGATAAATATTTCAAGTGATGCAAAGGTCCCTCAACTTCTTTTGAACTATATTTTTAATACCTAGCAAAGTTGGTGTTTCAAATCATCCCTGATCTTAGTACCCTAGGGCTTGAAAAACATCCCCAGTATTAATGAATGTGATCTGAGTACAACATTTGTCAGAGAGAGCTGGGAAAGGGACCATGAAAAACGTATTACGTATAGTGCAGCAAAATGATTAGCCTTCTGATTATAAATCTAAAATATTAAAATAATGAATTCACAGAGCCCTATTAGACATCAAAGCTTGTGTCTTATTGGGGTATGCTTTTAATTTATATGCCCTCTTTCAGGCCAAAAGCAAACCTGGTAAATTGAACAGTGAATTCCTAACCTGATTGAAAAAACCTGACTCTGGATCGTTGCTGTCAATAGAAGGGAGAATGTGCAAGCTGAACTCTACTCAAGTAGATGCCTGTGGTATATTTTAATGGCACATTTTCAAACCTTACAACCTTTAAATACAGAGCTAAACTTTAAAGCAGCAACTTGGTAGCTGTTATGCTCTTTGATTTCAGTTTTCTTTGTTTCAGAAGTCTGCAGCAGGGGCAGCTGTAGGAAGGGAATTTAAGTGCTTTCAGTTGGCAAGAGCAACAGTGTTAGAGCTAGTAAACATTATGTCTTTCTCCCCCTTTTTCCAAAGTAGTGAGGAATGCAGGGAAATGAATATGCAGGCAGCTCATAATCTATACATTCCTCTAACCCAAATTTCAGTTTAGGAATATTTAGGCACTCTTCATTACATAGCCTTTTGATTTTAAAAGTGTGAAGGTTTTGTTTTATTCTGCCTAGAAACACTAAAGATTTCAGAGATGACAGATAAATACAATGGATAAAAAATGTTTAATGTCAGTAACGGGCACACAGGATGAGAGAGGGTGGGCGATTATGGTGCTAATGTGAGATATGGGAGACCTGCTTTCAATTCCCTTATCCACCACAGGCTGCCTCTCTGACCTCGAGCAAATTTGTCTCTCAGGTTTAAATTTACCAATGTCTTTAGGCACATAACTCTCTCTGTTTAGACAAATACACTGCTGATGAAATGAGTGGTAAGTTATTGATCGGTACATTTGGTTCACTAGGCTTCCATTTTTGTCAGCAGAATTGGGGGTCGTGTTGCTCCATTATCTTGGAGTTGTGTTGGGAACATAAATAGCTTACTAGGCTCTCGGGGTTGCTGATTTTCCAACTCTAGGAAGCTTCAGAATATCTCATCTGATTATGCCCCTGTGTGAATTCATGTTGAGTTCCTTTCTGCTATTGTATTTAGTTCTGATCAACCCATCTCAAAAAGCCTGTAGCAAACCCAAATAAGGGCTGTGGAAATGATCAAAGGTTTGTAATAGTTTCTATACATGGAGAGGTTGAATAGACTAACTCTTCATCCTGAACCAGAGGTGTCTGAATGGGGATGTGATGGCAAGCAATGCAGTTGTGAATAGGGAGCAATTACTGAGTTTCTCACTATATAATTGCCATAGACTTAGTTTTTTTACCTAACATACAATTAAACTGCAGGACCCATTTCCAAGGGGATTATGGGTGAGAAAAGTTAGATGGTTGTAAAAAACATAATAGAAAAAATTCTGGAATGAAACATAAATTCTAGATTATGGAACACAAAGAAATGACTTTGAGTTTAAGAAATTCTGTAGGCTCGGGCTACAGAAAGCTGTGGGGAACTGCTGCTCCTGTTTATCCAAATATATTTTGGACACTTTTGCTACTGACCACATTAGATAGCATTCTAAGATGGATGGACCTTTCATCTTTCCTGACATAGACATTCTTATGTTCTTACTTTCCAAAGGGAAACAAATACAGACAAATATATTCTTCTTTGCACTTTGTTGTGTTTCATTGATTCAATGACAGATGCTAGGTGTGCCCTTTGCTGAGACAGCTGAAGGGAAAGGGATGAAAATATATTTTTGCGTTTATATTTTATCTTCTTTCCCTGAAATGAGGAGGAAAGGAGTCCCTTTGAAGAGCAAGTTCTCCTTCAGTGACTGAATGTTTAGTATTAAGAGAAGGTCAAACATGCTGATAACCATCTTAGCAATGGACCCAAGAATCCACTGTGACAACCTTCTACCATGTCATCTTTGCTTTAGCAAGAGACTAAATTCCTTTACATGATGGCTTTCATCCTTCTCTTACCCTTGCCCAGTTACTTCTGGTTGACAAGAGGAAGCAGACCCTCTTGGTTGTAGGTAAAACCTGAGAACTCAGCAAAACACCCCTAATTTTCCTATGCAAACCAGCTGGTATCACAATCACAGCAGAGACGAAGGGAAGTTACTCATTTTGGAGACACTCAGTAGTAAAGGGAGGGATGATTTAATCTAGCCTTGAGTGTTTTGAGTGTTTTGCTCCTGAGGCAGACTGTGGACTTCTGGGGAAATGTGGGACACAATTTGAATGTGTATGCCTCCATGGCAATGAGCAGCACCACCTGGTAGCTAGCAGGTGTTTATCTCCTCACAAGAGGAAAGTGTTTTCTGATTCCCCCCCACCCTCAGCACTCTTCCTTGCCAAAACCTTCTTTCTAGCAAGGCATCCTTCTAGGTGCACTGATAGACATGCTTCCCTGCCACTGAGGTTTGCCAGCACTGCTTACCAAGGAGTAACAGGGCATACCCAGCAGCAAAACATGTCACTTCCCTCCAGTAGGACTGGAATACAGCTTCCAGGCTTGCCACAGCCCCAACAATCCTGGGAGTAAGGAACTGAGACGAGACAGTTTATTTGCAAAACAGAAAGCTGTATCGCTAGCAATGAACTGAAGAATAAACAGAAGACTTTACACAAATGTGGCACTTGCTCTTTTCAAATTACAGCTGTTGTATTTTTACTACCGATGAAAAACAAACAAGCTGCTCTGTCTTGTCTCTCCCAGCTTGCTTAGAGACTCAGCTCAGCTTGGCTGCATGTAGATCAATTTTTTTCAAGAGATCAGCATTTCCTTTTTAACCTTTTGAACTGTAAGTCCCCATAGGATCCTGATGTTTTCATCAATTATATATTTTCATTTTGTACTGGTAATCAATAGCACTTTAGAACACTAATGTCATACTTTAGCTTTGTCTTAGGCTAGTAAATGAATAATAACTAAATAATGCATTTCAAGCAAGAGAGAAAATGAATATTCTCCCTCCAGTGCACAAAGAAACATGCAAAAAGAAATCTCTGAACAATAGGACATTGATTTTTGTGTCTCCAAACTTTCCAGCTGCAGGCAGAAAAGACCAGAATAGAGTCTTAGTGCTATATTTTACTTCTGAAGTTGCATTTGGGTATGAAACTTTAAGATGTATCTCGTTTTCTGAGCATTACAACTGGGTAAAGGTTTGATGCAGACCATGATAATACTGAGAATTCACTGAGTAACAGGAACCTTTGGAAAGCAAAAGGAAATGCTTACAGTCCAACTTTGTTGGCAGCGACCTTAAAACGCTGTGTGTTCTCCACAGACAAAGCTTCCAAACAATTGATATCTGGAAAACAAGACTACATCTGTACGAGCAGGCCAGAGATGGTCAGGGAATAGACTCAGACTCTGGTTTGGAATTGTATATGCTGTTGCATCGTTAGCACAGGTTTTGTCAGAATTTTGGCTGGTGCTAAGAAGTGTTCTCTCAAGCAACGCTGGAGTGTACGTAGGTTGGGAGTTAGCGCTCTTGACAAAGAGCTTGAACATGAATTCCCTGTTTTGGGTACAAGAACTTGGCTGTGCAGATTGGAACCGTGCTGTGTCAGCTGGCCTTGAAGCTGAGGCGCAGTCAGTCTATCTCTCATTTCATTTGCTAATGGAGACATAACCAATGGGTATTAGCTGTGTTTGGTAACCCTACTACCAGCTGGAGAAAGAGAGTCTCCTGACTAAAGGGTTTGACTAGGACTGCAGAGATTTGGTTCCTACACATTGCACAGATTTTCAGCATAACTTGAGGTCACTTAGACCCTCTGTGTTTCTTGTTTCACCTATAAGATGGAGACAACAGAACTCTTTAAGTACTGGGACAATGTTAAGTGGAAAGATAGATGGATTGTAACATATTTAATAGATCAAACCTCTCTTACATTTAGAATAATGGGGAATCCATTTGAACTGAGAAAAGTTTCCAGTTCTCTCTCTTTCCCCCACTGTTTATTTCTCCATATCAAACTGTTTAGCTCAAACACTGAAGATGCTGGAGGCTCTGGAATCTGGCTGGGTTATTTTTGTGTTCTGTGAATTCAACCCAACAGTGTACTAGTGAGAGCTGAACCCCTGCTCGGAGTTTGTCAAAATATATTTTGAGCCTGAAATCTTTCGAAGACAACAGGCATATGGCATTTTCTATGTAAAGTCTGTGTTACTGGAACACAGCTGTTAGTGGTATTAGGTGATGCAGTGTTGCACAATTATAATGAGAATAACAACAGAAGAGAATAGTGAAAAACTGTTAAAGATGCACAGAAGAGGGTATAGGTTATTTTTCACCCTGATTCAAGACAGTGCTTAAAGTTGTCTTAGTGTTAAGCACTCTTAAGCACCTTTCTCAAATAAATGCTCTTATAATCTGATTTTGGCAAGAGTAGTGCATGATGCTATTATGTCCAGAATGGGATCTAAACAAAAATTATTCACTTGAACAAGTTTCTCTTGTGAAATTGATTGTCTACCTGATGATAACACTTCTGGAGTTTCCCTTCCTTGAATTAAACATACTGCTCTTTATTGGTCCTGTAATTCCTTTTCCCCTGTTTGTCTTCTCAAGAGGCAAGCCCCAAGGTGTCTCTTGAGCATTCCCAAATATATACAGGTGTATTGATGTATGAACTGATAAATTATTCTGGCAAATCAGTGTAAGCTTGCAGGTGCAATTTTAGGCATGTTGCATTTCTCATTTGAGGCAGTGATGCATTTGAATAAAACGCCTCTGTCTTATTCTAAACAGACTCTTACATCATGACTGACTGCCTTTGCTAGCATGATGACTGAGTCATGTATGCTGAACATGGACACTTTATTGCACAACAATGTTTTAACTTATTGCAGTGGCCTGTCATGCGTTCCTGCTCTCAGCCAAGTTACACTTTCTGTAATAATAGAATGAACAAAGAACCTGCACTAGTGACTTACAAACACTAGTATACATCTGAGATCTTTTGGCTTGATTCCTTATCATGGGACAAAAGGTCTCCATGTTATTCTTGCTTTATCTGGATATGCTTTTTCTGATGACTTTGTGGCATTTTATTTTTCTTTTATATTTCGCATTCTTTTTTATGTTTTGCAAAATGATCTAATTCTGAAAATGCAAATTAAGAAACTTCTGGCTGTATTAAAAGTGAACAGTTAAAATGATTTTCCAAAATCTGTCTCTTTTTAATGTAGGAGACTAAATGTAATTTTAACAACTGACCAGCAATAAATGTCTGAACCTTTAGGAATGGAGGATGTCTTCTCTGTTCATATGCACTAAAATTTCTAAGATCTACACAAACCCTTCTTCTTTTTTTTATGCTCAAATAGTTAGGACATGGAGTAGCATGTTTAATTTGGCTAAAACCCCTTTCTTTTCCTGCTTCTTGCACATATCTCACATATCTGTCAGTGTAAAGGACATAATTCTGTAATGAGTCTTCCTCAAGGCTGCCCTTTACCTTAAGACAGTCCTTGGCTGCTGGAGAGCCTTCTGCCCCAAAAGATTTATCTATTCCTTCTATCACAGACCTGCATGCCAGCACAGGCATGAATTGAAGAAGTTTTCAGATTTCCTGTTAAACTTTCTGTACAAAACCCATTAAGATTTCTGTGCAGATGAGGGTAGAGAGGGGACCTGTTGAAGTGAGTATGCTTCTTTTAATCTTGTCTGCAATACAATCAGATTTTTCTATTGATCTTTGATCTGAAGTACAGAACGTCCCTTAAGCCACGGGAATTCAATGTATCTATTGAATTATCTGTCTATCTAGCAACAGTAGAGTCAATTTTTAGAAATACGTATTCGCTTACTCTATCATTTTAATTATATTATATGAGTATCTGACATATATCTTTGGTTTTCAGAAGTTTGCAGAAAAATTTGTCTTCACAGGTGTATGAACAGTGCAGTTACTTTTTTACTCCAGAGTTAAATTTTATCCTCAACACTTATATGGTCTCAATTCATCCTACTGATGTTACTGAGAGTCTTTAACTTCAGTGGGAGTTTGATCAGGCCCTAAAGAAAGTTGGCATCAGCCGCAAAAGCCAACAAAGGACCATGTCTAAGGAGAAATTCAATCAAAATATCCCTCTTCATGAATCAGAAAAGGCACACTGGAAAATACTTGAAGAAACTAGCTAAATTATGTAATTAAATATATCTCAGTCAACTTCTAGATTATTTTATTTCTTTTATTTGTTCTTTGTACAACAGAACTTAACAAAGGTGAATCACCCATGTAATTACAAGAAAATAACATTTTTATTGTAGGTTATAATAGAAATTTTTCCAGTAGTGAAACTCTTCAAGGCCAGAATAAGTAAAACCTTCTAAAATTATTTTCTCCCCCATTTGATTTCAAAGTTCCCAGAAGATTAAAAATTAAGTCCCCAGGCCACATTCACCTGGATGTTTAAGAATATTTTTCCTTGTGGCCAACATGGGTAAGGCTAGAGAGACTTTGGATTTCACCACTCTGTAGACTTCCAGCACCATCCCAGAAGGTCTGTTGTGCTCAGACCTCTTTGTTCTCCCTCATGACACACTCTGACATGTGTAGTATACTCACCTCACTATAAAACCTCTCTTGTGGCAAACCACAATGTAGCCATCCTATAATTTCAGACATTTTGACCTGAAGAAGTGAATCCCAAAACCATAGTGCACTATTGGCATGCACCCTCTGGGGCTCATGGAAGGGCTGCAAGGAGACCAAGGAAAAGTAGGATGTTAAAAATGCCATCAACCTGCTCCAGCAGCAGACGGCTGTGGAAAGCTTAGATGATAACTAATAGGCTGCACTTCACCTAGAGGCCAGAGGTCTTTGTCTGGACTGGACTTCAGGTTTTCCAGATCAGCAGGCACAAATGACTGATTACATAAATTTTTGATTTATTTATTGTGATAGTAAGGCAGTTCAATTTTTAGAGCTTGCTGAAGTGTATGCTTTCTTAGCAAATTGATGGTCAATGTAAACGATGTCTAGGAAGCAGTTTTTTTCTTCTTGGTGATTTTCAAATTCTTTTTGATGTAAACAGGAGCTGATTTTTCTATATTAATGAACAGAAAGTAGCAGTGAAGTCATTGCTTAAGAGGTGCAAATGTACAGCAATAAAGGTGCAAATGCAGGATGACATTCTGGATACCAAAATGTAGAGACCTGTTTTGAGAACCAAGTTGTCTCTCATTGGTGCTTGATTTATTATTTATATCCATTTGGGGAATGACACCTCAGGAGGTTGAAAGAGAATCATCCAGTTACTTGTTCTGAGTGGGGGAGAAGGGGAAAAAAAAGGACAAAAATCTCCCACAGGGAACAGTACAATATTTTATCAAATAATTTGAAAAAATATTTCCTTAATTTTCAGTGAACATTGATATTCATAGAATCACTCAGTAAGGGCATATGAACTGTTTGAGAAGGAAATACAGATAAATAGCTGACTTGATATTTCAGTATGTGTCCTTGCCTGTTGTTGGTTTTGAGTAGAAGAGAATTAAATGAAGAAACAGAATATTGTTCTGGGTGGCACAGAGAGCAAAAAATGGTAGAACATTGCAATGTCTCAGCAATAATTGCTTGAGATCAGTTATATCAGCAGTAATGTGGAATAGTTTGCATCCTCTTATTGCTTATGTAAGAAAGAAGAGCTATTCTTCAAAGATGTGAGAGCACCATCTGTGGCAGTTATGTGGGAACGAAACTTGTGAGAAGACATCATGTTTCCATCTGCTTTCAGAGAGCCTTAAACAATGGCCAAATCCACCAGATAGCTTATGCTGTGTGAACATTTGAAGCAGTTCACAAAATTTTGTGGCTTCTGCCTCTGAACTTCTGCATGCAAGTCCAGAACGACTGTCTGTCAAGAGCAAGTGCCTTTGCACACGGATGTGTCTGCACTGGAGGGCACAGGCAGCATCAAAGGTGTGCTGTGGCAGCTGACTTTCATGTTGGTCATGTACAAGATCCTGTATGCGCTGAAGGGAGCAGACTCAATTCTTTGTCAAGCTCTTCCACTTCCAAATGTTGGCTTCAGGGTGTTTTAGATATTTTAGGGTGTTCAGAGATTCTAAAGAATAAAATGTGATAGTGCCAAGTTATTGTCCTGTGGTACATTTATCTATTTTTGTGTCAGTAAGTTGTCTTATAGTACTTGTGATTTTTTTTCCCCAAAAAGTCATATTTTCTCCAGTCTGTCTAACTAACTGGGTAATTTAACACCAACCTGTGCAGTTATTTTTTATGCTTACTTTGCTGTCTCCCTCACTGTGGCTGTGATGTTGGCTTTCAGGGAATCTCAGGAAGGCATACCTTTTTTAAGGACCAAGTTTGGCTAAAGAGCAGGAGAGACTAACTGTTAAATGGCAAGGCCATTTGTCCCTGATGTTCATTAGTCTGACAATTATACTTTTGGGATTATGGTGGCAAGTCACTGCTTGATAAATAAATGAAAATGAAGCAGTATTTTCTTTTTCTCATGGAAATGAACTCAGATTTTCAACAGACCTTGAAGTCCAATGCCTTTGGCCAACTCTGGGATTTACCTGCAGCCTGGCTGAACATCTGTCAAGTGTAACAGGACTTTGGAGCAGATTGCAGATAATTTCTGGAATATGTCTTCTTTTAAAAGCCCATTATTTTCTCAGTAGACTTTGCTGATATGTGATACTGTAGTGAGGCACTCCTTTAAATTAGTGCCTGTGAGCCAGTGAGTGAAATCCTCCTTGGAGACATCAGTTTATCATCTTGGAGAGCATCCCCCCCCCCAGCCCAGTAGCCAGGAGGGGTACAGTGTGAGTTCCAGTACAGTAGTTCTGCACCAGCAGGAGATTTCTCTCATGAAAGGGGAATCCTCAGGAGAGAGCTGGAGAAAAGGATTTGAATCCTAAATCACCTGTGAATCCTTGGGAGACTGGTGTGAGAAGCTTGCTGTGTTCTCCTGTGTGGAGGACTCAGAGAAGCCATCCCAGCCATCGCTCATAGCGCATTTTCAGCAGCGTGCTTCGACTGGGCATCAGAACAGGGCTTCTCTGGTTTGCTGAACTGGGAGGGGGGGTGAAATGAAACTTCATTTTTGTTTTATTAAAAACTGTATATCTATGGATTTCACCTCTAAAACTCACTGACAATAAACAGTTCTGATTGGAAGGCATGTATGTTTTATCTCGTAAATCTAATGAGAAGTTTTAAAAAATGCAGTTTCAAGTGAATGAGAAAAAAGAATAAATGGTAATATTGTGGTCTTGTAAAGGTAAGAGTGAAAAAGAAAGAAAGAAAAGCTGAAACACTATACAGTGCTTATGCTATTTTCTCTTCCTTTTTCAGGATATACGAGAGGAAAAAAAAACTGGGAAAAAGAATACTTAGAAACAAAGAAAAAACTTACGTGAAATAACCGTCCAGACTAATGGGAATGGATCTCTTGTGATTTTAAATATATTCCAGTACTATGCTAACACATGCAAAGGATGAAGGAAACACCTTACAAATGGAGAGAGTGTCAAATTCACAAATCAAGACAGAATAATTCATCCTAAGAGATAATTTATACCGACTAAGCTGCCTGAGGCTTTGGAGATCAGCTTTTGGCACGTGTTTCTCTACAGCTTGCATGGTGGACCACAACATGCTATATAGATGATTCATGGGCTGGAGACTTTCTGCATGTGCGGGGCCCAAGGTGGGTTGGCTTGGCTACAGAACAATTTTTAAAATTCCTTTGCACCTTATGTCTTTGGCTTCTTTTCTGTGGTTTCTAACTCCTACTTCTCAATAGCTGAGCAAGATATTAACAGGATAAATTACTCACTTATGGCATGTAAGCAAATTGCAGGAGAGGTGCGACTTATGAAAGCAGTTGTGTCTCTTAGATGCTTGGGCTCTAGCTGTAATGCTGGTAAAGATGACAGTAACAATATTAATAGTGATAATATGTTGCCATTACATAGACTGCAACCATGTCTTTATTTACTTTCTAAGCTGCGTTTTGCCAGTACTGTCTGTTCCCTCGCTTCCCTGTAAAAAAGGTGGCGGGGGGAGGGGAGAAGAAAAAAGAGAAAACCAGAAAATGCAGAGAGGATTCTGGCCAAGATGAACACAGAGAGGCAAGCAGTGTTGTGACTCTTTCCTGTTGTCAAGGGTAAAAGGGAACAGTAGGAAACTTTGAAAAATAATATTTTAAATTTTAAAAATATTTTAAATTAATGAAAATTGTTTTAAATAGTTCATATAACTTTGTAGAAAGACTTCGGTAACTCTTTGGATTAGTGGTATTAAAAATCAGATGGAAAAAATAACAACATCCCTTTATACCAGTAAAAGCAGTGGCTGAACTTTTAAGAGCTTGCTGCCATTAAAGTCTGCAGCGTTTGAAATATATAATAAGCTTATGATGATAATTCTCCATCCACTGCAGCTCTTTCTTTTTTTAATCCATTTTTGTTTTCCCTGACTGTTTGACCTTCCGAATGATGCTAAAATTTATGGGAAGGTCAAAAAGTCATAGGGGCCCATATGAGACAAAACAAGACAAATGAATATAGGATATCTAGGCAAAATCAATGATTTCTAAAGGCTACTTCATACTGAACAAAACACACTAGGGCTGTTTATAAGAAGGGTAGATGGAAGTTTGCTTTATACATGTTAAAGGTGCTTTTTATATTCTTATGGGGAAAAACTTTGTTTGCAAGCTTCACATTCCAGGACCTATAACCAAATGCCAAGACTTTTCAGATCTGCCAAGTTCAAAATCTAAGATTTCAGGTCCACTTGCCAGATCACATTTTTCATTTGGCAGCAGCATTCTCTCCAGCCCTGCCAGTAGCTGGCCCCTGAGATGCCTCCTTATGAGGCGTGGGATTTAATTTAAATTTTTGTTTTTTCAAACATTATTGTTCTGTGAACATGAAAGTCCAGAATTTCAAGATAAACCCAGGCTGAGCAGAACCCATTCTTTCCTGCTGAAATGTCTCCAAGAGAGCGCCTGCTTTGAGAAAACCTTGGAAATGATATCTGACTTAGCCAAGGGAGTTTATTTGTTACCTGCAGTGATATTTCTTAGTGAATACACATTTGTCAGGGGAATCCTGTTTCTTTACTTAGTGCAGAATTTTTTTATTCATTTTTCTAACTGTGCATGCTTAATTCCCCTTTCTGTTAATGAGAGTTTAATGTGCTCTTTGAAATGAAGAAAAAAAAAATTCTGTGCAACTGATAAAACAGAGCTTAAAGAGGTAGGGTAACAGCACTTGAGAAGGGGGAAAACAGCTTCCTGGCTGTGAGTTTAATGCTTTTCTGCAACAGAAGTCAAACTGCAGATTTTTTTTTTTATTATTTAATATTTTTTTATTTTCCTTGATTTTTTTTTTTTAAGGAAACAGTACTTTAAAGGCAGAGAAAATGGGGATGGAGTGGTAAAAGAACCATGAATTTTAACTAGTTGCAGCGTGTGAGCCGTGGAATGATTCCCTAAAATAAATAAACTATTCAAAACAGGATAATGGAAAAAGTGGGCTGCATAAATTGTACTGACATTTCGTCAGAGCTCATCTCATTTCTATGTTATGTTTTCATTCTGATGGTGACCTTTCAGGCCAGGCCTGGATAATTTAAATCAAAAGAATGTTTTTCCTTGTTGTGACGCCCTCTAGTAGTCTGTTCATTCAAACTTCAAGGAAATTTTGTGGCAACAAATCATGATGACATACTTATTCTTGCAATCCCCCTTGTCCACCCTTAGAGAAGATCCATGACTTAGCATATGAAGTGGATTACCTTTCACCCCAATTAATGTTTTTATAATGAGTACCAAAGGAAGTATAATGTTTTGCCACTTATTATCGAGTGTTACTGGGGCAATCTCTGAAACTCAAGATCCAGGTCATTGACAGCACTGACATGATGGCAATCACATTGCTGAGGTTTAAGCCCTGCTACAGTGATGAATAAATTGGTCAATTTAATTTCCAGTACTATCAGTTTGAAGCTTTGAGTAACAGAATGAGATAGATACATATGTCCAGGGGTTTTGAAGATTTGGCAGGGGTTAAACTTGAAATTCCATCTACTTCTGAGCCTATTCAAATGTTAATTAAAAGAGAAACAGTGAAGTAATAAAATAAGGAATTATAGTTTTGTTTTTTCTGGGAACTAGAACTACATAATTTTTAACTACAGTGATAAATATTTTTATACTATATATGATAAGACATGATATTGTACAATAAATTATATTTTGCAACTTGTCAGTAAGTTGATTGTATTGCACAGCTTCCTAACTGGCAAAATTCAGCTGTATCGGTTTCAAAGAATGAGAACCATCTGAGATGTTATTGAACAGCCTGATCCCACCCTCCTTTCGCTATTTTTGAAACAGTGCTTAAACATACTTTAGAATGCCAGACAAGAAAGCAAAGGCATTGATAGCTGCCTGTCAGAAATAATGTTTCTAGGTTGTTTCTTGGATTTGTCTTATAGGGAAAATGAGGCTGCTTCTATGTTTTAATAACAAGAAGAAATGCCTTGCATAGAACTTTAGCAAGGGGCCACACTGGCTTACCAATAAACCTTTTTCACCTGTGTTATAGTGACTGATAGCACTGGATGACCATGCACATGCCATTTAGATGAAGAATTCTCTTCTTACAATGCATTTTTCTTTCTCTTTTCTTATTGAAATTATAAATAGTTATTTATGCCAACAGCCAGTTCCACCCCACCTCAGGATAGCTTTCTACAAGACCTAAATAAAGGCAAAGAGCAAGTTAACAACTGTCTATATATGTGTGTGTTTTATGACTTTTCTCCCATTATTTTAGGTAATAATGCCATTTAATATTGTCCATTCATTTCTCAACCCCATCTTGACATTAGAGAAGTAATTTACCCCTTCTCCATTGGAAAAGCTTCATTAATCTCTTTTTCTCAAGATGGTTGAGCAAATACCTCTTGAATGCCTTTCCACAGGGAAAACCAGGGCGTGGGGGAGTGGATATTGTGTCATGTTAATTGATAAAAAGGTGTCTTTGGGAGAGGAAAGACTTCCCACTAGTCCACATGCTACAGACTTTTCTTAATTATTAGCTCTTCTTAAATTATAATGCTTGCCTGGCATTTGGGATCCTGATGAGCATTGCAGCTGCCTTTGCCCTATGGTACGGGTGACACCCAGGTCACAGCAAAAGGCTTCCCTGCAGCAGAGATTCCCTGGTTGGACCCTGGCTGGACCCACAGGGTTTTTCAAATGGTTGGTAGAACTGTAGTGTGCCAGGACTGACAATGAGAGCCCTTATTTATCTCATCCAGCTGGGTAAGATTGGATACAGATTTAGTCTCCATGTTTCAGCTTCCCTCCCTATAAAAAGTAACATTTGCTTTGTCTCTCAATATTTTCATGCACTTTTAATTATTTAGACTTCAGAAATACTTTTGCATTGATAACATTAGACAGAAAGATTGTGTAAATGCAACACACTGTGTTGTTACAAAATGCCTCATCTTGAAGAGGTTATTTCAGGGATGACAGCTGTAAAATTTCAATATCTGTTAAAAATTAATTATTTATTTACACTAATGTGCTGTCCTAACACATAAACAATCACAAGGAGAAGAGTGGTCTTCCTCCATGGCTGCATGTGAAGATGTGACATGACACCCCTTCACTGTGTGTCTACATGTGTGTCTGTCAGAGGTTGGCTTTGAGGTACACCAAGTGCTGGCCACATTTGTGCCCCGGCATCTGGAAGCTCATACACATTGATCTTTCCAGACCGGGGAGGGTGGCATGGCTGCACATTCCTGTGAGCAAAACCAGAGGAAGCCGAATCAGGATGATTTTAGGAAACTCTGTTTTTGACACTGGCATTTTAAAGCCTTAGTGTTTGCAGATACATAGGGCATCTGAAGGCCGGTGGCCAAATTTCTGTTCCTTTCTGCGCTGCATAATGAGCAACTTGGGCTCAGTTCTTTGGTTCTTTAGCAGTTTTTCAGGTCTCTGAAATCCATCCGGCTTCACAGACCTGCTTCCTACCTGTGCTCATATCGGAGAAGTTGCCGAAACAGCTAGGGGATGAATTATCTATTTATTCATTCATTACAAATGCTTCTTTGACCTGGTGAAATCTGGTGAGCTGGAAAAGCCTTTCTTGTCACTCATGTCACCTCTTATCCTCCGCAGGAGTCACAGCGGATTTAAAGGTCATTTGAAATGCAGCCTTTTGCTCTTTGACAGCCCTTTCAATATTAGCCTCCAGTTCTGTTTTACAAAGTCATCTTTATTAACTGTATTTGTGGCTACTGCTATTTTCCTGGGATTGCAGAGAAACCTGAGATACTAATTGCAATGAGCTAATTTGGCAATACCATGCAAACTTCCTTAAGGCATTAGTTAAGAATATACTTTCCTTTACACAAAGAGAATTTGAAAGTGGGAACAGACTGCAAATGCAGCAGAAGGTATGCTTTTGTACTCTTATACTTAAGAGTAGATGGTATAATTAGCTTACAATGGTAGTTGAATGTATCTCTCAAAATGAGAACATACAGAATTAAACAGTAGCTTTAGCCTAATGATAATCGGTGATAATGATGATAATAATAATAGTACTTAGAAATTTAATGCAGAGATTTGCATCTTGAAAGTGCTATGCTAAACATTGACTTAATTACTGTCACCTCTTCGGGGAAGGTAGGTATTATTGCCCTGACTTAATAGACAGGGAAATAGAGATATAAGGGAATGAAATGACTTGCCAAGGGCTCTGCAAGAGCCTGTAAAGGGATTCAAACTTTACAGGTCCCTTTACTGTATGCTCCCTTATACCAGGATAATTATGAACATTGTAGGGTTGCTCTGTGCTTTTGAAACTTGAGCCAAAGCCTTTTGAAATTCGAACTGTGTGTAATATGTTTTGAAGGTTGTATTTTTCAATCATACTTTAATATGATTTTTCTTTTTAGGTCAACCCGAAATATACAGTTGGAAGCAAATTTTTCAGTTTTGCCTTTAAATATATATATTTATTAATCCTTTTAGTAAAAAACTTGTAAAAGAAAAAATTTTGTACAGGATAATTCAGGAAACAAAATAAATTTTTCTGAAATTACTTCATTATTAATTGTGGAGAGGTGTGTTTATGTGGCCTGGAGATTTTTGCCAAATTCCAAATTTACTGAAGCTGTCTCTGACATGCAAATTGCATATTTTTTTGAGTTTGTACATTGTAGACATATTTTGCCTGGTTCTTATTAAAATCTCTGAGTCTTCCTGCCTCAATTATTTCTCCTCACAGAAGGACTGGAGATCAGCCCCGTGATTTGATTACTTGTAGAATATATGGTGAGTAAAATGGCATGATGTTAACATAAACAGTTTTCTGACCACAGCCACAACTTAAGGTGATGATGAGATTCTGTAAGAGGAATTGTATTCCATAAGTATGAAATGAAAACATCAGCTTTTAGCTATAATTATTTCCCTGTGTAAAAGGCATTAACACCAGTGTACAGGAATGAATTTTGCTTTGACTGCATTCACTGTGCTTTTAGCATAGATCTTGTAGGCACCGCAGTTCTGGTTAATTAAGTCTGAGTTGTAGTTTTGCTTTGATAAGAAATGTAGTTCTATATCTGTAAAGCATAAGGCAATAAAAGATGTCAACATCTGCATTTGTAGGATTTAGAAGGAGCTTTTGATAATTGTTTTCTCTGCCTCCTACCTTCTGTCACCTTCGCTTAACAGCGGATCAGCACACACAGGCTCACAGGCATTTAAAAACTGGATGTGCTGAATACCTTTCTGTGAACAGGGTGAAGTGTCCCTCTACACTGGCAGCTGGTGTCACATTTATGTGTTTCAGTACCTACGATGCACATGGGCATTTGCTGGTGTTCAGAAGAGAGATGACATCCGTAGGTAACAGCTTCATGTAGCATTATTGATTTTTGCATTGTACCAGCAGCCATTCCCTTGCCGGGGCCTCTCATGGTAGTCTGAACTAAAGCTTCAGACAGTTTTTGTAGATGAACTTGAGGAATGCTTTGCCTGTTTCCAGAACAAGATATTTGAATTCATTCAGCTAATCAAAACAAAGACTTTTATCCTACAGGCTTTAACTGGGGTTTTCATTAAAGGCTTTTGCTTTTTTATAAAAAAGTTTTTTTCTTCATAATGTCACGACTGAAGGCAGCAGCAGAAATTAGAAACATTGGGAAAACAGTGGGGACACTTTCTGAAAGACTACCTTTGTATCTGCTTTCAACAGACATTTTACACTGAAAGCCAAATGTTTTTCTAACATTCACAGTTTTCCAGTCGGGTTAAATGTAAAGAAACTATTTCTATAAAGGTGAAATAATAGGCCATAAGAGAAGGAGTGACTAGTCACACAGCTCAAGGTTGTTTGGGTGGTTTTTTTTTTTTTTTAAACCTGAATTTTTGTTTCCAACAAATTGCTTTGAATGGATAATACCAGCTAAAATATTCACAGGCATTATTTAGCAAATAATTTCAATGAAGTTCAAGAGAACCACAGTTTAACAATATGCTAACAGAATGTGCATTCTTTCATATAATTAATAAGAATTATTCACTGCTCTAATAAAACTAAGTGGCTTTTTGGGCCGTGGAGTATGAATGAAACACCAAATTTGCTTCATCCTGACAGTCCATATTAGAATATCAGAGATGAGTGGTTATCTGCACATAGTTTAACAGACTTTCAGCTTTGAGGAGTACTAAATAAGAGGCGAAGCCTAATGGAGTGGAATAAGAAATATGGACCTGAAAATGAGACTGTGCTGTATTATATGTTGATCACACAAGGTGGCAGAATGAGCTTAGGGCTATCCCAGAAATAAGAGGCAGTGAAGCACCATTGCTTTCAGTCGAGAGTGTATCCTTGCTTGCCCTAGGAATATGCCAAGCTGCTTCTGCACATGGAGAGGGATGGGGGAGATTATTTTAATACAGTATTTTTTGATGATTATCCAAGTACTTAAATTTCATTTGGAGATTTAGTGGAAACTGTTAAAAGCTTGTGGCTAACTTTGGAAATTAATAATTATACAATGCTGAATCTGCTCACATCTTCAGTTTTATTGAAAACACAGTTTACTCTCTATTGATACATTGAATCTCTAAGTGGGCCTGAACTCTTCAGATGAAGGACAGCTGCAAGAACAGGCACGTAGGGAACACTTTGCTTTTCATTATTGATTTATGGCTAAATTCACTTCTGTTGTGAGTGAAACTCTATTGACTTTCCTTGTATTGCATTTACTTATGTGCTCTGCCTGAGCCTGGCAGGCAGGTGTATGTGGCTGAGCTGAGGGCAGCCCAAAGAGGAGAAATTGAAGTGCAAGACAAAGAGAAGGGTACATTCTTCAGCAACCTCCATGCTACTGCTTTGGCCAACAAGGTGGGGAATAGTAGCAACATCTCTTTCTACATCTGTACAGCTACCAGACGCCCTCCTTGACTTCTGTGCCTGTTCTTCTAATGCTCACTTCCAGGGGCAGAGCTGACCTGCATCACTGAAGGAACCTTTGGATGCAGGTTGCTGGTGAGCTCCTATGTGTGCTCACTCAGTTTGCCTCCGTGGAGCTCTGAGACAGCCAAGTGGTGCACCAAAGTGATGAAGAGCTTCAGCTATGATCAGGGATTCCTTCCCATCATCCTGATGTGAGTTGCACCATTAAAGTATAAAAGCAGGGGTGGTGTTGAGCACAATTAATGGTTGCTTGAAGAAAGAGAGATGTCCTTGTAGGGCACATTTTAAAGGTGTCTGGCAACATATTCTGCATCTGAGTTTACTCCTGCCTGTAAGTGAGTGAAGTAACTGAGCAGGATGCTCTTACAAGTAAAGGTTTAAGAACTCATATCTGTGCATTGGTTCTTATGCAGTATATTTCTGGAAGCTCATTAGAAGCTATTAAAGATTATTCACCCTTGCAACCTTTTCAGCAGATGTTCAGCTGTTTGTTTTTTCCTTCACTGCCTTAAGATATTTGGCTAAGTATTAGTACAAGACTGGAACAGGCCAGGAAAGCATTTATTTTCCAGAAAAATAAATTAACTAGTAAAATAGATGGCAATTAATAAAATAAGTCATCTGAAACATATTAATGAGAACTGGAAAATCAAAATTGAAAGTTTGAAATTTAAAACTAAAGCAGACACTGGAATGACAACGTTTCTCTTTGCATAGAGAGAAGGTTACAAAATTATAAAGAAGGAAAAGAAGAACCATGGAAAAAGGCAAAGAAAAAATTAATTCTGAGTTCTAGAAAACTCCTTTTGTCTCTGCTGCATTTGCCTTTGACCTGTTGGTCATCAGAAGAGTTGCAGTCTGTGAGGCTCATGAGACTTCTTGAATGACTTATGGTCATGTCTAAGAGAATTTTATTTTGGCCCACACCTTAGTACTGAGCTTCAGGCCTGAGAACTCCCTGATCCCTTTTTATTGCATCCAGCTCATTCCACAGCCATGTCCTGACTTTCAGTTCTTAGGTTCTGGGTCTCAGCTGAGCTTCAGCATTTGTGTGACATTTTGTCCACTGCCCAGTGCAAAACCAGGGAAGTTATTTTTAATTGTCAGTGGTTTTCACTAACCTGCTCAAATGTACACTGCACAGGCTTCAGTCACTCACAGACTTCTCAGCCTAGATGAGGTGACTGAGTGGAGACAGCTTCTCAAAATGCCTCTCTGCTGTGACTGCCTGCGAGTCCTCCCTCTTATCAGTACAGTTGGGCTTTAACAACCTAAACCACTGCAGGGGATGCTTTGAGTTAAACTGCTAGCCTTGCACAGAAGTGGGCAAAAATCCCTTATACCAGCTCTTTACCACCTCACTCACTAATTACTGCCTTTCGCTCTGATCTGCCTTGTGGCAGCCTGCTGCCATTGATGAGTCTGTCTAAGAGAGCCAGAGTCCCTCAGAAGGTGCAAGCTGGGCACTGTGGAGTGGCAAAGGGTGCTGGTGGGGATGGCTTTTGAGCTGGGGCACAGGGTTGGGCTCACACAGGGACTTTGGGTGCCACCTCTCACAGCATTCTGTTCACATGGTCTAAAGCTGCAGTGCAGTGTGAGAGGCAGGACAGCAAGGCTGAATTCATTGAATATACACAAGTAATAGGCAGCAACCTTTATATATAACAAGCAATTATTTAATGTCTGAAAAGGCATAGGAGGCCGTCTGCACTCTGAGAGAGTAGCTTGCCAGTGAGACAGCCATAACTGAACTAGAGCAGAAATGCAGAGCTCTTCTCCTAAGAGCTGGTGATGTGGGGCAGCTCCCTTTGTCACTTTCTAAATTAATTTCACAAAATAATGTCTGCATATTGATTAAATAAGTAGTGACTTGTTGAGTTTCAATCAATGTCTAACAGTCTCAGCAGCCTTAGCCACTGCCCCTGGAAAGCAGAAAGCAAGCAAAGGCTGAGAGAACAGTACTGGGAGAGCTGGCACTGACAGCAGTGTGTCAAATTAATAATGGCAGTGACACAGATGCTCACATAGATGCCATCCTGTTAAATGCAGGTGCCAGTCACACCTGCACAGCACACACGGAAGCAGAGCACACTCTCTGGACACATATGTATCCACAGGTACATATATATATGCTATTGAAGTGTAGTGATGGGTGGTTAAACAAAGAAGATGGGGGAGAACAGGCTGCAGGGTTCATGTGGTCACTGAAAATGTGAGTGTGCTGCTGAAAAGCTTGCAGGCCAAATGCATATGGATGACTCTTGTGTCTGGAAAAACATGCTGTGGAACTACTGTATTGTACTTGAAGCTACAGACGGTCCCTGACAGCCTTTGTAAAGTGATATGAAGTTAAATGCCTGTGAGAGTGAGGAGGTAATTCTGTTGATTAATGCCAGTCTTGTTGGTATTGATGATTTAGCTGCCTGTATGAAACAAATGTGGGCAATCAGTTCATCTTGAAAAACTTGTACAACTGAATAAAGGAAGTTGTTGCCTAATCTATTTTATACTAATTGCTTCGTGCCACAAATTCAAGGCCTGATCCGATATGAATTGACATGGAGGAGAGATAGTCCATTCACTGCAGTAGTCTTTGGATCAAGACTTCATTTTAAAGCGAGCAAATACTGCTTGCTAAATTAGCATTCATCTGAGTTGTCGCTGTTTCTTGAGAGGCAGACAGGCTTGATATTCTCTGTGTAGCCAAATGAGTCTTAGCACTTACATGCTGATTGCAAGGCAGCAGAGCCAACCTGAGCACAACAAAGTTTTGGTGAGAGCCGGGGCGCTGTGGGCTGCTGCCAGCGACAGACTGCCTCAGCTGGGTGTCTGACATGGGGCTCTCGCTGCTGTGAGCATACAGAGTCACTTACCACCAACAAACATTTAGTGCTTATGAGGCATTTTTCAAAAATCTCACTGGGGCCATACCTGGGGCTTTAGCTATTTAAACATCTTAAAAAATCTGTCCCTTGAGAGGATTTAACTTGGCAGGATTTAGGCTGCTAGGGCTCGCATCATCAAAGAGACCAAAGCGTCAATCCATCTCTTTTCACGCCTAAGGACATAATAGTATCATGCTCCCTCCCATGAGGGGGTACTGCAGAGAAATTTCCAAGCTCTCAGCACCCAAACTAGCTAGCTCTGGAAGCAGATGGAGTATAATTATAGCAGCGTTGAGCTGCACCTGAACTAATTAGCTCTGCTGAGAAACAGGGATTGAATTTAATAATGCATGTTCTGCCATACCGAAAAGGCTAGGCTGCCTTTGAGACCTGTGTGACTGTCTCTGCATGGTGCTGTGCTGAACTCTGTGGATATACTCTGAAAGTCAGATCAGAGCTTTTCTGTCACCATCATCTGCTGCAGAACATAGGCATCACCTTGTCCCAGCATTCATGTACCATTGGAATAATTACTCCTCAGCTGTCACTTACCTCCTGACTATTAGTTTAGCATGTTTAGTTTTGCATATGCTCAAGATTTTGCTGTCCAAACTCACCTAAATATTGAGATCTACTTCAAGGACTGCTGTGGCTAAAACCTTGAAGCCTTCAAAATGGGACTGTCTTTGCTATGGACCTGATGTTACCAGCATGGTCTCGACATGCTCAAAGTAAATGTATCTGTGAGAGAAAGGCAGAAGAGCCAGGTTCAGATCCCTGCTCTGGAGCAGTGATACCTATCAGATGTGCATGGTGGAATTGAACACCCATCTTAGATACATTTCCTAGTTGCTGGAGTTAAAGATGCTCTTTCTTACCTCAGTGCTTTGCATATCAAATTATTTCTATGAGGAGGAGAAACTCTTGTGTTGGTGTCTGAGAGAATTTTCCCACCCCAGAGAAAGCTGATTGTTGGGATTCTGTCTTGAGGTGCTGGTTTGAAGTCAAGCTCAGGCTGTTGTTTGGGTGGAAGGAGAAGTTGGACCCTGTCTTCCATGCCCTCATAGGGTGACCTAACTCCAAAGCTCTCCTGGGCTGCCACTACCTCTTTAAAAATGTAAATCTGGTGCTTTGTATCATGCCAGTGGCTGAGATTATATAGGAGCTTAATGGCTCTGAACAGAGACTTTGTTTCTCTGGACATGAATGAGCACTGTTCCTTTTAGCTGAAATTTATTTCTTGCTAGTTTGATCCATACCCTGCTCAGCAGGTTTCTGTTGCCCCCATACTCATGTGCCTATCCATGGAAAAAATTTATGAGTATTGTAAGAGGTAGGATCAGGACTATGAAGAAGATATTGAATTGCTTAATTCTGTAAGTCTCATTACTACCTAGGGAGAACAAAAGGAAAGTGGACCCTTGAATAACTTAAACTTGAAAATTTAAACCACGTTCATAACATTTGATGATTTTTTTAATGTAGTAAGTACCTTTGGACAAATTTAATGACTCTGCATGGTGCAGACAACATATTACAACTACTGGAACACACATGCACACAAATCCAGATGTAAATCTTCAACTGGTTCCTCCACTTTGAAAAATGCAGGCTTTAATGTTTTGAGCCAAAGGAGATATTTGGTAGCTACTGATGTATCTTACCAGGTCTGCTGTTACAGAGGTAAGTAGTTCTCTTACCAGAAACCAAAAATCTTTTGACTTTGTATCAAAACCATTCTTTTTCCTGCCATTCTGCTGATAGGGTCTGAAATAAAATCCTTTAACTAGTAAATGATCTTATTTAGGATATTTGTAATACCTGCGTTGGAACAAGTTGGCTGTTCAGGAAGCACATTTCTTCTCCTCTCCCTCTATTTGCTCATCAACATATTTGGCTCAAATAACCTATTCCTGAAAATATCAGTGGTGAGTGGATGAGCAGAGGTAGTAGAAGCAATACTGTATCTGTAGTAAGGGGAAAGGGAGAGATGCAGGAAGGAGAGAAACAGGAAGGAAAACTCAAAATCTGAGCTCCTCCTGACCCTTCTCTTGGCATGGCACTGAGGCAGGCTGCCTCTTTTACATGGAGAAGAGTAGAAGTACAACCTCTCCCTAAATAATTGAATGAATACTTAACCTGCAGGTTTAAAACTTACAGCATATTATAAAACAATTATGTTTCCTTTGCATGAAAAAGCTGAATTGCCGTTCAGCTTCTTTTGTCATCTATATGCATAAGTTTGGAGCAATTAGCATGAATATATTACAGGTGCAGTGTCTCAGGAAATTGCAAGAAGCTGTGCTGTATTTTTGTACTATAGAGAAGTTCCAGAGCTATAACTCTCGGAAGAGTTGAAAACTGCAGAGATGTGAGCATCTGAAGTGTGATTTTATAATCATAACAAGCACCGAAAGCCATCTATTTAATAACCGTGAAATGAATGCTGTATTTTCTTAGATTGTTCCACTACTCATTTAATTTAACTGGACACTGTAAACTATTTAATTTTAGATTTTGGATTACCTTTCTAATGTGCTCAGTTTGTCTTTTTAACTGCAGATAAAGGTGTTTTTTTTTTTTTTTTTTTTTTTTTTTTTTTTTTTTTTTTATGGCAACAGCAGTGGAATTGTGTTAGCTTTGATGTTATCTCCAGACAACCTTTTATGCCAGCGAAACACCTTTTTGCATGTTCTTTAAAATAAATTACCTAGCAATTCAAGAGCCCTGAATTTTGTTTGGTACAGTTTTGTCACATTTAATTGTTCATGTAAAGCTGATTCTTTTTCCTGACTCTCAGATGCAGTCTAATTTTTAAGTGCAGGTTCCTCATAAATTCAGATGAGCACAGTAAGATAAATGCTTCCTAAATCCAAATCTCAAAGTGGCATTAATGGTAAATGATCTTTTTATTATTTTTTTTTTATTAGAGTGATAGTGATTCACATCTGCTGAGGATCTCACCCTTAAATTTACCTGACCTGATAATAATTTCTGCTGATGCTCCATTTATGTGAGTAGAACAGAGGGACCTCACAAACCACAGCAATTATTCATATATGGTTTGATGCCTTTTTTTTTTTCCACCACAGAGGCTCAAGGGAACCACTGTGGTACTAAGATTCATACCCACCATTTTACCTTCATGAAATCACAGATTTGATGAATGATACTGATATGGAACTTTGCCTTCTTTGCAGGTGTGAAAAGAAAAATTAATCCTGGGATCTTCAAAACAAAATCCAGTGACCTCAGTCAAAACTATTCGCACATAGAAAAAAAATCCTAAAAACCAGTGTCACACACAGAGAACGACACATGGACATGTCCACTTACTTTGACTTTTGGGAAGTGGCAAAGGAGGAGGAAATGCAAGTACCAGATCAAAAAAGCAGTCTTCAGTTTGTCAGCACAGTGGATCATCTGCTCAGTGTTTCCACAAATATGACAACATCCGTGACTACCCCTTACTTTTAGCTGAAGTGACACATCAGCATTTTAGTGGAGTGGGAGGAGGTAAAAGAGCTTACTCTGAAATGGAAATGGCAGGAGAAGGCTATCACATGAAACAAACTCTGAGAGCAAGGAAGACTTGTGACAGGTGAAAGATTACGTGTTCTGTAGATAGCAATTCTAGAAACACAGTTGCTTGGTGGCTTTTTATATGAGAAGATCTGTATTAAAGCTCAGTGTTGTCCTGCAAGATGCACCAATGTTTTAGTGCTAGTTTGAATGCTGGAGAATAGGAAACTTTCAACTCCCCTCTAAAGTAACAATGCCAATAGAAAACCTATTATTTTCATATCATCTTCACTTGGGAAGCCTCCCTCCTCCTCTTTTATTTTTTATTTTTTGTATAATTTATGAAGTAAGAGTATTTGTGGACCCCAAGGCACCACCTCACTCCTCTGTCTCTGGGTTCTCTGCGTGGGTCTATAGCTAAAGTGGTAACACCTGTCCTATATTTCAAGTTATACAGGAGGCCTTTTGAGCAAACTATCATTTAGAAAAGAGCTAGAGATTGCACAGCCCCTGTGGCTCTGGGAAAATTTAATGGAGTTGTAGACTAATCCCCCCACCATTGCTTCAGAGAGCATGGAGAGCAAATTCCCGCACTTCTGAGGAAGAAGTCAAATGTTCTCAGAGGGAAACCTCAGACAATTTTTCCTCTTTCACTCCCTCTTGAGTAGAGTTTTCTATGGGAATGACTGAGGATTGACCCTATGGAAACAAGAATTTGAGAAGACTTATTATAAAATTGATTTTATTTCCTTGTCATTGTGAAGTTGTTCCCTATAGCATGTTCTCTAATGATTTATCCAGAAGTTTCAAGTGTTGTAAGTACCACTGGTTCTGTATTTCCCTGGCCTGTCTCACTGACAGATGGCACAGAGATGGGGACTGCAAGACACAGCAGAGATGAAAAGAGAGATAGCCAAATAAGATAAAGATGACTTTTTTTTTTAACCTGTAGGAATAAACTGCCTGAGAGGATCAGGAGTGAGACCAGCAGCATTTGCTGGGTATATTCTGAATGAAATAGTTGTTGAGATCTAGGCAATATTTAAAGACAATGAAATTTGCCTCAGATGCAAATCCCAACACTTTTAAAATTATCTCCCTCTAAATCTATTTCACTCTTTTCTTGTAGTGTGTTTGTACAAACGAAAGAAGAGCTTCTGTTCCTCCTCTCTTCCCCCTGTTCTCTTGTTAATGCCTCCCTCCATGAAACCCTCTGCACACTTCTTGGGAGGTGGATGTGAAGTGCTGAAGCAACACAAGGTGCGATGTTCTTGAGGAGTCTCTGATCTGCTGAGCAACTTCTTGTGAGATTTACAACTCCAAAGGATTGACCATAAATAAATAAAACCTTTCAACACTTTCTAGCTTCTGGGAAACAAAATCCAAAAGATACTGAGTTTTGCTTACCATTTCCTATTGCCAGTGTTACCGGAGGGTTTGCTCTCTATTCAGTCCTGTCATGCCACCTGCCTCTTGCATTGTGTCTCCAGCAACCACAGCAATATCCTGTCTCTTCTGCTACTCATCCATCTAATATCACAGTGCATGGCTAATGTAATGCTTGTGGATAATATCCTGGTATCTCTTCTGACTTCTACATATGAGATTTGGTGTTTGCTACTTCTTTGTCTGTTTGGTATTGACTCTAGAAATTCTTACACAGATAGCAAACGCAGTTGTGAATTCAATCTCCAGATTTCTTTTTTTCTTAGGGCACCTCTTTTCCTTAATTGCTTTTGCTTTGTTTGTTCAAATTAAATATTTATTGCATTTTAAAGAAGAATGAACTTTTGGTACAAGACAATAAAGGATTTATCTGATGATAAAACATGTAAATCTTTCCAGAAACTTCAGGAGGATTTTAATATTAATGCAGATCAAATATGGAAATATATGCAACTTGTGAATAGTTTTATAGAAACAGGAAGAGATGTGGTATCAGTGTAGGAGTAATCCTTCTTAGGATGAGTTTCTTGTAAGTAAGGAAGGAATACAGGATCTCATTTTTTTTTTCTCTTGCTTAAATCTCTTCATCCTTTTGTGAAAGTTAGGAAAGAATGACAAGTCCTTTTCTTTTTTTATGTTTCAGTAAACTGCTGAATAAATCATTATGGAAGAAACTATAGGACATAAGAAACTATATTATAGAAGAAACTATACTCTAAGTTGGTAGTGACAAGGAAAGAAAATCTGTTGTGTAACAAGTCCTCTCAGTTTCTAATATTCAGGAGGTCAATCACCAGTCCCACCCTATTGAAAAAAATTATAAATTATAGATAATTAGTATTTTGGTATTTTACTATTTCAACAAACGTAGCTGTTCCCATCATGATGTGCCCT
Source organism: Phylloscopus whistleri (assembly GCA_017589585.1). Lineage (NCBI taxonomy): Eukaryota > Metazoa > Chordata > Aves > Passeriformes > Phylloscopidae > Phylloscopus > Phylloscopus whistleri. Next base: position 779,097 of record JADMLD010001289.1, read on the forward strand.
TAAAGTAATTCTTTCCCTTCTCTTTGTATGAAGTATGAGGAGCTAGAACTCAATATTCCTAACTTAATGAAACATAGTTATTAAATTAATGTTTAAATTACTTATTTTTTTCAATCTCCCATTTACTCTTTCCAAATCATTGAGACCATAGAATGTACTTAACAGCAAAAACCACCAGAAATTTTAAGTTTGGAGAAAAGTGAGAGGAGGAAATCAAGAGGTAAGACACAGGCAGATTTTCTATGCAGCAAAGTTCTCAGTATCCTTTACAAGTTTTAGAATTCTTTTCAAGAGTGAATCATGTTATAAGTAGTGAACTCTCATAACCATTAAGGAGGACCACGGAACTGGGGGATATTTGCATTCCTGCTTCGTGCCTAAATGGATTATTTCCCTTTGGCATTTTCTGATTGCCATCTTTATCATAGTGAAATCCCAGTTTTATTTGGCTTTCACACATGCTCTTAAGTTTATACCAACCAATTTAATGGGTGGGTGTGATTGGAGAGGTTTGTGGTTGTAAAATGCACAAGATCAAGGACTTTATAAAATAAGGTAGGATTTTCAGAAGGTCCTCTAGACCTAAGTCCTTTGCTGTGTGAAGTCCAGGGTTCCAATAACCAGAAATGCGCTCAGTACAGAGAATTACAGGGGAGTCACAGAATGCTTTGAGTTGTAAAGAACCTTAAAGATCATTTACTTCCAACTCCTCTGCCATGAGTAGGGACACTTTCCACTAAATCAGGTTGCCCAGAGCCCCATCCAATCTGGCCTTGAACACTTCCAGGGATGGGGCATCCACAACTCCTCTGGGCAACCTGTTCCAGTGCCTCACCACCCTCACAGTAAAGAATTTCTTCCTAGTATCTAATCTAAACCTGTCCTCTTTCAGTGTAAAGACATTTTTCCCCTTGTCCTATCACTACATTTCCTTGTGATTAGTCCCTCTGCTGCTTTCTTTTACTCCCTTTTATGTACTGGAAGGCTGCTACAAGGTCTTCTTGGAGCCTTCTCTTTTCGAGGCTGAACAACACCAACTCTTTCAGTCTGACTTCATAGGAGGGGTGTTGCAGCCCCCGATCACCTTAGTAGCCCTCTGAACCTGTCTAACAGGTGAGAGTCCTTCTTAATTTGGATGCCCCAGAGCTGGATACAGTAATCCAGGTGGAATCCCAGGAGAGTGCAATAAAGGAAGGGTCACTCTACGGGGACTCTACTTTTCAGTGTTATGTCTCTTTGCAGACTGTGTCCCCCAGCAGGAAATCTTGCAAGATTAATTGTTGTGTTTAGGAGCATGGAATAGGTGGTGCATAGCCCAGAGATCTGGAGACCACCTTATTCTTTTAACACTCTCAGTAATGCTATGTGTTCTCAGTCTTAACATTACCATTTTGAATAAGTTTTCAAATTTGCTCAACATGATGATTTTACAAGGCTACATATGAAACTCATTTGTGCTGCCCTCTGAAGTAATTCTGAAAACACCCTGCTCCCATTTATCATTCAACATGCAGGTTTCTTTCACTTACTGTGTTCTAGGATGTGCTCTCAGCTAACTAGTGAAAAACCTCTGCAGGATGTTTTGCTCATTAGAGAAGCAATTAAATGTTAAAGAAATATTTTGCTTTCTATTTTAAAATGTCTTTCTGAACAAATAGTATACAGATTTTCCTGAGATGTGCTTTGAGCTGCTTGGAAAATGAAGAACAGAGCCTTTCACTGAAATTAATGGGAAAGTTCAGTGAAATTTGGATTAGACTCCAATGATAAAGCAATCTGAAACAGAAACATCATTAAAAGATACTGGTAATGGAACTGTGAGTTTATTTGTCTGAAAAACAGCTTGCGAGGTAATAAGTAATGAATTACTGCTAAGAAGTACATCTGTCTCTAAAGAGAAAAATGTCTTGTGGAATGCATTATACATCTGTACTGATGAAATTATTAAAATTAGTACCTTTGAGATAGGAGTATATGTTATAAAGATGATCAAGTGAACATTGGACAGGGGGCTTTTATGCTAATTAAATGATGGACACACAGTAAAGAGACAAATTGTTAATATATGCCAAACACAGAAAATCTAGCAGACCATCTGATTCATTCTGTCAGGGAGAAAACATGTCTGTTTAATTAAGGGCTGTAATATTGTATGTATGCTTGCAGGCAGTGATAAGGTAGCTAATCTAGCTTTTCCTGAGGTGCACTCTGTCTTTTTAGTGCTTAAATTTCAGCCTTAAGATCCCCCTAATGTTGCTGTTTGTTTGGGATTGTTTCTCTGTTGCTGGCACATAACTGATTCCCTGAGAGATAGATGTACCTCCAAATAGCAACTGCTTGTCAGGAGGATAGTTTTTCATACCTGGCTTTAATGCAGACCTTTATTTTACAGACAGGTTTCTCAGAGGCTTGCGCTGTCTTATTTTTAATGAATAAAAAAAAAATGGGTGAGTGGGAAATGCTGTCATGCAGGCGTTCCAGATGAGACTGGGACAACATTGCATTTGAATAACCACCCGACGGATCCGTCAAGCTGAGCTGAGACATGCCTCAGCAGCCTCGACTCAAAACTGAGCCCTCGGATTGAGGGTGAGACGCAGGAGTGCCCGCAGCCTGTGTGTGCCTTGGCTCCCCTCTCTGCAGTGCTCCTGCTTGGGAGAGCACTGGCATTGGCAGAGCACCATCCTGCAGAGGCACTTAACTGTGCCTTTGCTGTATTACGCAGAAACATATGGCTCAACGCCTGCAGGAAAATATCAGGGACGGAATTTTGCAGCAATAATATGAACATTATTTTGCATGAAGTAAAATCAATATTTGTTGTCTGAGTGTCTTCCCAGGGTTTCAAAGCCAAGTGTTGTTAGATTTCACTAAGTTTGGGGTATTTGTTTCCATTTGTTTCCCAGTCTACAGTTGTTTTTTATGGGGAAGCTGCAATTTCCAAGGTTGTGTTTGTGGACTGCCCCTGGATGTACATACGGACTGGAGAATGCAGTCCGATGAAAGGGACCTGGGAGTCCTGGCAGGTTGAACAGGAGCCAGCAGTGCCCTGGCAGTGAGGAGGGCCAAGCGTGTCCTGGGGGGCATCAGGCCAGGGAGGGGATTGTCCTGCTCTGCTCTGCACTGGGGCAGCCTCAGCTCAAGTGCTGGGGGCAGTTTTGGGTGCCACAACACATAAAAGACATTAAGCTATGGGGGAGCATTCAAAGGAGGGCTATGAGGATGGTGAAAGTTTGGAGGTGAAGCTGAATGAGAAGCTGCTGAGGTCACTTGGTCTGTTCAGACTGAGGGGCGGCCTCATTGCAGTTGCAGCTTCCTTGTGAGGGGAAGAGGAAGGGCCATCACTGATCTCTTCTCTGTGGTCACCAGTGACAGGACCCCAGAGAATGACCAGAAATTGTGTCAGGGGAGGTTTAGGTTGGATATTAGGAAAAGGTTCTTCACCCAGAGGGTCGTTGGGCACTGGAACAGGCTCATCAGAGAAGTGGTCACAGCACCAGGCGTGACAGAGTTTGAGAAGTGTTTGGATGATGCACTTTGGAAATAGTGTGACTTGTGGGGATGGTTCTGTGCAGGGCCATGAGTTCTGTGCAGGGCTCAATGATTCTTGTGTGTTTCTTTCAACTTAGCATATTCCATGATTCTGCAATATGAATTTTGGTCCTAATAGTTGTCCATATAAAATGTTGGGCTGATGGATATCTGCCCTATAGAAATTCAAGTACCATAAATGCAAAGCAAAGCTGGCATATGTGTACCTTCCTTACAAAGCTCTCTCAATTTTTTTTTTTTTTTTTTTTTGTTTGAGTAAGTCTCAGTAGGAGCAAGCCAGGCTCCCACAGGCTTTGCAGTGGTAATCTTGTATTAGTCGTGACTACTACTCTCAGAGATGTGAATAGTGAAATTGGTGCACATTGCACCAGAATTCATTGTTACTTTCATTTTAAATGTCCAGGTCTCAAAAAGACAAACTTCTTGGTGTGGAGCAACTTGCATGAGTGAGTGAACCTCCATGTGAGTCCCATGGAAGAGGTCAGAGAGCTGCTTTTGGTGGTGACCTGCCACCAACAAGCAGCCAAATGGATCCGATTCTCTTTGTGCTTGAGCCGTACTTGTTTTTCCAAACAGATTAGCACTGATTAGCAACAAATTATCAAGCGTAAAATGAGTTTTTTGGCTTCTAGCCACTGGACACATAGAAAGAATGTATCTGCAGGAGGAGGAAAATGAGTATCCACGGATGAATAAACCACTTGGATCTATTTGTTGTTCCAGGTTATTGCCAGCTCAGAGTAAGAGTGGTCATTGCCAGTTAAATAAAACACCTCTCTCCTTAGAGTAAGCATATTGCTTTCTAGAAACAGGAGCTCTTAAATAAAATCTTTCTGCTTATCTATGGTTTTTGAATATATTTTTTGCTGAATAGCAGCGCAGAATTTGAGCACTTCTGTCATGCAGAAGCAATCTGCTCTTTAGACAGTGATGCTTGCTTAAAATGCTGATGTTGATGATGCTGAAAATGTGGGGGTGAGGGAAAATTTAGGTCCCATCTTGAATAGGCTTGCAGATACTTGGCTTCTTTAAGAGAAGGTAAAAGATGTGTTAAACAGCAGGAATTTAGAGGACAAGTCAGAAGTTGGAGTACTTTTGAGAGAGACATTAATAAAAACCCACTTGTTTCTGGCAGAGGAAAAAAGGGAAATTGGTCCACCTGGTTACGACAAAGAAAATTATCAGTAAGATGGTTGGTCTGTTAGGCCGTGTCCTCTGCTCTGAAATAGAAGGACTCTTGTCTTATTTCACTGATAACAGGACGAGGGTGTGAGCCTTTTCTTAGCCAGCAGGAACATGAAAACTACATCTTCAACCCTTCATCCAGTTTGTGTTAGTAATTCTAAGCAGTCTGATGCTAGGCACAATATCTCCACAGTTAACAGGTGTGTATTATTACTTCAATTATCTTTAACTACTAGGCATGCTGTGATACCAGGCTTTGAGAGATTCAAATATACAGTAGGTCTCATAAAAACTGTTTGTCTTGAATAGATTCAAATGCTTGGGTTTTTTTGCATAGAAGAGCTAATGTTTGTTACTGGTTTGTTACTCATGATCTTGGCTATATATGCTAATTAATTTGCCAGCAGTCTTATGGTTGACATCTGAAAAAAAAATAGTAAAATATAGGTGATGTTCTACATTTGCTTACCAAAAGGGGACTCTGATATTTTTAAAAGAGAAAAAACCCCCAATGTTTTTAACTGTTGTATGAAACCAGAAAAAAAGGTAAAAACCCAATTGTGTTTTCCTATGTGATGAACAGAAAGGTGAATATTTATTTCTTATTTCTGTATCTGTCTCCAAAGAGAGCACTTGCATGTTAATGAAGCAAAGGAGAGGAAAACGGTTATTCAATACTTTGTTTTTTAAAAAAGAATTTTGCTTTTCCTGTTGTCTTTTGGAAGCAGACATTATAACAGAAATCTCACTGAATAGCCCAAATTTCTATAAAACAAGATTTTAAAACAAAATTTTCTAGTATACTAATGTATATAATCTAACACACATTCATTCATCTATTTTTCTTCTCTTTATACATTCATTTTCCATGACTGCCTCCTTTTTCACTTCCCAAATCTTTTCCTTTCTTGTTTTTTTCATTTTTTCCCCTTTGGTTTGAAGCCACTCAAAAATGTGTGTCAATAGTATTAACTCACATCTTAAAATCCCAGCCTCCTGATGTCTAGTTTTTAAAAGCAATGGACTAATGAGAAAAAGATACATGGCTTCAGCTTTTTATTTATTGCTAGGCCCACTGTGAATCCTAAGCCATGTGATGCACCTGTGTATGCTGGCTTTACTGTAAGATTCTCAGACACTTACTGTACTGGTAAGATGTTGCCAGACAAATACGTATCTTGCAGGTGTGTAGCACTGTTTTCTCAGAGGTTTCCTGGATGGTTATAAAGAGGATCCGTGCTGAGCAATGCACCAGTGTTCAGACATTTTTGAGGCGTTCAGATGTCAGTGGATAGCCCTCACTTGCCTTTAAGTAAATACATTCCAAAGAACTTGTCATCTCTCTGTTTTCAGCAATATTATAGACACAGCCTTGCATGGATCTCTTGGATCTCTTAGCATAGGAGAGTGTACTTGGAGCAGTGTGTTCACTGAAGGTTTTTTTTTCACTCTTCAGCTGTGTGTGGATCTTTAACGACCTGCTATATGCTTCCTCTTTCTCTAATCTTCTGAGAGAGTCAGCAGGCACAAACTGTACTGAGAAAATTACACTATGCCACATTCTGAAACTGTAGGTTTGATTCCAGCCTGTCTGGTGGGACTGCTGCTAAAAGTCAGCATCTAAAGGAGCAGCTCATTTGAATTCTGGATGTACACACAAGTTAACAGGAATGTGCTCAGAGACTGAAGGCTGATGTATCAAAGACACCGTTCAACACCACCTCAGGAATGTTCCTAATAGTGCAACCATTTTTTCCTTTCACTTCTGTCAAATTTATCAATGTCTGATGTCACTCTTTCACAAAGAGGCAGCCTATTAATATGTATAAAGTAAAAATAAAAGTTCATCCCTATGCATTAACATTTATTCATGGCAATTACGCCTGAGCTTAATAAATTCATATGTCCTCCTCTTTTTCTTTCTTTCCATTCCAACCCTGTACACAATAGTACCATCTAAAGAACTTTTTTTTATTAAGCTCTATGTGTGTGTACCCCTGTATCTGTATTTATATGTGCATTGTCTGTACATCTCTCTCTGTATATATTTCAACACTAAGGACTGAATAAATTTACCCACTTTTTGTATCTTATTGCTAGAGAATTTCCAAGTAAACTAATGACTGCTTACCTGGAGCTAGACTGAGCTATTAGGTAGGCACATAACTTCATTGCCCCAGGAAGCATACATGAAAGGAATTGGACGTGAGAGCAGCATAGTTTGTCTTGCCTCTCCCTCTTCGTTTGTGAAATGAAACGGTAATTTGCACTTCTCCTTTCTCATGTGCCTTTTTTTGGTGCAAGTTAATTTTCCTGTGCATTAGGGCAGCATGTAAGAGAAGGAACCAAGGAGCTTTCACCTCTCACCACCTCTCTTGTGGCCACAGTCCCTCTCTCCTGAGCCCAGATCATCCCCATAACCTGGGGATACCCCTGCACTAGGCTCTGCCAGAGAAGGGACAATTTGATAAATATTATCTCTGCGTAGGGACAGCCATAAGGTTAAATGCTGCATGCTTCCTTGCATTAAATCTTTGCCTAGATTCTCCCCAAGAGAATCTGTCCCTGACCTTTGCTGCTTTGTGGAGGGTGGGATGGGGCTGCATGCCCTCAGTACCAGGCGTTTGGCTGTCCCTCTGTGGGTTTAGGACACAAGGGTGGGTGATGGGAGAGCATGCAGGACCTCACAGGATGTGTGTCAGCACTCTCCCCACCTGCAGCTGGAGGATACTATGCCACGAGTTGGGGTTTGCACTTGTTTTGGAGGAAACCAACAATTTCAGCCACTGAAGAACTTTAGTGAGGAGGCAGTGTGTAGGGTGAAACTTTGCTGCAAATTTAGGGAGCACCTCAAGGTAGATTCCCAGACAGGGGTTGTAACTCCACATCCTTGGATTGATGCAGCCTGCAAACACCCTCCTTTGGCTGGGCTGGCTGCTTTCTGAGGGACTGGAGCAGGTGAAGTGAGAAGATGGTGGTCAAAAGATAGAGGAGAGATTATATCTTAATGCTATGTAATTTTCCACACTCCTCCTCTGGCAGGGATATTTATAACACAATTAAATTCCCCTTCATCCCCTTCCAGCTCCACACTGGGACCTGAAACCTGCAAATAAACGAGTCTTTGTAAGGACTTTAATTTCAGGGATGCAACTGCTTTCCACTCTCTGACAGGATGAGATGGAAGAGGAAAGACCAAGGAAGCTAGACACCCTATTCTGAGGAGTAAGTTTATAGCTATTGGTTCAGCCAGATCAAAAAAAGAGCTGCTATTGCAGTAATCACTACAAGTACCTAGAGGCTATAGTCAGGATTGGAAGGATGGTCCTTTGATGTTTTCCTAAAATAAATACAAAGATTTTTTACTCTTTTAAGCTGAGTCAACAAAAGAGCAGCTAACTGCTCTGTTAGCCAAAAGATCCCCAACACTACTTTGGTCACTTTTTCTTCTGCCATGTCTTAAATTTTAAGTTTAAATATTATCTTCCTTTGTTCTCTTAGACATTGACTGGAAATTAGAGTCCAGAGGAGAGAAGGGAATGAGAACCCATGGCTTTAAAAAGGACAACAAGATTTTGGTTCCTGTTGACTTGTCTTCAGTCCTCTCCTGGTAGCATTCTCAATACTTGCATTTTTGGTTGCTCACAGTGTATTAAACAAGGAGCCCTCCCCGGCAGGAGGCTTCTCAGAGTGGACTGCTATGTCCCTAGACATCACTCCCATCACCTGGGGACAGCCACACCTGCCTGACACTTTTGTGCTGGTGACTCCTGTGCTACGTTGCCAAGTCCTGTTGGCTTTCCTGTATTCAGACTGAACATCCTGAGACTGCTGCTTCAATCCAGCAGCCAACTGTCATCAATAATAACTGCATTTACTATGATTAAAATTAGTTTGTTTTCTTCAAAATAACACTTGTCTGTGTGTTTCTGTTCATGTGACTAACAACGCAATTAACTTTTATTTTGTCTACATCTGTACATTTACACGGCTGCTGAAGTCCCTGTGAGATGGGTGATTTATAAGCCCTTTGTGCCACTTGCCTGTCCCACTCAGCAGGAAACTATAACCTAACTCTTTCCCTAACAGCATTCAAAGGTGCAATTAATCAATAAAAGGGGTCAGTTAATATTCTCCACACGTAAGTGCTGAACATCAGAATAATGTGCTCTCTTGTGGTTGGCATCCCATCATTTTGTGGTTTAGTTAAAAAGGAAATTGGCAGGACAACCACAGAGTGCACCATGGGATTGCTCCATGGATCTGGGGCAGCTGTTATATCTGCTGCAGAGAAATGTTTTCTCTGCTGAAAGAGTTTTTTAAAATAAATAGACAAGTTAGTAGGGAGTAAAATTTTCTTTTCGTGGTTTGAGAAACTTTCTTTCTTTTTACTTCAAAGACTTAAGTGGCACGAGGGAATCCCCTAGCAGCCATAGGCCCTGGGAATTAAGTTTTCTCCATCTGTTCCCTATTCCCTGAACAACATAGCGCAAATCCTACTACCATATATCTCTTTAAGCAGCCTCCTGTGGAAAGAGGGAAGCTTGATTAGTGCATGTGCATACGATTGCCTGCCCACATTTAGAAAACTGGCCACTAAGAGAAATGCTGGCTTCATATTCATTACCATCCTGTATCTCTCTGCACTGTATACATGACAAGGTAACATTTCCGTTGCAGGAGGCAATGTGGGAAACAAGGGTTGACATAGTCTTACCTGAAAGTAAATCAATTAATTTGTTCTACAGTTCTCAAAAAGGTCCTTCTCTTAATAAAAGGCAGACCAGGCTTCAGCAAGTTTGTGGCTCTTGTGTTTGACCAGTGTTCTACAGATGTCCTGTAAGAGCTTACTGGCAGATGCAGTCTTCCTAAGAGTACCTTATAAATACACCATTTAAATGCTGTTTATAAAGTAGTAACTGTGATTTTTCTAACTGAAGTTGTCTTGAAATTTTTTTCTGTTCTTTGAATTGGGAATAATTTTTTTTTCAGAAAATGCCTTTATGAAGTGAGTTACTTTGTTCTTTCAGCTTTCTGGTGAGTGAATAAATAGGCTCTTCATCTGTTTGTGTGTTTTCTCTCTGAAGTTGCCATGAACTTATGGCAGGTTTTCATTCCAGGCTGTTTTGTCTATGTCTAAATGCTAATGTTTCATTTTGTTTAACAAGCCACTCCTTTTTTTCTGGAGCTGAGACCTTTCTGTAACACTCAGTCTCAAAAAGGTCTGGCCTTGCTTATGGTTAAATATGGGTAATTTTGTATCTGTCTGAGACCATTTGGTACAGTGGTGGTTTAATTTCAAGATTTTTGGTACTTGTTTAGAAAAAGCTTTGTGGGATATGGCTGCATCCTCTGTTCCTTATTCACTCAGCTGCTCTTTTAATTCACCTTTGAATTCCCTATAATGTGATCCATGTGTGTAGACTATGTTTTATGGATGAAATGAATTGGCAAATTAAGCTACCTGGCTATGGAATTCAGTTCCTTGAGTGCAGTTCTGCATCTTTCATTCCAGTGCAGAAAGGGGAAATTTATAACAGACATTAATAGATTTGAGGTATTGCAAGGCAGATACTTTTTACCAGAGGTACCCTAATAATGAAGAGTTTCAAAAAGACCATTTTTGAATAACTTCACAATTGTTGTCTGGACACAGGTTGGCCTAACATTTCTTTAATAATTTGGGGTTCTTTCGGGAGTATGGCTGAACAATAAAAAATGAACTTCATGAACTTCATAAAGAACCATTAGAAATTGAGGGTCTGAAGTTGTTTGTGCAAAAGTTTTTGAAGGGCCTAGTTTGTGAGTTTTTGAATAAGTAAATATCATTATTCTAATTTTGATCAAGAATGGGATTGTCAAATGGTGTAAATTGTTTATAAATAATTTTCATGTACAACGGTCTGTACACCAAAAAAACCAAAAAAAACCCTTATATTTTATTACAACAATTTTTATTTTAAAAGTTATTTTAAAATTAAAACACTGTGGTATCTTTTTTCCATCTTTTACTTCTCTCAGTGACAATCTAGCAACCTTTTCCTGAGTGAAAACCAACATGCTCATCATAATTAGTAGCAGAACTGTAGTGTCTTTGATCTCTAAGAGCTGAAGAGCAGCCCATTGTGCTAAACACTGTACCAACACTGCACGGGTGCAAATATAGCTCTAGAAGGAGCATCCTCACTTGCTTCAAGCAAGTTAAGATTGGCAAACTGGCAACAATAAAATGGCTAAGCCATCATCAGACTCGCTCTCCTTTTCTCATAAAGTGAACATCACTGTCTTGAAGATTCATTGTGACTCAGCTGTCCAGTTCTACAGTGTCTGAGGGGCAACACTGGACCTCATCCAGGTCATTGGTGACAGCCGTACTGGCCTTGAAATCATCAGCAAAACTATGTTCATTCCTTATGAAACTAACTGTTTCTTGATTTTCTGGCCTCTTTGCCTCAAAATTTTCAATGACTTTGTAAAAGAAGACGGCAATAAAAAACACTTGGATGGATTGTTCTAGTAATAGCTTGTAACATATTTAATGATTCTTTTCATTTACTGAATAACATTTAAGGTAAAATCTCATTCCAGACATACACAATTCTGCTCTTAGTGCCGTTTCTATTTTACAGCAACTTCTTGTAACAAGACCTATTTTATGAGAGTAGCTTCATAAAAGAAGTTACTTTTTCATTTGCAGTTTTTTTTTTTTTTAATTATAGAGATTTCTGTATCTAACTGCTAAGGAATGGGAGCTTTTTATTTGGCTACAGTTTTAGATAAATACATTATTTATGAAAATAAGCATTTCTCCTTATGATATATCAGGAAATAGTTTGCATAATCCTCAGCTTCTTGCAGAAATCCAAACATGATTCATTTTCTTTTCACAGGTTTTGATGGAGTAAGAACATAAGAAAGCTGATTCAAAATACACCCTCTGAGGCCCAAACTTGACCTCTTTTCAAACACTTCTGCTAGGCTCAAAGAGGCTGATCCACAGGGATCGATGTCAAAGGAAGGTGCTCAGGGTCCAGGGTCTGGGATGCTGAATATGGCACTTTTTCAAGGTGAAATAGCAACACAGAAGGAAGATGTTTTAAAAGTAAAAGTACTTGCCTGATTCTCCTGTCACTGCTCAATGACATGCATTTATGTATACTATTTAAAGCTACATTAAATGCAAAAATATGTGTAGTCTGTGACACTCAGCTCAACAGATATTAAAAGAACCTGGTCTGTGGTAGTCATTTAATTTACTCTTTAAGACTTTTGCAACTGTTTCGCATTTTCTGCACCTTTTAATGGGAGCTGAAAGCAGGACTGTGGTGATAGCTTAGAGAGCTATCCTTTTTTTTCTCTTCCCCTTCTCCTTCCTCCCCCCTTACCTTTCTCTTCCCCCTGTCCCTTCTCTCCCCTTCCCACTTTTTAGAAGAGAGGAGGACTGGTTATTTTCATTATTATTTTATACCAACACTGAGTTGAAAACATTTGTAGTTGTTTAAGTACTTAAGGAGGATCTGCTTCTTACCTCCGGGTAAGACAGTAAATTCTTCCATGTGTTAACTTCATCTGTTATCCCTACCCGTTTTCCACATGCCTGAGGGATATTTACTCAGACAGACTCTCTCTGTACTTACTGGAGAGATCTCCAGCGAAGGTCAGCCAAACAAGCAGCATTTACTCAGGAACAATGGGATGGGTGTGCATGTGTGAACGGCAGGTCAGTGACATGTGCTGAGGAGAAAAAGTGGGAGCACCCCTTTCCTTTTCAGCTGCTTCATAAGAGTAGCCCTGGCTTCTGAACTGAAGAATCTTCCTTGCTCTGCCATCTGCACTCCAAGGAGCAGTGAGAGTGAGGTCCTTCCCAAAACCTGATTTGAGGTGCTCATTCTTCAAACCTTTGAAACCCTAGTTTTTGCTCATTTTAGGAGTGAAGACTGGACCAAATCATGCAGTGGGGGATGACCTCTCTGGTGGGTTCACTCAAATGCTATGGTGCAGACCTAGAGTTTGGTCTCTTATCTCCAGTAAGAGGGATCTACAGACTGAGGACCCTTGAGGGTTGCATCTACATTTCACTCCTCTCCTGATGTTTGCCTTTTCCTCCCTGAACCAGGAAGGAGTCAAATACAGCTGGCAGGTGAGTATGAGCCCCTACAAAACTTCATGTGATATGTACAGTCACAAGGTGGGGAGCAGGCTGCAAAGGTGAACATGACTCTCTGTTTATGGGGAGGAGGGAACCTGGCATAGGGAGAAATCGTGCAAGTTGCATAAGTCACATTGAGCAAATGAGATTTGCCTTTTCCCATGGCCTCTGAGTGCTAGGAAAGCTCTCCCTAACCACAAAGCTCAATATTCAAATGTCAGTCCTTGCCTTACAACTAATTCACCTTAACAGGGTTATGTATGTGAATAGCCTCACTGGGATCAAAGGAGTTACTTACCTGCATGCAGTGTCAGGCACACACATTTGCAGGATCAGGCCCTACAGGCACACAGCAGCTTTCATTGCCCTGCATGTTGCTAAGTCACAATCTGATGTCAATTAAGGAAAGTGAAGAGAAGCATATGCTTACATGGCAAGAGTGCTGCAGAATGGTTTGAAGTGTTAAAGGTTTAAATCACACCAAGGCTATAAAAATCAGCTTTGTTTATGGACTGGTGCAGAGACCTATTGTACTTTATATCGATCAATCCATTGAACACCTGGTTCAAAATGTTCAATTGAAAGCTGGGGAAAAGTGCTAAATTGAACAATCTAAGTAACCTGTGAACCTGGCAGTCATAAATCAATGGAGATGTTACACACAGTTAACCCTAACCAGTTAGCAAGTTGTACCAATTATTTGCTGCCTTACCTGGTTAGGAGCTAGTTCACTGTTTCAGAATTGTACTAATACAGAAAACATCTTTGTGCTGAATGACCCTCAGTAAACAGTACCAGATTCACTGAAGACTTTCTCCCCTGCTTCTGGGCCAGAAAAACCTTGCTTGAATATCCGTTTGGAAAAGAGGATATCGGAAATTAAGAGACAGGTTTACAAAAACTGCCAACTTTGGGGGGCTTAAAAAGTGTGGCTACAAAAGATGAAGGATCTGCTTTTCAAAGGTGCTTTATTCTATGTGGAAGGTTATTCACATCTGTACGGGCTCTGCCAGACACTGACTTTTCTGATGCCAGTGCTGTTTGTTACTTTTGTTCGCAGGTTCTTTGCAGACTTCAAAGGCTTTGGTTTGCTGGCCCACCTTGTCCTTTATATGCCTGGCAACATTTGCCGTTTTTTGCTTCCTAAGGCCAGTAAATACGCTGAGTTCTTTGCTTATAAGAACTCCTTGTTTCTGCTAAACCATTTTGCTTAGGGTTAATTGCATACACACCTCTAGCCCTCTATTAGCTTTTACATTATTTTATGCTTTCAGCTCAGGCTGAAAAGGCTTCAATCACCTGGGCTACACATATAACTTAAAAAAATAAAACTGGTGAGATATTGGCTTTTTTTTTTTTTTTTTTTTTTTTTTTTTTTTTCCTGTCCTTCTTGGAACACCTCTAGTGTTCTCAGACTTAGGAAAAAGCAATATCCATGGCTTGGAATTTTCTTCAGCCAGCTTTTTTAAACCTCTTGGTTGTAAATCATGCAGGTCTGCTGATTTAAATTGCTATTTAACATTCTCCTGATTTAGTGGAATGAACAGCATTGCATTGTCCTCTTATGGCAGAACTGATTTTGTCCGTTTTTTTCGTCAAAGAGAGATCAGATTTATTTGTAGAATATACCAATTTTTGCATATATTATTAAGATGGCTACAGTTATGTGTAGTTGAGACCACAAATCTTTCTTTTTATCCCTAACTCAGATGAAAAACCTTACTTCTTGTTTCCATCCTTATTAATTTTCTGTAGTTCTTATCTTCTGTCTAATTCACATTCTAATAAATGCCTTTTTTGTGTAATTATTTTGATTTACATAGCTGTTTCACTTTCATGCAAGTCAACATTTAGTCCAGCTTTCATTCTTTTTTTTAAGCCTCTGGTAAAATGTTTTTAAACACTTTCAGTTATTATCCACATTTCCTGTCTAATTTCTTTCTCCCAAATGATTTAGCTCATAATTGTTTTCAGCTTTGCAAAATTGGCTCTTGTAATCCATCAAATATACATATTACTGGTCTGGACTTAATTCTGATTATATATAACAAACAGAAGCAAATCATGATCACTTTTATCTAAACTACTGCTGATTCCTTAAATCTACTTCTATCGTATTTTATTTTCATCTATAAGGATAAAACAATGCGATACAGCATTCCAAAAGTGTTGGATGCAGCAATTTTTAAGGAACTTATAATTTATGGCTTATTCCAAGGATGTATTAATTTCGTGGCATGAAAACTCCAAACCATGCTGTTCGTATTGAAGTGCTGACACTGCATGGTTTATTTTTCTTCTTGTTTTATGGATACTCACTTAAGGAGATAGTACTCCTCTTCTTCAGATAATTACTTGCAGAAGGCATTAATAATGCACACAGAAATCAGTGCCTTTTTGTACCTCTTTGGTAACACACCAATCTACAGACTAAGAATTACTTAAGTCTTTGGGCCTATTTCCTAGTTTTATCATATTTCTTCTGCTCTATATTCATGACTAAATGGAATTTAGATGGAGAGAACTAGCTCCCCAAAGAATCTTTCCCAAGGAAAAAGAATGGATAACAAGTGGATAACAATGGATAATGTGTTTTACAGCTCCACCCCAACTGATATTTTAGAAAGGGCACAGAACCTGCCTCATCTTCTCATGCTTTCTTGGTGGTGTCATCAATAGATTGCCAGATGGTAAGGTGGATTAGAGAGTCAGGCTTCAGTATCATATATACTCTAGAAATCAGGAAACTGCTTCTTGGGTGGAACACACTGCCAATTTTGGTGGATCTAGGATGTGGTGCTGTAGTTACTGTTAACAGACAAAGTTAGAAACAACAGCCAGCTTTGTGCCCTGAGATAGGCAAGATGATCTCATTTGGAGTGTGTTCTTTGTGTTTCCTGCTTGGTCCTTTTTAGAGCACTTTGAAGCTACCTCACTTATGATTCTGTTCATCTTTTGTTTCTTTATATTAAACACTTAGAATACTCTTGTAGATTTTTTAATTTGAAACCCTATTATATTTTTTGTGCAGTTATGATCTTGTCTGTCAAATTAGATCAAGATTCAACAGAATTAGTCAATTTACATTGTCAAAGTTGTATTTCTCTTCAAAACCATCTGCTTTTCATAAAATGACCTTTTTGCTTTGGGATTGTCACTATAATTAATAAAAATAAAAATATATTTTTCAGTGTTCTCTAAACGTTCAGGCAAATACATCTCTTGAGAATGGAGATTTGTGAAATTACTTTTTTGATGAAAAATGTAGGCTCTTTAGTGCCAAATGTTTCATGAATACGTCAGTTTTTGCCACATTTTATTTTTGTTTCTTTCAAAAAGCTGAATATAAACTGTCCTGTCCTGCTCCTTCCAAAATAACAGGCCTCTATTCATCTGTTTGAAGAAACTCTTCTCCCTGAAAAATTTTTCTACCATCTCTTCCATTATAAGACTAATGTGCTTAGCATTGCCAACTGGATTAACTAATGAGATAGTAATGTGACACTCTACCGCTTTCACAAGCATCTGGCCAAATGAGAGCTGGGCAGACTAGTCGTGCTTTTCATGGTGACAATATTGTTGTGTCAGTAGGCGTGGAGTTATGGACCAGTGGTAGATGAAAAGTTAAAACAGCATCAGAGAGGTGAGACAGCCACATGTAACTTGTAGGCAATTGCGCCTGAAAAGCTTTGATGACCCTCACTGTAGTCAGTGAGGCTGTGCTCCAAAGGGAGGATGTGAATTTCACACACACTGCCTTCCTCATATCGAAGGACTGCAACAGGTTTTAAAAGCTAAGGTGCTAGCACTAGTAAGTGCATCACTCTGAGGGGCTGCTCTCTATGCTCAAAGAGGTTTGTAAGGGTCCTGGGCTGTAGCTGCTTGAGCAAGGAACTGTATTTATTCACTGCAAAATTATGATGACTAAACTGCAGTTTTAGATGTAGGGCTCCTCTGGTAACGCAAGAAATCACACTAAGTGGATGACAGAGGCTGGCCAGTGGATCAGGAAAGTTCACAGAAACAGTGTTTCTGTGGGACAGATTACCAAATACAGCCCTTTCCAGCTTCCACACTTTTGTGGGAGAAAAAAACCTGTGGCTCAAATTTTAACAGATCAGCCAAAATAAATTTCTAAGGATTATTTCCAGTTCAAACTTTGCATGATCCTATCCCCCTGTAGCAGTACAACCTGTGGAAAGCAAGGCTTACAGATACAAAGCTCTGGTGGATCACACTGGGAATAACGACAGAGTGTAGGAGGGGGAGACCATTTTGCACTCATCCATCCCCCTGTATGAGACTGTTAGTTATGCTGCTCACATACCAAACCAAAACATGTTAATCCTCAGAAAATATGCTAATGCAGTGGGAGATTTTCAGATGTACTGGGTCTGGGTGAGATGGAGTTAGTTTTCCCAATAGCAACCCTCACAGTTCTGTGCTTTGTGTTGGTAGCTAAAAAGGAGTTGAGAATAGACACCACTGTTCTGGCTACAGCTCAGCAGTGCTCACACAGCATCAAATCTATCCATCAGACAGCATCAAGTCTATCCAACATTTTTAGGAATAAGTTTTTTACAGAAAGGGTGATAAAGTACTGGAATCATCTGCCTGTGGAGGTGCTGGAGTCACCATCCCTGGATGTTTTAAAAAAATAGATTGGATGCCATGGTGTTAGGGCATGGACTGGACTTGATGATCTTAAAGGTCTCCTCCAACCTAGTGATTCTGTGATTCCATGATTCTGTGATTCTGCGAACATTCTTCCCTGACCAGTAGGTTGGGGGTGGGAAAGATTTTAGGAAGGGACACAGCCAAGACACCTGAGCCAAACTGACCAGAGGGATATATGATACCATATGATGCCTGCTCAGCCATAGAAACTAAGAGAAAAGAGGAGAGGGAGCATTTATTTTTACACTTGTCTTCCAAAGCAAACACTATATATACTGAAGTCCTACTTCCCAGGAAGTGGCTGGTCATTGTCTGCTCATGAGAAATAGAGAATAAATCTTTTGTTTTCCTTTGCTTCCACACATGGCATTTGCTTTATTAAACTGCCTTTGTCTTGATCCATGAGGTTATTATTCATCTTATTTTTTCCTCCCCTGTCCTGCCAACAAGGGGAGTGAGAGAGTGGCTTGGTGGGCACCTGACATCCAGCCAGGGTCAGTCCACCACACCAGATCTGCTTGAAACCTGCTACAACACAGTCATTGAGCTCTTGTTTGGGTCAGTGCAAGAAATGTTTAACCAAATCACCTTCCAATGGCTAACCCTGCTAGCTGATACCTAATTTACTTTCCCTTGTTTCACTTGCCATTTGATTTAGGACAAGAAGCAGTAGAGAGCACCGTAAAATCAGAGAATAATGTGATTTGAAAATGCAAAAGATATTCCATAAGTAATCTTGCTTGTGTAAGAGTCACTCTTGCTATGGGAGTTAATTAACAATCAGGTCATGTCTGTGCTCCTTCCTGGTGGCTGCAGTAATCTTCTTGCTTGGTCCAAAGAGCTGAACATAAATAAGATTGTAACTAAGTGTATGGTGTGAAGGAGAATTTGGCATTTGGGAAAATAAATTCAAAGCAACCCCAGAGTATCACTGTGAAGTTTTCCCTTTGCAAATGCTGTCACAGTTGGCAGAAAGAAATCAAGAGACACGTTTACAGTTTAAATGCAAGCTTGGTCGTCGAGGACATTTTATTCAGACAGATGCGGTTCAAATATGTCCACTGGGTTACAATGCTGAGACCACCCAAGCTTTTGCTAATGCTGGTGTTTACATAAAGAGTTAGAAACAAGCTCCTCTCCAATTAAAAAGCCAATATCTAATGAGACACTAACTTCTTATATACCCTGTAGTCTAAATGTTAATAACTTTGACCTCCTTCAGTTTAATCTTAATCTCTTTGACAGAGCAAGTGAATTTTGGGTTCTATTTTACCAAATTGTTCCCTTTGTTTTCTTTCCCTCCTTATATTTCCAACAGTGACTATGTCACACATTGCAGACCCAAATGAAAGCCTGTCTTCTTTTTCAATCAGTCATATCGCTCAGTATATGAGCAGGAAAACCCTTGTGATTGACATTGCTTCAACAAAAGCAGATTCAGTTTGCAGACGATAAGAGGCAAAGTCATACAAGCAGTGTTTACAAAGCAGTGAAGGAGAGAAAAAAAATTAATGATAAAAGGACTAATCTTATTGTTTTACTAGATGAGAGAATGGTTCTTTGTGTTTACTCTAGCAGAAGCCGACAGATTGTCTCCCACCTCCCTTGTACACTTTTGGCAGCAAAATAATTTCCAGATTCTGTATCAAATGCTGGCTGGTACATGAAGAAAAAAGGGCTCTGGAATGCCTGGGAAGCCCCAGAAAGCAGAGGAGTGCCTGCACACAATAGCATGTACTACCTACAGCAATGCTGTATAATTGAGTAACACCTCCCTTATGAAGGGGGAATGAGGTGTAAGAGCAATGGAAGCAAGAGCCTTTAAAGGAAAAAGAAACAAAGCTATGTGAAAACAGTGAACCAGCTGATCTGATGTGTTTTCTGTAGCATGGCAATCTCACTGCTATCAGGAACATTCTTTGTGATTTCTTCCCTCTAAGGGATACCAGACCCATGTCAGCTCTAATCAAAAGGAGTCCCAGCTTTCCTTCCTGATGCTGGAGTACTTTTATGGTAATATGGTCAGCACAGGTCAATGCAGCACCATTTCCATTTCTTGGTGCCAAATGCTGGAGGGGGATGACTGGAACAGATTTACAGATTGGTGGACTAGTTTATGTTGGAAGGGACCTCTGGACATGACATGGCCTGAACACTGCCCAAAGAAAAGCAGACTTCAAATCTAGATTGCCCAGAGCACTTCTGATATTCATTAGTGGAAGGCAGCAGGGTGCCCCACTGTGTCTTTTCTCAGGATGGCACATCTGTACAGAAATCTGTTTAACCGTGTGTAATGGCTGCTACTGGCTGCACAGGAGGCAGGACAGAGAACTAAAATCCAGGACGATCTCAACAAGAGAAGGACAGGGTAACCTTGCTTTCCAGCTCCTCTGCTGTTCATTAGTTTCATGGCTTAATTCCTATCTCTTGCTGGCAGGGCCTGGCAGCTTTGTCCTTTCAGCAGCTAAAGTCACGCTGCCCTGCCACTGTTCACCAAAGGTTGATGAACAAGTGTTGCCAATTTCCTTCTCTTCAAGATGAAGCCTACTAGCTCAGTCATGTCCTTCAGTAAGCATGAATGTCTAGGTATGAAATAATCAGTCATTGTAATCTCTATTGAGATGTGATACATTGCTCAGAGAGTAGGTGAAGCAATACAAGGCAAGACAAAGCTGTTTTGGTGATGCTCCCCTAAAAGTCTCCACGGAGTATGCTCAGTGTGTTTGTCTAACCTAGCTGTCCTCATAGGCAATATGAGAAGCAGCACCAGCACTGAGGGAATAGCACACACCTCAGGTTTCATTGAAACATTTAATTTCATCCCATTCTGCCCCACTAAAAAGACATTGACACTTTTAAAGAACATTACTTGAGGTAAAAAAGGGACTTTGTTGGGAGAAGAAAATTGACTTGCCAAGTGATGAAACACATGCAATTTTATTGTTATCCAGAACAATTGCAAATAATGGCAAATAATATAGTGAGCTTCAAGTGAGAAAATCCAAAAATGACATTCTTCTGTGTATTTCTGAGATGTGTTCAAATTACTGGTGCTTAGCAAGTTACAAGACATCGGCAGAGACACAGCAACTGTATTTACATATGCCTTTAGCTTTTGGAAAATGCGAGTATGTTTGGTTTATAGTGGAGGTGTCTTCAACTGTGTGCTAAGGTAAGTTAACATTTTAAATACATGTTTATTTGTTGCTAATAAATGCTTGCATATGGATATGTTTAACATACCCACCACCGTTCAGAAGATGTACAGTCATTTGTTAATTTGTGGTGATGTTA
Source organism: Phylloscopus whistleri (assembly GCA_017589585.1). NCBI lineage: Eukaryota > Metazoa > Chordata > Aves > Passeriformes > Phylloscopidae > Phylloscopus > Phylloscopus whistleri. Next base: position 799,954 of record JADMLD010001289.1, read on the forward strand.
TCAGGTGGCTGAGCTCTCTCGCACGTTTGTGCTGCTTCACACTCATGACCTATTCTTGCAAACCTCCATGAATTAATAAATAAGGATCCTGGCAAACTAGCCCTCAATGATTTTTTCATGGCATCTGCATTGACAAACAAAGCTGTGAAATATTTTGCATTGTCAATTGCTAACAGTTATGGTGCTCCTCTGGTACATTAGTTAGAGTAATTTGGATTTTAGATCAAAAATGAGTTTCTATAACTCAGACACACAAAATTACTATCAGGGAAATCAATCAAAGTGTAATAAACTTTTATTAAAAAAAGACATCACTCTCTGGCAATTCACAAAACAAGTCTGCAAATCTGTATAGACAGTACAAATAAACATAAAATGATTCTTTAAGGGCATAATGAAAGGTTCTGTCAACAACAATAACAAAACAAAGCATGGATGTATGTTTGTGAAAGAAATTGCACATTTCCTGTTTTTCAGAAAGCCTTTGTAATTTCTTTTTGATAAAAAAAGAGTACAAGATGCAAGAAATAAATTCCCCACCTGAGCAATGTCTTTTTAGTTTCTTCTTTCTAGTCTATCAAATTTATCATTGATTATCTGAGTGGGTCTTGGTACTCTATGAGGGTTCTTAAATTTGCTGGAGTACTTTAAGCTAATCCTAAATGTCTGGGACCTGCCCATATACTTAAGTTCAGCTGAGTTCCACTCTGTTCCTAGGGTAGTATTTCTGTAAGACAGAAGCCTCCTTTTTGCTTAAACAATATATTTCAAGCTAACCCTTTTCCAAAAATTACAATTTTTAATTCTATGAAATGTTGCTGGTATAATGTGTGTTATTAAAATCACTGTTCTTTATTTTGTTTTCTTCTTGAGTTCATTTTAAGTATAAAGTTACTAAAGCCCTACATCATATTTGACTCAAAAGATAATCAGTTGAAAAGGGATGTTTATTTAATAATTATCCTTAGAAAATGAATATGAGGGCAGAAGGGTGAATTGCAGGTCACTTAATCAGAATTTGAGCCTTATATTAATTGAACACTTGGATTTAACTCCTAACTTGCAAAAGGCTTCAACTTTTGAACTGGCAGTACCTAAAATGAAATGGAGTCTATGTTTTAGGACATATTTATTTCAGAACAAGTTTAAGGAGTAGGGAAAAAAATACCCTCCATAATGAAGGAAAATGAGCAATACCTGAATGTTTTCTAAAAAAAAAAAAAAAAAAAAAAGAAAACAAGGCTCAGAGCTGAGCAATACAAAGGCCTTCAGAGATCTTCCATCTGGACCGTGCTGAACTCTACTCTGCTGAAAAGACCTACCTGGTCATCACCTCGGTCCCTCTCAGATAGATGGTATTTTCTTACACACCCTCCCTCTCATCCTCCTTAAATCCTTCTTTCTTTCTTCCATTACCCTGAATACCTTAATTTGCGTCTTTGCCAGGATTCACACAAGATGGCAATTAAAAGATTAAAAGACATTTCCAATTAAATAAAGACTTTTTCTTCAAACCTGTCTCAGTTGCCTACTCAACTTTTTGTTCTCATCTGTTGTTCCTAGTAACAGCCCTTTGGGTGACTTCAGGCAATTTATTTTCCTCCCCTGTGCTGAAGCCCTTGAGATTTTCCCCCTGCTAGCTACCTAAGAGTTTCATTAGGTCCCAAATGGTTTCAAATTTTTGTCCACATCCTTATGTTCAGGTTCCACATGACAAATCCCTCTCTGCATCAGACACCTAAAAGTGCAACTTTACTGCTTCAATGGTTGTTGCAAAGCCACAACATCAGTACTCTGTAGTTTATCGAGAAGGCTGTTTCTTGTGTGCAACAAAGGAATAAAAACATTATGCAACAGAAAAATTGTGGTTTGCATTTTTAAATCCGAGTCTGAAAACATTAAGTGCAAAGTAACTGTTAAGTATGTAAACATTAATGTGATTGACAAATCTTGAAATGTAAAAGATAAAGTACATAAATGCACACTTGTCTGTCCACATGTTTGTATTGCAAATCATCTGTTAATAAAGCTGATTTTCTTTCAATAGGAAATTTTGTATTTCTTGTAGAACCTAAACATTGGTAACTTCTTAATAGCTGGTTGGGCCAATCTTCTGTTTTGTTTCTGTGTTTGTTGTTGGTTTTTTTTTCTTGTTTTGTTTTTTTTTTTTCTTTTTTTCTTTTAAAGCACCATACCCCTGGTTCCTTTAAATATTGTTATTATTGATATTATTATAAGGGTTAAATTAGTGTTATTATTGAGCACAATGCAGACATATACACAAACATATTTTAAAGGTTGCCTTTCATTCAAAGACAGACCCAGAGACGTGGAATAAAATAGAAATTCATGCAATCTTCTAAATCTGACTGTTATTTGACATTCATCAGAGTCAAGAGGTACTCAGTACATTTAAAGTCAAGGTGCCTAAATAAAGAATTAATAGCTCAGTATGAGGCACCTCTTTTGAACACCTGAAGGTTATAAGAAATGAGGACATGGATCTAGAATGCAAATTGTTATGCGGCTGTTGCTGCTGCTGTAATAAGCTAACTTTGTTGTTATGTTTGCCAGGTAACTGCAATCTTTATAGAGAACAAACATATCAAAGATTTATTTTGTTGCATGTATAGTATTTAGGAATTGATGGACCACGAGTTAAGATAAAGCATTTGGAGCACTAGGTAGGACTGTATGTGGGAGACTTTGGAAGCTGATGACTCAGAACTCCTACACTAGAGCTTGCAGAGATCATCTGTGATCATCTCTTAAATTTGCCTGTGTTTATTAGAAGGAAAGTGGGAGGTCAGGTCTCTAGCTGGTTTTTGGAAGCTGCACAAGTACTCCTCCAAGCCATAGCCAGTGACAAGAGCCCAAGAAGACTCAAGGCCAAATACTGCATGACCCCCTGCATTGCTACCCTTGCGAATTCTGTTCTTGGTTTGTTTGGGGGGCATATGATCGTCTTGTGCCTAGTCCTGGGACAAACCCTCAGCTCTGCCCTGCACTGTTCCAGTCCCATCTCATGCTACTCAGACCTGGGCACCTCTACTCATGAGACAGCAATGGACAGAACTTTAGAAATTGTGAGATCCTGCTGGACAAAAAGGGGGAACTGATTTCCTTTTCCCTGTTTACATTTTCCTTTGTGCCAAAATGGGCTTTGGTGTCAGCAACACAAGTTTGTTCAGAGAAAGCATTAACTTTATCAGTACTGAGTTTTCACATGCTAATTGCGCTGTTTGGATACTGCAATTCAGCAGTGTGCTTCAAGAAGTAGAATAAGCACCTTGAAGGATTGCAATGGGAGAGCTGAGGGGAGAGGTATCAAACACAGGAAGCAGAGCTGGTGACACACGGTTCTTTCCTTGTGGCTAAGGATTGTTGGGTACGTTACTTAAGCTTCAGATGTGTCTGAAAAAACCACAGCGTTTTGCACTGTGACACCTTGACAGCAACAAATTCTTGCTGTTTATTACAAATTGATATTCAGACTACCTTCTCAGGGGTGACTTTAGAAAACAATGAAGTCAGATGCTGATAAATGAACATGGGAGCCAGGAAAAAGAGGTTTAAATCTCTCTTGGGATGTGCTGCATCATGTGAAAGGTGAAAAAAACATACTCCACCTGTGAGGTGAGGAAATAAACATGGCACTGAGCTGCTACTGTGAGTCTGTGCATGTGAGAAGTATATTAAAAGCTTGTCAAGCAAGGGACCTGGTCTGTGTGACATTGTTCTATTTTGTTTCCTTGCATAAAATATCTGTAATCATAACCCTTATTTGAGAAACACTGATCTATTTGTCAATGTTTGAAATCTAGATTCAATGAAGATGTGAGAAAGCCAGAGATGAGACCCAAGATTTTATTTTTAGTTTATATTAATTATTTTTATAATTTCAATTTTATTAAATGGCAAATCTCTAAATGCATGGGAACTTTCACATAATGCATTTCATTGCTCTTAATTACTTCTGTTCTGACTCAAGCCTACTCATTCTTTGAAAAGTGTATAAAACGTTGGAGGGATATATGGTCAACTATTTCCTAAATTATAGCATTATTTACTTGTAAATGAGCTTATAGTTCACTAGAAGTTCCTGTAAAATGAGCTAAATAAGCAGCCTGTCCCATTCAGAAATGGTGTCAGAGGATAGCACAAAGTAAGTAGTGAATTTAAATATATCTTTTGAAATTTAAACCTTCATAGAATGAGGAATGATTAGAACTCACATCAATCTGTGGAAAGATGTGGAATGACATTCCATATTTGTGGACTCTGAGGCACACCATCCAAAAGGGTGAAATGTCACTGAAAATGCATCATACCCTCATTTAGTATGAAAATGTTTTGAAAATTATTGATCTAGATCACACTTGTTTGTATTTGCAATGTCAAAAAATGTGTGTATGTGTATTTCTGCAGTTGTGTTCTTCTCCCCTGTAGTGCCTTTTTTTTTTTTTTTTTTTATTAAAGCTTGTAACTTCTAGAAGAGAGACACTTCTTGGGGGCTGCTGCATTCCCTTCTTCATTTGTACAATGGATTTTATTAGGTGTAAGGAGAGCTTTGCTGTTCCTAATACTCATCTATCCACAGCTGTGTTTTCTAGGACACAGGGAGTAAGAAAATGGCACCAGGAATATGTTCTGCATAGCAGAGACAAACCTGGAGGCACATCTGCCTTCCATAGCAGTGAGCTGCTCTCCTGCATGCTTGTGGCAAAGCCATTACTGAGCCCTAAACCTGCCACAGCCATCAGCTTCCTAAAGCCAAGATCTGAATCAAAAGAAATATCAAAATCCCCTCAGACAGTGCTTCAGTGTGAATATCAGATGGTCAGTCTAAAATCCTTTGAAGAACTCTTGCACATTCCAAGGTAGTGGTACAGCCTAATAACAGTGCCAGAGATGAAAGGTTTGGGAGGTTTGATCCAGCAGCTGGAAAACAAGTTGTGCTACGTGAGGCTTAAAGAGTTCAATCTCTTGAGCTTATCTGAGAGGAGACAGAGAGGTGGATTGATCATGTCTAGGTGCTTACACATGGGAAAGAGATCCAACAGCAGGGTGTTTTTGAGCTTGTTGACAAAGATCTATTGCAGACTCAGACAAATTAGGCCTTGAAGTTAGTCATATCTTGCTAGCAGAGGGGATAATTATACTAAGTAGCAGTCTCCTAAAAGGGCTAGAGGGGGAACAGGACAGGGACAACTCAACATGGATTTAGATCTTTAAAGATATACATAATTAAATCCTTCTATGAGATATAATTTAATCTACCTCTGGGCCAATTTCTGTGTCCAGTAGGTCCAGGGACTTAAGTGGAATTGTTGTTTTGGTACTTTCTGATCTTAATGCTTATGTATGAATCCTTTATTCATGTCCTCCTTCTGTGGACCAGGGAAAGGATAATAAATTGTGCATAACCCCAAGAGTACACATAACACCTGGAACTCTGTGTTAAGACAACCACTGCAACCAAAATTTATCAAGACTTCAGGGGATCAGTGAAGAGAAAAGATTTCCTTTATGCACTTGGTAGATGTATTCTCAGGGCTCATGTCTTCATTTGCCTTTTTTTTTTTCCATGTTGTTCAGAAACATCAGAGGTGGCTGCAGCTGGAGACAGGGCAACAGATGGATAGACTACAGATGTAAGATTCTATTTTTCATTTATTTACTCGACAGATTTCCAATTTTTATTTTCTATGTTAAATCAGAAAACACTTTGGTTTGTATTGCTTTTGTTTTTGGAGCTAATCTGAAATACTTTAAAAATTCCTTTTCACCTGTTTCCTGCCCAAAAGTGCTTGCTTATTTGAAGTCTTTTTTTATTCTTTCCTCAAACTAAGAGGCAGGACTCAGTTAACTAATGAGCCCTTTCATTTTATATAGAGAAAATTTATAAAAGTCTGCATACCTGTAAGAATAGATTACTTGATAAGGTGAGAAAATACTGCCAGCACAGCAGTCTACAAAATAAATAAATAAATAAATAAAACAGAACCACCTCCTAGTTTCCTATTTCCATTTCCAGATAACTTGAGCCAGTACAGAGCAGAAAGAAAAAAAAAAAAAAAAACAAGCCCAAACCTCTGAACCCAAAATTACATTGCTCTTTGAGAAATAATTTTGAGAAATGCAAATTGAATCTTAATTTTACCTTTCACAGTTTCATTCTGGAAGAGGTGAATGTGGCATCTGTAGGTGTACTGGCTTTGGGAAGCAACATTTTATTTGTACCTGGTTTACAGCAAGAGACCAGGGCTACAGTTTTTTCAGGGGACAGGAGTCAAGAGACCCCAAAGGGAATCACACTTTGAGGTGAATCAAAGCAAATAAGCAAAGAAACACATAACTGAAATCATTGAACTCAAATCCACAAATTAGGGAAACAGAAGACTCTGTCTGCTGTCCCACTCAGCGAGCAAATCCAAAACTCACACAAGTGGAGATTCAGGGTCAGTGGCTGCCTGAAAAGAAATAAATTATGTCCAAAAAATGAGTAATTTCTGCTCCTAGAATTCAATACTCCACTAACACTTTAATAAGCAGTGAGCTACTGCTCAGTTCTGGCTTGCTATGAGTTGCTACTCAGGAGCCCTATTCCTGCATTAAGATTTCAGGATGTCCCAGATTCCCATCACAATTTCCTTTCTCATCAAGGGGAATGCATTCCAGTCTTTAAGGAAAAAGGCCATCCATTTTTCATTTAACAAACTTTTATCTACCTTGCCTCTTAAGTGTCTAAACTCACACACTCAGGTAAGGTCACTAACCTTGTCTCCTTGTTTGAAAGTCACCCTAAGCGGAGAGTCAGTTCTGTCATCATGCTCCTCTGGGAAATCAAACAATGATGTTAGGCAGCAATGGTTAATAGTGTCTTATTTATTATGTATGAAGAACAAAATTTTTAAGAGAAATTGCTAACATTAGGTGCAAACATTTTTCTTAATTTAATTGACATTTTGACAGCAAAATCTTTTAGGCTCCTTAAGGAAATTCGCCCTATAATAATAAATAATGAGCAAAAATATTGCAGGGAGATGAAACTTAATAGCCTATTTCTTAAAGACTCAGATTTTATTATAGGAATGTAGATGCAGATTGCCACATATACCAGACTAATTTTTCTCTTCTATTCTTTTCCTAATCCCTGCAGACTAAGGATAGAGTGGTAAAATTGGAAAAATATATGCCACAAATTTGTAATGCTGCAGCATATGTGCCTATATGTGTACATGCAAGGAATCCATGTGCACTTTCCCAGCCAATATTTAAAAGGATTATGTGGCCTGTTTGCTGATTGCTCTTCGAAAATTAAAATTCCTTATAAAACATTTAGTCAAAGTAGAGGGAATGGAGGATCTGGGATTCCTGTGATCCTGGAATCATTAGGGAGAATTAGGGAGTTTTATGTTTGCCAATAAAATAAAGACTGAAGACTCCTATCAAAGGCAGAATATTGGATTATGGACTGCTAAGGAGGCCAGCTAAGGAAGGCTAGCTGATAACTCCCCTAAAATGCACTCTTAAATCCTCCTTAGTCAACTCAGTGGGCATTCGGAGTCCATGAGACATTTGATTTGGCTCCATTTGCAGAGGGTTCAGCCTAAGAACCAGGCACAGGATCTGCTGAACTAGATTAGCTTCACCTGTTTTCCTGCAGAGCAAAACCCAAAAGACAAAAGGAATGTACATATACGTGCACACGTGCACTCTTTAAAAATATAATTGTCAGAATATATCTAGTGTTATAAAAGCATAAATTTAAATCAGAATTTTCAAGCAAATCTTCTGGGTTACTCTCCAGTAGCAGTGCAAGTCCACAGAAGAGGAGGCCTTTGTAATGACATCTTTTGGAGACAAAGGGAGGAAAGCACCTGTGGGAAGCATTGCATCCCAGAGGGCTGTACTGCCCTTCAGATAAAATGGCTGGGTTGGGATAACCATGTGTTTTCAGGGCAAGGAAAGGAAGGGTCACAAATGATTTAACATAGGTGCAAAACCTTGACAACTCTATTATATCACAGAATAATTTTGTAAAAAGCCAGCATCTCGTGCCAATATAAGGAGACTCAATGCTGCTGACAAACATGGGAATTGAATTAAGGAAAAGGTTGAGTGATAAAATGGAAGTCACTAATTCCCACTCCCAAGGCACTTAGATAAAATAAATGCTAATATAAGACTTTTATTTTATTCAAGCATTCATTAGAGTTTTCAAAGATGATGAAAATGCCAGAATGAATCAGTTATTTGGCTTCAAGGGCTCTGAGAATGTTTAAACTACAGTTTTTTGAACTTCTGTTCAAAAAGAGTGCATTTCTTAAGGTTAATCATTATTCCACCTCCAAAAGGGGAAATTCTCTCATGAGGAAAACCAAGGCAGAAGGAATAGGTTAAAAGTCTTAGACCTAACTCTCATGACAATTAGATTTTGTGTATATATATATCTATAACAAACATTGATAACACATAATACGCCCCTTATTCATATGTTCTAATTTTTCCGTAATATTATATGGAAATCTGTTTTTCCCACTTACAAGAATAATGGCAATTAGATGCTATCCGACTGAAACAACACAAAATATGAAAATGTGTTATATCACTTTTTTTTGCAACTGTGTTTACAAATTGCGTAGGGCACAGCTACATTTGTTCAGTAGAGTTAGTGTTGATCACACAGCACAGAGCAGAGGTACTGGCTCAAAGGCATAGGTCAGCCAAGACTCTGATAACTCTGTGACTTGGACTGTCCTGCTTTTTTTTTTAGCTTTCTGAGCACTCTTAACTTCAGTGCCTCAGCAGCGTGCATTGTGATCTGCTGCACCATGAAGAAATGCCCAAAGGCAGAGATCAGCTATCTCATGCTGAGCGACCAAAGCCTTGCTGAAAGCAGATGTCAAATGGCACTCTGCAAGACTGGGAACTGAGAGCTACTTTATCCTGAGAGTGTTGTCTGTAAATGTTATCCAGCTCTTGGCTCCTACCGTGCTTTACACACAGACACAAGAATCTTTTTATTACTTACAGTTTCTCTTCCAGTCCTACCATAGAGTACCCAGCAGTTCCCTGACTAGGAGATGGTGGCTGTAGTGGTGGGAATGAGCCATCACAGGGGACCTCTCTGCCCACTCTTTGGGCCTCAAGAAAACACCTGGATCTGTCTCATGTATACTATGAGAGAACATATTTTATAAGGGCTACCCTCTGCTTGGCTATCTGCCCTTGGCAACCAACCAGTTTGAGGTCATTTGCAAACCTGGAAGGTGTTCTGCAGGCAGGACACTTCACTTTTCCCATCTCCAAATGGCAGTTCTGGATGAGGTAGTCCAGCACTTTATGGAGACCTTTGAAAATTTTTAGAAATACGGAGATTTTAGCTAAAATTGTGTGTCTTCTGGGTTTTGTGATCCAGCATGACAATAGCAAAGTATGGGTGTGTGACCACAGGTGTGCTGTCAGCATGTATTGATCAGGCCACTGTTCTGGGTATGGTGGCATCACCTGTCCATGTCTGCACCAGTGGGAACAGCAGTGCTGGTGGTGATTGCTACTGATGGATGTTAAACTTTCAGAGTGCTTTTGAGGTACCTCTTAATAGATGCCACCAAAGACAGGATTTTTAGATTTTGGCAGGTTGTGCCTGGATTTTTACGTCATAAAGAAAACTGAAGTGTGAGCTGATAATTTTCAGTATAGCTGGCCAGAGGAAAAAAATCCAAATGAAAATGGAAATGATATAAATGGATGTATCTACCCTCAAATCCATCAAGTGCCTGATTGAAGACATTTAATGACTGTTATACTTAACTTCTTACCTGGAGGGAGGAAAAGAAAAAAATCTGTCACCTCATCATTTTGTCAGATTTGTGTGCATGGAGTAGGATAATTTAAAAAAAAAAAAAATTAGGATTTCTTATTTTTCCTAGATGCAATTGATTCCATTCAAATAATGTAGATAGTATTTTATGATGATTTTGAATCCAAATGCCACCAAATTCAGTAAAATTTCCCTTATTTTCAATGGGCTTTGCTTTGAAGCTGTAAAGAACCCAAAAGGTGAACATATATTTTAGTCTCATTTACACCTTCTCACCTTATTATGCTTTGTTTTATTCCTGAGGGTGCAATTATGTATAAAGAGCCTAACTTTTCCTCTCATAAATCAGTTTTGGATTTGACCCAGAATTGTGATGGTCTCAAATTATGTGTGTCATATTAAATGTCAGAATATGATTATAGTATAACCCTCGGAAGCTGATCCCAGTGGGATGGTTGTGTCTTCTGCCTGGGTTATTTATACTACTAAAATTTTAAAAGAGAAGGAAAAAAAATACAGAATTTGAACAGAAAAAAAAGCAAGTTTGGAATAGTGTGACAAATCATTTAATGTGTAAGATATATTCAGAATCTATTCTCAATATCTATCTTAAAATTGATTTTTTTTCAATTTTCCAGGTTTTGGAAGCAGTATTTCCTGTCAATGATGTTCAGTTTGTTACATTTGTCATGTATCAGAGACATAAATACCCCCAAATAGTTGACACAGTGTTCAGAGTGCTGTATTTGTATGTAGACAGGGACTCTATTCTGACAGTACTTTTGTTCAGTGAAGACAAGTAGCACATTATGAGCAGTGAGGAAAGATTCAGAGTAATGTGCACATATGTGTTTTTATACTTTCCTTCTTATTTCTATTAATAAATACATGTAAATGTTAACTTTTTATATCTTCATTTCTCATAGATATCAGTCTTAGCTAAAAAGTCCTTCAACATGTCTCCTATTTCTTCAAATAATGAGGTATTTTGTAGTTTTATGCAGGCATCTATACATGTGCTTTATGGGCTTTGAGATAGTAAGAATGTTTCCATTTATTGTTAGCATGCTATTTTTTATTTTTATATGCCTTTGAGCATAAGAATCATGACTTATTTAAAAAAAAACAACCCTTGAAAGCTATTGTTCAGCTACACTCTATTCTTTAAAACTTCAGCATTCTCAATTGTTGTAACAGCATATCATCAGCATTTTTGCAAAAAGAAGAAAAAAAGTCAAAGCAGTAACAGCTATTAACTCCACATTCTGACAATAAACGCAGATGATAATGAAGGCACTAAATTAAGCAGTCATAGCCAGACTTAGGGGAGTCTGGGGCCATGGTTTGCAGTATCACTCTCAGCAGGTGACACTTGCTGGGCAGGCAGTTCTTCCTACGGAGTTCTGATTTGCCAGATGTACAGACTGAAGCTTCATGTTCCCACAGCTCACATTTCATCCTGTGCAATGTCATCAGCCATCCCTATAAAGCCATGCCAATCCTACAACTGGAGAAAAATTCTAATTGAGATGTGGGCTTGAGTTAATTCTGGGGAAGCACCATGTTGAGCCCTTTTATATAAAGGGGCAGAAAATGTTGCCAGGCTTCTTTTCTCTGTGTTGTGCTGTGCAGCTCAACCTTGATTTGAGGAGTCTATGTCCAATGGTCACTTACTCCCTGATACTTTGGAAGCAGGCAGAAAGTTGTAAGTGAAATTGAATGGAATAAAGCACTGAAGGGGAAAGGCTGTCAGGAGCAATTTCTTAAAGCTAGAAGAATAGACTACTTAAAATAAGATCTTGAAGTTAGAACATAAGGTAGTTATTTCATTTTTGGCTTACAGTATCAAACTTGTCATTACCCTTTTAGGAAAAGTCTAAGAAAATTGTTGAGTACATGAAGGTAGCAAAAGTAATTTTATTTGATAGAAGAGGCTGGCATTGGTAAATAGATATATTCATTCAATGCATCATTAGCCCCAGAAAAGAATGATTGGATTCTGGCCAAAATAGAAGAAAATTCTACTAGGAAAGGGAACTGATCACAGCCAGATGAATTATACCTATTGTCTAAAAAATGGGAACTTGTCAATTGTGACAGATTATCATTTAAGATATTGGTGAGCCTTCTAGGAGAGGGTTGTGTGTATGGCAATGGAATATGATCACACTAACCACTGGATACAGCAGTGGATGTCTGTGTCACAAGTGACAGCTCATACAGGTGGTGAGATGCATTCAGCCCTGTGGTGCATCCAAAAGAAATGAAAGAGAATGAGAAAGGAAGTAAAGCCAGTGGCTTGCCCAGGTTTAGAGGGAGGCCTTGCCTGTTCTCCCACAGGAGGGCTGTTTTCCAGAGAGTGGGTCTGCTGAGTACACACAGAGACTTATGGTGGGCAGAAGTTGCACCCTGCCACAAAGTTTGAATGAAAGAGGGGGATCCTGGGCAATGTGTCAGCCTGCCTTTGAGGCAATGAGCAATAGAGGTGCAGACTGTAAGGAGAAGAAGCTGGACATGCAAAAAGAAGAGAGATGGAGACAGTTCCTGAGAAGTTATAAGCCAGCATAGAGCCAGCTACTTGAGACAGTAACAAATTCAACCTAATTTTCAAAAGAAGCAACAAAAGAGTGGATCAGCTTTTGATAAAGCACAGCAGGGAAAGCATATAAGTCATCTGCAATCGATAATTTTGCCATAAGGCTAAGCTACTTCCGTGATAAAGAGCTGACTTTGATGTCAAAAGGAGCAGGTGCCTGTGGGAGGTCAAAGTTTGAAATGAGATTACTCACAAGGATCAGAAAGATAATCAAATCTGCCCACTTCTGTGGCAGTGACATATCAGTACAAAAGACTCAAGTTCTAAATAGCCACAGTTAGGACTGAAAAAGGATAACTGCAAAATCCTGATGAGAGGACAAAAGGGAAGAATGGTTTCTGAGGGCAACTCATTTCCGACTGACTTGAAAGGACCAAGCTCACTGGTCTGTTAAATGGCTTTTGCTGTTCAGTTGAGAGGTAACTGGAGGCAAGGACAGTCAGATCCAAATGCACAAAGAAGCATGGGCCTTGCAGGGTTAGTGAGTCTTGCAGTTTTAGGAGTGAAGTACACAGAGCCCATGAGTGCCCATGGCCCTGTGCAACAAATGGAGAAAATGGACACAGTGACTGGGAGGAAACCAAAGCTAGTCAGAAGTGAATGTTCAGAAAGGACAAGGGTATCCTAAATCCTACTTTTCTCATAAAATTACCCATATCCCAGAATTTAGCACTTATGTAACACAAAAGCATCCTTCTACTCTGTGGTACTACTTCATTGCTTTGTGGTGGTTCACAAGCTCCTTTCCTCTCTTCAGAGACCCAGATAGAGAAAGAGCTGTGCATTTTCTACACAGCACCTGCCCTAGAATGTGTGACATCTGAGTCTGAATTTAAAACTGCATATCTGGCACTCTTAACAGTGTCTTGGTCTTTCACAGGGGTGAAATTAATGTAGGGCTACTGGAGCCAGAAAGGAGGGTAAAGAAAGAAGTATTCTGATTTGATGCTGTGTTTGTGCTCCTGGGAGCCCAATCCTGATGTCTTGGAAAGAACGGACCAAGCACCTTCACCATAAATCGTGGCTCAGTTTTCACCACATTGAAGTCCTTTATAGATCTTGATATTTGGATATCTGTCTTCGGAGGTACTGCTTCACTATAGAGCCAGATTAGTACTGTGCTGAATTCAGAGCTGTAACAAAATCATTCTTTGTTCAAATCCTCTGGCAGTGGTGACCAAAGGAACTCAAGGGCTTACAGCAAGGTCCTGAGGAGTGGCTGCCTTGCAGCCTCTGGTGTGCAGCCAGCATGTGGCATCCAGCCTGTAATTCTCCAGATCAGATCCCTCAACCAGTCTCTTTGTTCTTGCCTGTTCTAGTAAGCCAAACCAGGCCAGGTACAGCTGGGGTGTTGCTGGCACCTCAGCAGCAGTGATGTGGCAGGACTCTCTCTGGCCAAGGTTTGTCAGCTAGTGCTCTCACTGGAAATATCTGGACATGGCTGAGGGGGTAACACAGGCCTGAGACTGTCCCTAAAAAGCAGTACAGGGGTGCTCACCTCTTTTTGGGGGAGAAAGGAATGTGTACCTGTGCTGTATCTTGGTGTTTGTCACTTACTTGCTTAATCTACTGGTATAAAAGCAGCACCATGTGTTCACGAAAGGGTTGGCCTCATCACTGGAACTGTGGCTGAGAACAAGCCAATGCACACAGAAGTGATTCAGAGGAGGTGTAGAGTAGGTGCTGAATATGCCACAGCATTGGAAAAGGGTTTGCCCCATGCTTATGCTGAGATGCCTGCAAGTGGGTCAATATCCCTTCTACCCTTTCGTGGCATCCCAAAGACAAGAAAAAGTGGTCTGGGGAGTCTGGCTAGGAAAGGACAGTACCCTGATCAGCCTACTCTGATGATAACAGCAAGATAAAGTTCAGGGTAAGAGCATCCGAGCTGTCTTTGGCAGCCCAGAATGGTCTGTTTGTAACTTGACAGCTTCCATGAGGCCTGAGAACATCAATAAAAGCCACATTTCCTTCACCTTTGTGTATCTTTTTTCCCTTTTGTAACCGTGTCTGCCTGTTTTTTCAAAGACAGGAAAAGAAACTATCATTCACAGCTCATACCTGAACAAGAGAACTAACTCTTTCATCCTGATGAAGAAAGATTACTAGACAGAATCAGAGAGTGTATCCAAAATCCTCTCTGAAAAAAGTGTTTTGATACAGTTTGATTATTCTTTTTCCTTCGTGCAGAACTCTATTTTAGTTTCAGAAGACTCTTTATTTTGTTTTGATTCTTTTCCCTTTGTGTATCCGAGTCAATAAATGTCCAGACTTGGGCATGGATTTGTCATGGCAACTGAGTAGTCCTTATTCTTTAGACCCTGAGCCTTGTTTCATTATTTGATGTCATCTAGTAATGTAAATACCTTAATTTGGCCTTAATTATTATGTGAAAATTAATACAATATAGTTTTAATAACAATTTTACATAACAAATTATCAACAATATGAATATAATTCCAGACTGTAGATTTGACATCCCTTGTTTCAGCAGAGCTGACCTCTGATTAAAAAAAAATGTATCTCTTTATCATCTTCATTTTTATATTTATATATAAGGAATATGTCAAACAAAATATTGGTTTGAATTTTAAAAATTCAGTTGATTTCAGGACTTTGTTTTGAATGTCTCATCTATATTCTGAAATTTTAATGAGAAATGTATATGTTGCAGTATATATTTTTCACGTGCTTCTACAGGGAGTAAGTAGCTCTTGTGTTATCCCTGTCTTCTGGAGGAGTCCATTAATCAGTTATAAATTCAGCAGCTACAGCCACACCGTTTTCTGTCCCACCACTAAGTGTCTTTGTGGAGCTTCCTAGGCAGCAAGTCAAGGCTGTGTACTCCTCCTGTGTGGTCCTGTTACAGCCTGTCCCCATTCTCCTGGTGTCTTTTGCATAAGCACAGCTGTTCCCCTGCCTTTGAAGACTTCTGTTCTCAGCTAGTGCACACTTTGTTCTTTAAAACCGTATCCAATTTGTAAGAAAACTACTTCCAGTAAATGATCTCATAGTACAGTTTTGCCCCAGTTTCATAAGTCTTTCTGTAACCTTCCTAGATTCCTTCCATGTCTTCAGTGTTTGTATCTTCCTCACCAAGATTTTTTGCTACCTTGATTCTTTGTGCTTGGCACACGTGCAGATATCTATTTAAAACTTCATTTTTAGCACAGGGATCTAGCCATCTGATTCCTATTAACAGTAATGGGAGCTGCATGGCTAAGTTAATTACCATGTACTGTGCTGAACATTTAGCACTTAGTATCTTCCTTTGTTTTCCCTTTAAGGTGTTTTCTAGCCTTTCTGAAATGAATGCGCTGACCTGGGGGAGTGGAGCTGGATTTGGGTCACTAAAAATCCTGATTATATTGATGTGTATTTGTTACTGTGTCCAGTGACAGAAGTGAAAACCTTTCCCGGTATTGCATGGCTTCAGCAACTGACATTTTGATGCTGTTGTAAATTCATTCACAAAGAAACAAAAGAATAGAGAGAACTGAACCGAGGGTATCACCACAGGACTCTCACTGAGAGAGCCATGACACGGCAAGTTCAAGTGCCCATTAAGTACCTAACTGAGAATACAAATGAGCTTGAGTTCAGCTCTGATATAGATGACACAAACAATTTCCTTCTGTCTGCTACTGTTTCTCTCACTGACAAGTGCAAATAAAGGTGGGAAGGAGTGAATTCAAGAGGGTAAAGCCAGGTTTGGCAGTGATAGGAATAGCTGGCACAGGCCACAGACATTTGGGAAGATCAATACCACAGCACTACTTAAACTGTGTGTGGTCTTGACATCTCAACACATCCATTTTTGCTTGGGGAGGTGGTACATTTTTGTCAAAAGTGTTTTTGTCTGTTTTGTATCACAGAGACATTGTCCTTTCCATTTAGATAAGGACCTACTTAGTATGACCTATATTTTAATTTTGTCGCTGTAAAGAAAGAACACAATTTCTGTCAGAACAGATAAAGGAGACAAAGAAAAAAATACACCACAGACTCTGTTTTATTTTAATTTCAAAACTGAGAATTTTTTCTATTTTTCTTTGCAAACTGTTTTTAGAATGTAAAAAAATGGGAAAAAAGTAAAGGTGCTTATCATATTTGTCAGAAATTATTTTATTTTATTTTATTTTATTTTATTTTATTTTATTTTATTTTATTTTATTTTATTTTATTTTATTTTATTTTATTTTACTTTATTTTACCTGATTCAAATCTTCCCAGACATGTAGGCAAAACTGTATGAAGGTAAGAACATAATTAAAATGAAGAGCTGTGAGTAAAATACTAGGTGGGTGAAGAGAGGGGTTAAAAACTCCTTCTGTCTCAGTGAAGCAGCTGACACTTTCTTCAGCAGGAGCAGCAGCAATGAGAGGAGAGGGCTGCATGGATCAAACATAAGTATTATCTTTTCTTTATGTGTGGTTTGAGCAGCTTGCCCTTGGATTTTAAACGCAAAACAGGCGATCTCTTACTCTAGATTCTCTTACATGTTCTGTTGTCTGTGCCTAAATGTGGATTGTCAGAAGCTCAGCACCAAAAAGAATATCTAGCAGCAGAGTTATTCACCTCCCCTAGATACATTTGTCTCCCAAACATACTTGCTTATCTATCCACTGGGAAACACAGAAATAACGTAAAACAACTGGCCTCTTGCTGAGATTAATATTCTGTGGTTAGCTTCAAACTAGCATCTAACAGCATTACAACTTATCTTTCTGGTTCTGTTGAACCTCAGATGTCTCTAAACAAGATACACACATAAAAGGTTGTAAAGGCCCCAATAATAATTACATTTGAAATAGTTATAGTCAGCACAACTGATAATTTCACACAGGAGAGCTTTCTGGTGCTGCAGTTTAAAAGCATTATGAATAGTGAGAAGCATTAAAAGTGGTTCAGTGAAAGATTTTGGGTTTGGAAAACATGTTTCATACTGAGAAATTTAAGAAGATTCATCTACTTATTTTGCTGAATAGAAGGCTAAGAGATGGTTTGATCTTGGTCTGTGAGTACCTACCTGAGGAACAGATTTCTCATAGCCAGTTCTTTAATCTATCAGTAAAAAAACCATAATGAGATTCAGCAGTTGGAAGCTGAGGCAAGACAAATTTAGATTTGAAGCACGGAACTGATTTTTAACACTGATGGTAGTTAAACATAGACATAACTTACCTAGGAATGTGATTGATTCTCCACCATGTGGACTCTTTATTTTAGGATTGAGTGTCCCTCTGAAACGTATACTACAGTTCAAACAGAAATTTCTGAGAGGTTTCTGTGGTGATGTCCTGCAGAAAATAAAACATAATAATCTTTTTGCTTTCTGGTGGCTTTCCAACTTAAAATTTATGTTAAAACTTTTTTAATGAGTGTTAAAATATGAATTAACTGCTCCTAATAACTACCTGAGACCTCAGAAAATATAAAACTTTAGGTCTGAAATGGAAACAGCATATTTTTAAAGGAGTGATGATTCACATGTTCATAACATGGGAAATGTCAGCTCTTCACTCCCTACGAAAACAAGAAAAAAATAACAAGAACATTGATATTGTAAGTCTTAAAATCTGGCTCGAGCAGTGGGTCATTAAGGTCCCATCCAAGCACAGGTTTGGGAACTCAGTGCCAACCCTACACAAACGGGGATAAAAATCCTTTCAGCAAGGCTTATAGACAAAACTCCTGAAATCCTAGTTCTAATACCTAGATCACACCCGTTTGGGGGGGGGGGGGTTGGTTGGTTGGTTGGTTTTCTTTCTTACAGCCACCTGGCCTATTGGTTATGCATTTCCTGTTGAATCCCTGTGTCTTTGACAGCCAGGCCAGATATTAATTTACAGTGGAACTGACGTGAGGATGAAAAGCTCTTTGACAGAAGTCTGTACCAGTGCTTGACATAGCCAAAAAAAAACCAGTGTCAAAAATTGATTTGCTTAATCATAGAGCCATAGGATGGCTTGAGTAGAAAAGGATCTTAAAGATCATCTAGTTCCAACCCCTATGCCATAAGCAGGGACATTTTCCACTAGATCAGGTTGCTCAGGGATGCATCCAACATGACCTTGAATTGTCCCAGGGATAAGGCATCCACAAATTCACTGGGCAACCTGTTCCAGAGTCTCATCACCCTATGAGGAAGGTATTTCTTGGCATCTAATCTGAACCTCCTTTTTAGTTCAAAACCATTCTCCCTTATTCTATCACTATCTCCCCATGTAAAAAGTTGCTCCCCTTCTTTGCTGAAAACCCCCTTTAGTTACCGGAAGGTGCTGTAAGATGGGAGCATGTAAGATGGGATCCATGGGAGTATGGGTCTTCTCCAAACTGAACAATCCCTACTCTCAGCCTTTTTTTTTTTTTCATGGGAGAGGTGCTCCAGCCTGCTGATCGACTTCGTGGCCCTCCTCTGGACTCACTGCAACAAGTCCATGATCTTCCTACACTGGGATCCCAGAGCTGGATACAACACTCCAGGTGGAGTCTCACAAGAGCAAAGGAGAGGGGAAATCACCTCTCTCAACCTGCTGGCTATGTTTGTTGCAGTACAACAAGTTGCAGGATGGGATTAGCTTTTTTAGGCTGAAAGTACACATTGTTGGCTCATGTTCACAGGAACCCCCAAGTCCTTCTGTGCAGGGCTGCTCTCTGTGAGTTCTTCTCCCTGTCTGTACTCACGTCTGGGATTGCCCCGACCCACTGCAGCACTGTGCACTTGGACCTGTTTCTTCTCACATTCATACAGGTCCCCTTGGATGGCATCTCTTCCTTGTGGCCATTCAGATTTATGTCATCTGCAAACTTGCTCAGGGTGCTGTTGATCTCATTGTCTATGTCATTGATAAAGATATTGAAGAACACCAGTCCCAAAACAGGGACCTGAGCAACATCAGGTCTGGACATAGTGGAGTAGAGTGATGTGAGAGCTGTTAAAATACAACTCTCTGGCTATGATCATCAGCCAATTCCTTATGCACAAAATAGTCCACCCTTCAAATCCTTGTCTCTTAAATCATCACACCCATCTATGACTAATGTCTTAAAAAGTTACCTAGTCCCTGATTTTTTCTGGACCAATTCATGTTAGTTGTGAACAACCTCCAATTCTATTTGGCAGTTTTAGATCTCCCAGAGGGTTTTCTCTTCCTAGGGGAACCTATGTAAATAGCTTAAAGAACTTTGGGAGGTCTTCTTGCTTCGACAGAAAACCAAATAAACTTGTCAATCTCTCTGAAGGACTTGGCTTCTTTGGGGTGAGAAAATGACACAGGGGTTATATCTTTAAAACAGAATCAATGCTATTGTCAGTGGCCTTAGTTTTGAATGGAAGTGTCATACTGTGCAAGTTAGTTGTAGATGTTAAAAGACTTTGTTCATCATTGGTCCATTTTTTGGCAAATCACTTCCACTTCTTATTCACCTTGCCATTGTTTTCTCCAACCAATAATGGAACTCCCTCCCCTAAGACATAATGGGATCACCTGGCATGCAATTTAATTTGTGCCATGTTAAATGTAAAGCAAAGAAAGAAGGGAAATGGAGAAGAGCCGTAAAGACAAGTGACAGAAGGTAAAGGTAATTTGCAATTTGTATTTTATGGATGTAGTTAAAAGAAAATATTGTGGAAACACAAAGCGTGTTTAGTATGAACTGAGCCTGTGTTTGGGTGATAGCTGAGAGATAAACATAATGTGGAATTTGGCACGGATACACAGACGCCTGAGCAGCTTCTGGAATCACTTCTCTTTCAGTATCCATCACATACATCACAACAGAGCTGTTTTAGGGGCATAAATAAACGTGACTCATAAATTTATCTGTGTTAACCTAAAAAAAGTTGTACTAAACAAAATAAGGACAGAAACCTGGTAAACACAGAGTGCAGAAGTATTACACAAGAAATGAAATATAATTCATGTCTGCAGCTAGAAGAGCACTTCTGACTTATCTTCACAGGTTATTTGGGAACAGGTATGAGAGCTTAGAGTAGGCATCTGCTAAGCAGGTATAAATCACTGCAAAACTGAGTAGTATAGCTGTGTTTCTGAAACAAACAACCAAGACACATTTTCATTATATTTTCCCTTGTCTCCTTCAGTTTCATTTTTTACAGGACGCAGAACCTAAAGCATTGACCAGGGTTGTGGGAAAGTTCAGCTGCAGGCTCGGGCTGTGTCCAGCTCTACACACTTGAATATGTTGTTTCTCTTTTCCTCTATTGTCACTTAGCCCCTGTCTTTATATATTTTATTCTTACAAGTCATTGGATGAATTGTATCAACTGTAACAGGAAGTGGGACCCAAAACAGAGGGATCACACAGTCTTGTTGTTGGGTGATGGGAGAACTGTAATGCATAAATAGACTGATTTATGTGGGTATGATTCAGTACGAGAAGAGGTCAAGGCCTCTGGTTGTGCTCCTCCTCAGAAGCTACATCACAGCTTAGGGAGCAGGTCATGAACTGCTTTAGATCACAGAGATGGTCACTTAGAGAAGATGAAGGTCACAGTGGTGGTCATCCGCACGTGCTGGTCTTTGCAGAAGCTCAGGCAGTGCTTGGCCAGGACTGAGGGCTGCTGGAGGAAGCAGAGGATTTTGCTTTGCTCCCACCCACCACACCCTGCCCATGCCTGCATGTGAAAGAGCCTGCATTCCTGAGGGTGTGGAATGGTCCTATCTCTTGCTTGCATGAGATAATTGAAGGCTTTTGCCTGATAATTTCCTGATATTTCCCTGACCAGCTCTGTTGTTCTTTGCACTGAATTTAAACTCAAGCAAGATATGCTCAATCTACCAATGTGTGCTGAATTGTGTGTGGGAAACTGCTTAGAAAATTGTCCAGGGATTTTTTTTTTTTTGGATTTTTTTTTGGGGTGGGGTGTGTAACTAGACATTACCACTTGAACACATTTGAGGTACCTGGGGTCATTGTTTTTCCTATAGAAATCTACTCTTGGAGACATGTTTTCTTGGAATTTTTATTCCTTGATCTTTGAGGAAATTCCCTTCATTTACTGAGACCTTACAGATGTCTTAGTCTTTAACTAAACTCAAACCAGCATTTTAAATGTGCAGAAGATTAAAATGATTTGTACATCCAGCCATGCACCCTGTCTTCATGGAAGAATTATATTAAGATCTGCTTTGTAACAGGCCAGTAATTTTGAGCTTCTGCCTCTGACTAACTGTGAAAAGAAAGTAAGTCTGAATTGGTTCTAGCGAGAATTTGGCTTGAACCTCAACTGTGGACTTTGGCACAGGAGGAAAAATAAAGAGAATTCACTCTTGAATATTTTACAATTTGCAGGGAAAAGTGGCGTTTTTCTTGTCTTTTCTATGAAATAGCACCAAAGCATAGTTAGTTTTTTATTTTGTCTTTTTACCTTTTAACCCTTACTGTGATGATATTTATTATTATGGTTTTCTCCGGTTATTATTTTGACTATTTGCTATTATTTTGCTTATTCCACTCAGAACCCTCACTAATAGCAATGTTTTCATAATGCATAAACTGATGTAGCCAGCTGCATATTTCAGGATCTTCTGCACTATGTCTTATTTAAATTACCTACCAAAGTCTTTTGCAGGTATTTCAGTCAAAAAGCCCTGGTCATCAGATGAGGGAGAGTAGCAATATCACTAGTCATCTTCTGACCATCGTCTATTAGTAATTTGTGGTGATAAGGGATTGAAAATGAAATTAAAATTCTTTTGTAATTTCATTATCTTGGAAGTGATTTTATAGCCTACTGAGAATTAAATGTTGAAGTACTGCACAGTGTACAAAATAATTCCTCTTTTAATACATTTTTATGGCACTCAGAAGATCAGAAGCACAGCTCAGGTCAGAATTAGCCTGTGTATTACTCAGCTTTCCAGGTCTTTAATTCAAAATGAAAATTAAACAATACTCTTTTTACCTGAGCAGTTCATCCAAAACCAGCTAAGAAAAAAAAAAATTCATTTTGAAGGGCTCTTACTTAAACTCTTTCAAGGTGGTTTTTTAAATTGTTTAATCCCAAAATTGAAACCCCAGAATCCTCTGTAATAAAAGATGTGGAGCCCCTTTGCATTAATTGCACTGCCTGTCAATTACAGCTAATATGCACTAGTTAAAAAGCTAGGATGCTGCATTTAAAAGCATGACGCCTGAAATAAAATTCACGTGGTATCCAAACCTAATGAATTTTTCAGGAGGTTCTGCTAGACTTTCAGGTATCTCTATAAATAAAACATTATCATTTTAGGATTATTTTGATAATTCCACCATTAAATCCTAATGAATGGTAGAAATTGCATGTTTTGTTAACCAAGTTTCTGACCTCTGCAGCAGATTTTAGATCACACAGCAGCAAACTTGATGCTGGGATCACTACAGATGCCAAGAAACCAGTTAGAAAGGGACAGTTCAGCTGACACATGAGAAGCATAGAGCTGCTTAACTTATTTCACAGGATTTTCTCCCAGGGTCTGTAATGAATCCAGAACAGAAATAAGATGGGTTCCTTCCCTAGTTAATCCGTGAGCTTGCCAATGACTTCATTCTCAGCAGCTCAGCTCACCTCCCCATAGCCCCTTGCCAGTGGCACAGCAGAGATCTCTGTGCCTGTGGTGGCTTTTCCTCCTATTCCTCTGGCATCATGACCCTCCAGTGCCCTCTGGGACACTCTGCTGGCTTCTCTGCCCTTGTGCTACAGCCAGGGGCAGCAACAGGGCCAAGGTTTAGGAGCCAGCTTGAATGTGATGCACATGGGCAGAGGCACCTAAGAAATAGTTGCCAACTGATTATGCTCTGCCTTAGCTTGAGAGAAACACAGAGAGAGCCATAGCTAATGTCCTGTCTTCTTAGTGTGTGCTGAATACAGCAGAAAATTCAACTTGTTTGCTACACACTAAGTCCTTTTTTCCTTCTGTGATTTTTCCCTCTTCTGTTTTTGTTTCTTTTCTTGTTTTGGATATTCCTTTTAATTCATTTGAAATGCATAAAAGACACCATTCTTTTGAAACAAATGAAGATCTTCCATGATCCATAACATTTGCATTCTCTGCTGAATCCAGCATTTTCGGTGTCAGCCCCAGCAGCAGTATCAGCTACCTTTGAAGTCTTTGAAGTCTCCACAGCTCAGGCTAAAGGCATTCAAAAGGGAAAAAGTAGCAGGTTGGCAGAGGTAAGGGGGAGAAGAAGGTTTTTTTCTTTACCTACAGCCACTCTTTACACTGTGAATGGTAGAATTAGAACACTTAAAAAAATAAAACAACCCATTGATTTTTCCTTCAAAAGAAGCTTCAGCCTAAGCCAGGGTTATTTGAAAGCCTTCTTAGGTAACAGACAAAGTGTGACCTGATGAGTTGGAACCACAAGTGTCCATTTTAGGGGGTAAAGAGGAAAGGGAAGAGATTTTCTATAGACCTTATTTCCATTGTTTTAAAGTGTCCTGGATAGGAATCAGAGTGAATCTATATTTTAGGGGAAAACCATGAGCAGAAAGCTGTTATTAAAACTGATTGAGATTTGCCCATCATGATACTGCAATTTTGTCTTGCTATTCAATTCCTCAAGTGAAAAAGGGACGTAGTTAGCTCAAAAAGTCCCAGCTGCACATGGAGATGCTGCATATGATATGGAACTTTTTCAACTAATAAACCCAGCAGAGAGGATTATCTCCTCAGACGTGACACTGTGTTAAGGTGGTCACACTGCTTCTGGATCTTTCATATTCCAGGAGATGTGCATAACATACCAAGTTCATGAACAGTTTTCAACTTGTCAATACCAAAGGCTTGACAGTTGTTAAAAAAATGTTTGGGGCAACACTCTTGAAATAAATTCCGAGACACTGGAGACCTACAGATTTATTTAAAACATTAACTTGACAGCTTGAGTTAGAGAAGGACAGAAAGATTTTTAATATTGGCACTGTCTCATTTGGAACAGAAAAACTGATATTTTGCAAGAGTGAACTGAAAATCCAGTGGGGAGGAATATCAGATTGGGTCTGTCAAAATGTTTCATTTAGCTCAGTTCAAGGGCTTTTGTGTGATGCATCTCATTTGGAAACATAATTGTCTGTTAATTCTGTTATCTCCTATTTTGACCAAGAAAAGACACCTTCATGATCTTGAAAATCTCTAAATAGGATTTAGTGAAAATTCTGAAACTTTAAAAAAAGGTAATGAAAAATGTTAATTTCTGAGGAATTGTGTGAGGAAGTGCTGGGGTTAGCTTTACTGGTGCTTTCTAAGAATTCCTTTGTTTCTGGAAAAATTGCAATGTGCTGTAGACAGAGTAAAATTGAAAGCAAGCTGTCAGCTAGAATGAAGACTGGAACCTTAAGTCCTTGGGATCCTTAAGTTAGTGTAGGAGCATGCCTTAAGATTAGAGTGTAGCCTGTGTTACTTATCACCATGAATAACTACATTCATCAGGTAAAATGTAATACGATCCAAAGAAATTGACTGTTGGATAGATCCTCAGGCAGAAAGAGATTTTGGTTACTATGAGCAAAAATAAGAACAGATTAACTGTCTTTATTATAAACAATGATGTCAAAAGGAGCTCAGAAAATTTGCCTAACAAGCATAGGATGTTGTATGCTCAATCATATTTCTTTTCAGTGTTAGTGACATACAACAGGAAGCAGAGAAACCTTTATACACATTATCTCTGGACCAACATCCTATTAATAAGAAAAACCAAAGCATCTCAGAAAATAATTTTTCTCCACCTTGTGATACCGTGTGTGGTAATATATACTCAGTATTGCTGGCTGTGTGTTACTCCTTTGGAAGAAAATACAGCAATGACTAATAAAAGTTTTGCTAGGTCTGTGCAATAAAACCATTTTTCACCAAGGTTAAGAGTGCTGAACTTCATGCTTACAAAATGGAGTATCTTAATTTTTAAAACTAAAAATATAATGAATATATAGGGATGTTCCCTAACACTGCAGTTAGGAAACCACACCCTATTCTTTATGAAGGAAAATTAATCCTCCTATGTGTTTTTGCTAGGGCTTTTTTGCATGATGGTTGAACGCTGGGCATAGTGGACCTTTTGGCTTTTCATTTGAGAGCTGCTTTGCAGCTGAATAAGTCTTACTGTCACCCTACTTGGAAGCCTCTACCCAATCCTTTACATCTTTAATTCCTTAAATAACCAAGTAATTAATTTCACCCTGTAAGTTTTTTACTCCTGCCCATATGCTATATATATATATAAAAATATGCACTCTCTATGCATTTTTTTATAATCGCAGCTTTTACTAACTCGAATCTTCTGTCATCTAATTCCCTAAGTATGTATTTCGTTGTAATATGATGACAATGCTGCAGATTTAACTGTTTCAAAGGCACAGTGAGAAAATGGGGAAGAGCCTCACAGGCCCATGGCTGAATGACGCCATTTTCAGTTTTCTGCAGTGGCAAACTCAGCTTCTAATATTTATAGTTTTTACACTTGAAATTGTTTTGGTCTACATGACTTTGAACAGAATTAGTCCATTGGCTGTGAGCAACCTGCTTAATGAGTTTTAATGGGTTCCCCAGTATCTGCAGCATGTGTTTTAATTTCCAACTCTTTGGTTCATCCTCTAATGGCTCAGCTTGAAGGACAAAAATTTCATGAGTGCAAGGTAATCCACATCTGCAGAAATGGGTGAGGAGAGTTTCTTCCCTCAGGGAGTGAGGTTCTTTTGTAACTTTACAGAGCCACTGTTATTCCCAGAACAGACATTGCCTTTGTAACATGAGTTCATACTGGTTTTAATAGGGATCTTCAGTTCCTTCCACTGCCTTGGTACATTTACATGTAGTGTCTACATTATACACTCCAGTACATGTGCCAGAGGTACCAGAAACCTGTTGTGGGAGAGGACTCCAGGAATTAAAAGGTGGTGACATAAATATTTTCAGTTTAAAATCACAAGTAAATGGAGGAAATTTGCTTTCTTTAACAGTCTTGTTAATATATATATCCTACTAATGTAAAAGAAGACAATATTTCAGGTTCTGTTTGTGCATGAAACAGTAGTTGTTTTAGCACCTCAGTAACATGACATTTTTCTTTGTTTTCTTACAGGATTGTTTTTTGCAATAATGAATCATCCATGCTCTCATACAGAAACTAGCCTTTTGGCCAAATGAAACATGTGCAGCCTTTTTTCAGCCTGTCAATTGCAAAAAGAATTAGTGTCATGTAGAAAAATAATAATTACTTTCCTTCCTGCTCACACAATATTAAGAGGAATAAAATTTGGCAGACCTGTTGGGCAAACTGAATTTTTCTTGTTCCTCAAATCTTTACGTTTTACATTCTGCATGCTGCTGTTGTCTAAAGGAGCTGAGATTTTTGATATCCACAGCATTTATGTTTGCCATGCCATTTAATGGAGCTTGTGAGCACTATGAAATGAGTTCTTTTTCACAGATAGGACATGCTAGCATTGATTTGAAGGCCTGCTTGTTGAGGTTCACCTCAGTTTTGAAGTTATGACCTCTTAGTGTTGGGTTTATATCTTCTTAGTGTGCAAACTTAGCCTAACTGATGATATAAGGATAGTCATGCCAAAGACATTGTATGTGCATCTGTTTTGATTATTAGGATCCACATGACTGCTCAGGAGTTGCACAAGCAACAGGGATTTTCAGGTTTTCAACACCCAAGGTGACCAAAATGAAGCTGTCTTTCTTCAAATGTCCTTTAAATTTAAAATGAACAAACAATCATTTGTTATCACGTAAAATTAATGTGCGTTTCCAGTGGTGCTCCAAGTGGAAGCGAGATTTTTTTAGAATAAAACCCCTGTTCCCAGGCAGTGCCCTCTAGGAGTCAACTATTGATGTCATTCTAACTTATGAAATCCACCAACATTTTCAATCTGAGTTTTGATCTAATTGTTGTAAAAACGTCCTATACACTAAAAGCTACTGATGACCTTCAAAAGTAGCTAACAAAGGCTTGTTCTCTGCTTTAGCAGATTCAGTATTTCAACTACTTTTCAAAAAGGTACATTGGATTCTTCATATGATTGTGGTTGATGAAGCGACTCTGAGGGATAGCTCTAGTCTCATTTGTCCATTTGTTAATACAATATTTTTCTTCAATAGCTAGACAATTTTTCAAAACCCCCAACCCCTATACATTTTCAGATTCCCTAGGGGTTTCTATTGCAATTTATGACCTTTTGTCCTCTTACATTTCAGTTTTGAGTGATTTTTCTCTTATAACTATTTTTATTGTACAGGAAGAATTGATTGTTATTATCTTAAAAATACAGCAGCTCTTGCCAACTGTTCGTGAAATCGCACTTCTAAGACTTTAACTTTAATTGAAAGATTTCATATTTATTTAATTGTATAAGCTTATTCCTCCTATCCATATCGCTGGTGATACAATTGCTTCTGTGATACACATTTGGAAAGCCGAGTCTTTGTTCTTATTCTATGGAGTTCCATAATAAATGTCACCAAGTTATAGCTCATCCCTGTAGAAATATCTTTGAAGTTAGATAATGTTGGTCCAAGTTCTTCTGAACTGAATTGAGGTACTTTATAGTAGACGTTAATTTTGTCTGCTGTATGCAGCCAGACTTGGTTTTGGGAATTTCTGTCCTACAGAAAATTTTTAACCAATATGGCTGTTGACTATGACTTCCTCATCTCCAGATTTGCAGAGAATGTGAGTTATGGTTAGCAGAAGATTTTGCCTTGTTTATCCTTCTCTACAATACTCTCCCCTCTTCTCATAGCAGTTCAATGTTGAGGGATAGGGAACAGTACAACAAAATGCATCGCCTTCTTTGTGCAATGGCTTTAATCTAATACACCATATGGAGCTCCAGGGTAAAGTTTAAAAATAAGATGGAAAGCAGTGATGGAAACTAGATGTACAGCAAAGAAAGAAATGTGTTTTAGATCAGATCAGAAATAGATGGAAAGTCATTATTCGCTACAGGATCCATTTCAAAGCTGTACAGTAAAGAAGTTAGGACACCCTACTCATGAGTTCATGATGGATGATGAACAGCATGGTCTTTACAGGCTGGCGCTGTGAAATCTGAGGCTTGGCACAGCCACAGAGGAAGCAGGAGGGCTGCAGGCATGTGTAGGAACAAGTCTGGAGAAGCAGTAGATGGATTAAAGTTGTCAGAATTCCCATCACAGCCCTTTCTTTAACACATGCTGAGCCTGATGCAGGTTGACTGACTGATAACGCACACCATTTCTTTTCATGTCTTATCAGACCTGGAGTTAATGCTGGACAGAGGGGTAGCTGGCATAGTGAATGTGTAGGCTCACTGTACACAAAATCATCCCACCGCTTTGCAATTTTCACCTATCAGCAGTCCACACTTGTTTTTGATGTGAGAAATTCCAGCTGCATTTTGAGGATGACAAGACTTTTCAGAAGAGGAAAGGCAAGATTCTCACAGAAGTCTGGCTAGAAATGGAAATTCCTGCCTCCCATCTGGCGCCCTTTGTTACAGATTTGGTCTGCTGCCTGGTGGGAGACCAGAGCTTTCCACAATGTGAGAAGGCCAACAGAATTCATCACTGATTTCATCTGAAGTAAGTCTTATGTTCTCCATATTGGAAGACACTTGGTCAGTCTGAAGCTCCCATCAGGTGTTCCTCTTCTCCCTATGACACAGAAGTATGTATACTTCTCCTGCAGCTAGATGTCTATGGGGAGAATTGCAGTAGTCCAACGGTCCAAATTGCCAGCTAGGAAGACAAAATATCAAGGAAAAAAGATGATGTTCAGGAAAGGAACAGAAGCTAGCTAGTTAATGGCAGCAGTTTACAATGAAGGAGATATCATCATGGTCCAAACAGTCAATGGCAGGTGCTGACTGGGAACAAGGACCTGCTAGGCAAAGAAGCAAATATTGCAATTCTAACTTGTAAAGCAAATAATATTTTAGACAGAATGTGAAGGATTATTTTTGTTTTCTAGTGCCATCATCAGATCTCCATGTTCCTTCCAGCCAGGCACAATCCATTTGTGTTGTTCTAGAAACTACTTTTATTGCTTTTGCACTATAGAAAAAAAGTAAACACTTTGACTGATCTGCCATCAGATGTTCCCCTTACACAGCTCAGCACCAAGACAACAATGAATGCAGCTCTGATGTTGATGCCAGATAAGAAGGCTTATCAAAAGGGGAGTGCCAAAGTGACAGAAGGTTAAACCCTCCATCTTTCTTTGTAGGATACACAAGGGTAAAACCTCCCTCTTTCTTTGTACGATGTTCCCTAGTGGTGAATAAAGCTTAAATCTGGTGTAAATCAGAGTGTACTTAATCAAAGAGCTTAAATGACTTGCAGAATTTGAGCATTTTCTGCTCTAAGCCCAAGTATGCATCTATATTTTAATTTTCTTTTGTGTAAGAATTTGTAGCATAAGTAGTCCCTCAAGTTTCATTGTACTGTTAGATAATCATATAAGAACATTTTTATGTTAGCGTTATGAGTTTGGTTGTTGTAAATGAAATACTTATTACTTTGTGCCTATTTATTTTGTCTAAGGAGTTCAGAGATCTGTCAACTGGTGGATTTCCCTGGTTACATAAGGTGAGGCTGGTTTATTGGTTTCAAGACATTCTCTGTGTGCTGAAAACTTACAGAAAAAGTTGAAATGTGAGTCTAGAGACAGAGCAAGAGCAGGACTTCCTGGGTACAGAATTTGTTGGACCTGTACACTTGAGAATTATTGAAGAAGGAAAATGCCTGCTGTTAATTACTTTTATTGAGTTAGGCTTGCCTTTCTGTTCCCTCACTGTAAGTAAACAAAACAGATCCTGGAGCAGGGCTGATATGCGCTACTAATTTCTCAAATAAATGGAAACAAATTTGGAAACCACAACCCTTCCCACCTCCACCAACCCAAGCATGTTAACAAATATGGTTTTTTAAATCTAAAACTGTAATATTTCTCTTGGTGCTGAACATCCTATGTGCTGAGAAGTGACAGCAACATGGCCGAAAAAAATACCTGGCCTCCAAGTTTCCCTCTCCCTGGGCACAACTTCTCATCCCCAAACATTTCAAGCATCTTCATGTTCCAGTTTCAGCAGGTTACACCCAGGTTTGAGTTCAGTGTTTGAGTGAAATTAACCTTCTGAAAAACCTCCTTGAAAGGTTAGATCTGTGTTCATCAGAGATTGGATTTCACAGCCTGTCACAGAAGTGATCATTCTTTGCTGAGGCTTGTGTCGATTGAAAACCTTCAACAATTTCTCAGCAATACAACTCAGTAAATTTTGCATTATTGTCATCCCATCCTTTTCCTCACCCTTATAGCACGAGCCAGCTAACAGAGGACTTTTTCATTTCAGGCTCCTATTTATTTCTGAAAGAAATGGATGTTATTTAAAATTCCATCCCACCCACGATGTGAAACTAATAGACCTGCTTAATTATGGGAAAGCTATATGTATGGGTATTAACAAAAAAAACCCTGAGAAAATGTTTTTTAAATGTTGATTGCTAATGAGATTTAATGATACCAAACAGAGCGTGGTGCTCTAAGAATTTCAGCATGATAAATGCTTTTAAATTCTACTGAAAGAAACACCAAAATAAGTTACAGTGCCACTTAGTAAGACACCCTTGAGTGTAAGTAAATTGCATGAGGGAGCATGACTTCAGAAAGTAGGCGCAATTACATGCATTACATATATATTTCCTTCCAAACACATTTCCCTCCTTTCTTCTTTACCAGTCTAAATTTCCAACTGGTTTCTTTGGGACTAAGTAGGAGTAAGCTTCATATTACAGTTATTGTCAGCTTCCTGTGGTCTAAGAAAAAGACATGTAAGGTTAAAATAAAAATATGCTACCTCCTGTTGTTCCAAACGCTTGACTGATCACAATATATGCAGTAGATTAGGAAGGTCAAATTTAGTGATGAAGAGTCTCGAATGTCTTACAAATGCTTCAAACAAAGTTACGTGGCTGGGAACCTCGGAGTGCCGTGACATCCCTGGAGCCAGATATTTAACAAGGCTTGTGGAGGGATATTTCCTCTCCATGAATATGACCAAAGGCAATGGTTAATGCTCATTAATGCTCCTAGATAAAGAGGGAAAATTAACCCATATGCTTCAGCAGAATTTCTTCAAAGCTTCACAGTGGTGTAAATAGATCCAAATATTGTTTCTAAAGGATAGCAGATGAGACCCTGTTGGAGTAACGTTTTCTTCCAGTGTGGGAAGGGAAGGAAGAGAAGCAAGCCTGGAGATCTGGGATAGTAGACCTCATCTCTGTGCCTTTCAGAAAGCAGTGGCAGTCCTATGCTTCCACAGTGAGGTCCCAAACAATGTTCAGTGGCCAGGGAATTTTGCTGCTGACTGTTCAGATCCCTTCTGTTCCTGTAGTTCTGGTATGGTCAAAACAGGCAGTGAGTTAATTTTGCTGCCACTTAGAAACCTTTTTCTCTTCAAATGGTTTTGTAATCTGGCTACAAAGAGAAGCACAAGGGGAAGGAAAGCAGAGTGATTTGTACCAAATATGTTTCATTTTACTTTAGACAAGCACTTGGAATCAATCATTGCTGTTCTTCTCTGGTGGCAGATTTCTATTTTGTGTATAGAGAAGACTCATAATTCACTAAGTTAAGTGTTTGTGTATTCTACATTACTTTGGAGATACAAAATATGAATAAATCTCTGACACTTGCATTTCTTAGCACAACTGTTATTTATGTATAGGCAGAAGCATTCTAATAGTATGAGTCTTAACAGGACTGGGGTTATGCTTGATGAAAACTCTAGCAGGACTTAAATTCCTGCTTATATCCAGAAAAAGTACTTCTTTACTTTATTACTATCCAGCCTCATACTTCAAGTCAGATTTTAGAGTTAGAGAAGACCTCAAAATCTCCAGTATGTGAAGGATTAATATGATACAAAATCTTCTAAATGAATAGGAAACAAGAGATTAATACAATACAGTGAGCATTAATATAGTGTGAACCAAAGATCTCTGAATGTCTGGGAAAAATTCTCAGTTACCTCAGAAAAATTTGAATAGAATCATGCTTTATACTGAAAAACCCCTGAGTTAATATTTCCTTTGTGTGCTTTTCTTCTTCCTTTCTTATTATTATAGCCTCTATCTGTTGCAAATTATAGCTTTTGTGGATGCATTCCTAAATACTCCATTCTTAAAATATCAGTGACATTTGAAAATACAAATTTATATTAAGAAGTTAATAGAAGGATATGTTTTAATGACTTGGTGCACTGTAGTCTTCCTCCAAGAAAATTAAAAGTCAATTTTGTTTCAGTTGGAAGCAACAGCCTCTACCTAGCTGAGCTGCCCTAGTGTCTCATGAGAGTTTAAAGTTCATGTGTATCAGACACTGGTTTTCATATAAACTGAAGCTTCTTTAGACCATTCATTGCCTTATAGCATATCCTTGGAGTGTATGTTTTTGTTTGTTCTGTTTCAGGATGACAAAAAAATTACTGAAATTTTCCGTGGGATGAATACCACTTTTGGATGGATGTATCCTTGTGTGTGGAATCTGAGACACTTTGGGCTTTAATCTCTGGTCTTGCAAAGCATTGAAATAATAGTATTCTCTCAAAAGAGAAGACACCAAAGAAACTAAGCTCCCCTGTAAGACAGGGAATTTGTTGGTGTTTCTCAAATCAGCGGAAACTAAAAATAATCAATACTTTGTGAGAGTGGATAAAAAGAAACAAGAAACTCACACAAAAACTTCCTAAATAATCAGATCAGTGAAGTAAGGTGGATGGAAAGTACAGTGAATAATAGAAATATAGAAATACACACAAACAATCCTAGAAAAAAGTACAGTGTACGCCTGGACACTTAATAAAAAAGCACATTTCTACCCATGATACAATTAATGTTTAGTATATATTTGTGTACAGTGGTTCTGAAAATGTAAGTATATTACCTAATTGCTAACAGTCAAGGTAAAACAAAAGAAAAAAATCATTTTCATCTGCTCAATTTGTCACATTACATATCCTGCAATGCATCTTTATGGATGGATGGATGGATGGATGGATGGATGGATGGATGGATGGATGGATAGATAGATAGATAGATAGATAGATAGATAGATAGATAGATAGATAGATAGCCTGTTGGTGGTTTCAGAACATCAGCTGTAGTAAGTGAAGGTCCTCCTTTATTTCCTATTTCCAGCTTTGGGATGCCAGCCAGGTAGGCTTACTTGTATTTCTGTTTATCACTACACAGAAATAATTCTTTCATCTGTTTTCTATATCTAAGAGCATGAGCTTTCAATTTTATGTAAGCTATCAAGACAATCTCCTGTACCCTATTGTTGCCTCTAATACGTTGTTATGATATTTTGTATCTCTCATAGCTTCTAAGAGTATTTTGCAAAAAAATCCCATAATGTTTTTTTCTCTCAGTGTTTTCTTCCTAAAAGAAAAGGCATAATGCTAAGAGTAGCTTACAATATCCTTCTAATATCCTGATAATATCTCTATCCTTCTAATTCCCTAGAGGATCTTGCTGTGTCTTCCATTTTTTCTTTTCTGGTCATGCTTACCTTGAAAAAAAAAGAATATTAGCCCTCCCCAATGTAAAACACATATGAAATACAGTAGGTAAAAGTTAATTCAATTCCTTTATGAAAGAGGAAAAGATGCACCTTCCATCTTAGAGACTGAAAAATTTGGTATTCCTGTCTGCTCTCTTCGGCAGTGCTACCAGTTCTGTCTTGGTGTGTCCTTTATTCTGCAGTGTTGAGTCCAAGCTGGGTCCAGGTCTCACCTTGGCCTTCTGTAATAATAATGGAAGAAGCAACAGTAAGAGAAAATATCAGGCCTCAATATTCCTGAAACAATTTTCCTGGGCTACTGAAATAAGCAGACCTTTAGTTAGTATACAGAAGCTAGTTGTTCTCTTTTTGCACAAAGTGCTGAGCACTAAACTTTTTTATTGGAACATAAATTGGAGACAGAAAAGAAATAACTAAATGAAAAGCATGCTACCTGAAATATCTGTGTAGCTGCTGTTCTTGTAATGATTTTTCAAATACAGAATAAAAAAGTAAAGCCGAGATACAAATTATTTGAAGTGTCCTATGACACAAAACCAAGAGCAGTGCAAAAGTGCTCATGCTGGTTAGTGGAAAGAAACAGGCCTCCCTAGGGCTTGATCTATGGCATTGCTAAGTAAGTAAACATATAAATTAAGTTAAACAGATTGTGTATCATAGCTGTTCTTTCTGTTTACAAAAAGGACAATATCTATGTGAATAACTCACACACAGTCCCCTATGTGGTATGCTAAATTTACACACATATCTCATGTAACTTAGCAAACCAGGAGGAGTGCACAGTTAACATATTGTGCATCACATTGTGCCCTGCCTTGAATGATGTATAACAATTTACTGCCATTGGTATCGGATGAATAAGTGAGTAACCAAACAAAACAATAAATCTATTGAAGGCAACTAAATGGATGCAGTCCACCTGGTTTTTATTCTAAAAATAGAAACTTTAATTTCATTTTAAGTGAATAAAATTTTTGAAATATGGAAAGATCTTGAAAAATAGAAATGCTGCATTTTTGCTGGCTCTACTAATAGCAGTTATATAGTAATAGAGCTGATAATATCATCCAGGGTTAAGGACTTCTTTTCATCAAAATCCTTCTGTATGGAGTTGTTTTAAGTACAGGCTAAAGTTTCCCTTTAAATTTCCCAGGATTTTTTTTTTTTGTTCCAGGGTCAAGATCAATAATATTTTTGGAGTAGCATATGCACTCGGCACTCTTTGCTGGGTTAGGAACTGGCTGGATGGCCAGGCCCAGAGAGTGGTGGTGAACAGTGCTGCATCCAGCTGGCAGCCAGTCACCAGTGGTGTCCCTCAGGGGTCTGTGCTGGGGTCAGCTCTGTTCAATATTTTTATTGACAACATGGATGAGGGTATTGAGTCTTTCATTAGTAAATTTGCAGATGACACTAAGCTGGGAGTGTGTGTCGATCTGTAGGAAGGTTGGAGGGCTCTGCAGAGAAACCTGGAATGGTTGGATGGATGGCCAGAGTCCAGTAAGATGAAGTTTAGTAAGTCCAAGTGCCAAGTCCTGCACTTTGGCCACAATAACCCCCTGCAGCGTTATGGGCTGGGGACAGCGTGGCTGGACAGTGCCCAGGCAAAAAGGGACCTGGGGGCACTGGTGACAGCAGCTGAACATGAGCCAGCAGTGTGCCCAGGTGGCCAAGAAGGCCAAGGGCATCCTGGCCTGTATCAGGAATGGTGTGGCCAGCAGGAGCAGGGAGGTCATTCTTGCCCTGTACTGGGCACTGGTGAGGCCCAGTACAGACACACCTTGAGTGCTGTGTCCAGCTCTGGCCCCTCAGTTCAGGAAGGACATTGAGTGCTGTGTCCAGCTCTGGCCCCTCAGTTCAGGAAGGACATTGAGTGCTGTGTCCAGCTCTGGCCCCTCAGTTCAGGAAGGACGTTGAGACGCTTGAGCGCGTCCAGAGGAGGCAACGAGGCTGGTGAGGGGCTTGGAACACAAACCCTGTGAGGAACGACTGAGGGAGCTGGGGTTGTTTAGCCTGGAGAAAAGGAGACTCAAGGGTGACCTTATCACTCTCTACAACTCCCTGAAAGGTGGCTGTAGTCAAGTGGGGGATGATCTCTTTCTCCAGGCAACAATTGACAGAATGAGAGGACACAGTCTTAAGCTGCACCAAGGGAAATATAGGTTGGATATTAGGAAAAGCTTTTTACAGAAAGGGTGATAAAGTACTAGAATAGTCTGCCTGGGGAGGTGGTGGAGTCACCATCCCTGGGTGTGTTTAAAAAATACTAGATGTGGTTTAGTTGAGGTGTTAGGGCTGGGTTGGACTTGATTATATTAAAGGTCTCTTCCAACCTAGTGATTCTGTGATTCTGTGATTATATGACTTGTGTAAATTTTGATACAAAAGATAAAAATTGAGCAAGCCACAAGTATTTCTACGTAGTTTTGAGGTCATCTGATATAAACAAAGTGAGTCAAGGAAATAAAAAATGCATGCTTTACCTGCAATGTAAATACAAAAAGAAAATAAAATCAGATTATTACTCTTGTCATATACATTAACGTACTTAAAGAATACTTTACCACTGAAAAATAAGATTCTAGTTTGAACTAGATTTTTCTGAAGACATATTAGAAAGAGTTTGAGGAAGTTTAGAGTGAAGAGTAAGCTTACATTGTGTCATTAGTCTTTTGAAGTTTTTGATCTGATTTTATGTATGATAGGATGGAGGAGGGAAGAAACTTGAACTTGAAAATTTGCTTATTTTTTGTTTAAGAAGAGAGGTGGCATGTGCATAAATACCTTCCTGTCTTTATGTTGTGCATTTTGTTCTGTCAATAGCATAGAATTTCCACTTCTGAGCTTGATGGCCCATAATCAGTTTTCATCAGGTGACAGATTCATGTTTTCCAGCTGCATGAAAATGTCTGACATTAATACTTGTTACTTCCATAGTCATATTCTTTCAAAAAAGGGTCTGTCACAAGAAAACCTAAGGCATCAGAATGTCTTTTTTCCCTTCTTTGCTGCTATTCTGTATGTACCACTGCTCTCATGTCTCATTATACCTGCACAAGAAAGGCTATTATCCTTCACACATTTAGGCTGCTGATCTAAATGAAAGTACATTATCTAAATAGTTGAATCAAGAAGCATACAACTAAAACTCATTTCAGTTTGATCTGTATTTCTTGGTGCTTTAACAGGTTAACAGCTTCCTGTGAAATTACTTTATTCAAGGGTTTTCACCATAATTTGGCCATAATGTGGTCTAGACCTAATGGTAATAAGAACTTGCAGAAAATCTGCAGTTCATTTTATGTCTCAGTAGAAAAACGTGTCTTTTCTAAATAATTCAGAAATTACATTCAGAAACAATATGCACATTATCAAGGATGGGTCTAATAGGGAATTTATCTAACACCACAGAGTGCGTATTTCAAATACTTATCATAGCATATGAATATTAAATATCATCCTATTAACATTAAACGGTCAGTTAGTTAAGTCCCTGAATATTTACCTCAGTAATACTGGAAATAAAACACAAATTAAGTTCTTTTTCGAGTGCTGCACATTTATTTCATGCTCTCAGAGGCTCTCAGTGGTACTGTAGCAGTATTCTATCTATGCCAGCATATGTTATTATCGTTGTGGAAGTTTATATGGGAGATCATTTTGTCATTAATCCAGACTTCTGGAAAGCTTCAGAGCAGGAAGAGCATGTCATGGTAGAAATCAAACAAATATATCATCTTAAAGCAACAAAAGTGGATTCCAAGAATGTGTGCTGTATTTCCATTCTACACACTGTTTTCTGGTTGTGATGTTAGCATTTGTACGTGATGTAAGCTGAAAACACTTAAGAGGTTTTTGAAGGAAATGAATCATATTTTACACAGTGTTAGGGTATTCTTTTTTTTTTCATATTTAAAAAGTCATAAATAATTTAAACCTGTAACAGCTTCAGTGTTGCAAACAGCTTAAAACCAGGGAAGTCCATTGCAATGCTTTTACATGTATCCAAGGTACATTCCCACTTTCACCATAAGGATTCAGGAATTTTATCCAGATCTGATGTATTCAGATTGGCCAGGTGTTTTATCTTCTCAGAAGTCAATAAAGGGGTTTATTCTTCTGTTGAACCTCTCTTGTTACTCACTTTATTTCTGGTGTTCCTAACTTTTTGATTCTGTGGTGTATTAAGGAAAGATGAATTATTGTTAATAGCCTCCTCAATAAGCAGGACCCCCTACTTCAGCATGGCAGAGGAGATATTTTTGATCACAGATTCTTACCCTCAGATAGACCTGAGCCACCGAGAAATGTGAAGCACAAGGGGGATGAGAGACAAGCACATGAGCAAGTCAACCCTCAGACCTGACATGGCCATGAATTCTGGTTATATTCTATTAGCTCTGAATGACAGCTTTCTTTGCTGGCAGAACTGCAGCCAGAAGAATGGCCATCATTCTTCATGCCATAACCTAAGCCTAAACAAAGGATAATGACTGTAGTTGGTGGTTACAAAATCCTTTGTGTCCACAATGTAGCAGGCATGTGCTGGCCCTAGGGAGCACCTGTCTGCTAGATGAATGCTTCAGAATAAAAATTGTTCAGTCAACACTTATACATGTTCCTGAGTTGAAGGCAACCTTTTATGTGCCAGCTTCAACACCAAATTTTGTTTGAATTATGGCTGGCAACTTCTCTGGTTGTGTGACTGACTTTGAGAAATCTGGTCTATGTGGAAGGGGTCCCTGTCTCAGGCAGGGGGATTGAACTAGATGATCTTTAAGGTCTCTTCCATTTCAAACCATTCTATGATTCTATGATTCTATTATGCTGCCTTACCAAGTGGGTGCACAGATAATAAGAAGAGAATAATGATGCTGGGTGTTATTGTATCTTTACAGACACAGGTGAGGAATCTAAACTGGGGAATTAACTTTTCTTTCTCTCCGAAGTATGTCTTTTGTTAGAGGCACCTGAACTTGCACTGAACAAGCTGGTGTGGCTCTCCAGCATAGCTCAGGCATGAGCTCAGGTCTGGGAAGCAGTGAAGCTGTGTTATCTCAGCATGCCACCCTGGGGAGAGCGCGTCTGGCTTTCTTGCTTCCAGTTTTGGAACAGGCTTGGTTGCTGTGAGCTTGAGAATCTCTGTGCCACAGATGTTTGCATGCCATGAAAAGAAAATCCAGCCTATTATACTACATACATCAAATCTGACACGCAGTTGCTGCCCTTTTTGTCATCCTAGTCAAAACTATAAAAAATTGAAATTTACTTACTTCATGTCTTTATTCTTTCTTACTTGTCAGACTCACTGGTCTCATCTTTGAACTGTAGCATAGTGCCCATGTCTGTGCTGCAGAGCTACATTCAGGATTTTGAGCTCTTTCTTCCCTCGGGATATCTGCATCTCACTTTTAAGATGGGTGCTAGTTCATGTTGCTGTGCAGACAAGTACTTTCAAGTGAAAAACTTAAGTTTTCTGCTTTTCCAACTATCATTTTCAATCTTACAGGCTCAAAGTGTTCACTCAAACAGTCAAAGTTCTTTCTTTTCTCGTTTCTTTCCTTTTATTCTTCCTACCTCTCTGTCCAGACTTGTCTCTTTATCACTGGTCCTTTACCTCACACTTTCATCTGTCTTCTCTTTATTGGTCTGTTCTTAATTTTATTTTATTTTCTACAGATCTTCAGTTTAAAAAACACACCTCCGACTCAATCCCCTCAAAATGTATTCAAAGAAATATCTTCATTCTTCATATTTCTTCAAGACCCCTACAAGTGGGTTTTGTTTCTGAGATTTTGGATAGATATTTCACTTCCATGACAGTTAGAGATATTTCAGGGTTCATATCACCGCATCAGAAATACAGCCAGTCCAGACTCATAAATCAGTATTACTAAGGTGTATCTGAAGAACTGAAACACTTTTATTGCAAACATCAGTGATAATATGGGCCTCAGAATTGCCCTGGAATATGGATGAGTACAAACCATTTAGGAACAAATATTCTGGCTGATAACTGACAGCCAGCCAAAAGCAGCCCCTGATAAAGATAAATAACCTGTACTCAGGGAAATTTCTTGCATCATTAAACATGGTGAGCATATTAGCTAGCAGGGGGTGGAGCTGAGTCCCTAAAGAGATAAATCTAAATTATACGCGCTGCAGTGATCATAGCAGTAATGCACCATCTTGGCTAACTAGCTGACATCAACAGGGAAGGGAATTTCAGATTTAAATGAACCAAACTAAAGAGCATTGCAGTGTGCATACAGATTAATTGGAGTACATTCATGAACTTTTTAGCCTTTTTCTCTGGTCTGTTTTCATTGGTGCCAAAGAACAAGGATTTCGACTATTCTTGTCATTTTTGCATCGTTTTTTATTCTTACTTTCTTATGTGGTTTGATTAATTAGTCCTTTACTTGCCTTCCATTAATCACCTTATACTATAGTTGTATCAACTCTTGCCAAAAGCTTATAGGTGGACAGGAGACATTTAGTGGCATTTTTCTGTAAATAGGAAAGTACACTTAGCAATTATACACCTAATATTTCAAAACAGGACAACTCTGAAAGCAAAGAAAGCATTTAGTTACTCAGACATATATAAACAATTGAATTAAACTTGGTTAGAAGAACATAATTTGGATGGAGTATGTCCCTTAAAATTAATGTGGTCTATTATTAGAACCATATTGAGTGTATTTTTGTAGGATAAGGAATGTCTTTCTAAAAGACAATTGCCTGCTTTCAAATATTTGTTATTTTTGTTTTCCAGGAAAAGTTTGGGTTCAAGATGCTAGAAGGTGCATGAAGTAAAAAAATGAATATTAATTGGTTGAAACTGATTTGGTATAATTTGCAGTTTCGTACTATTAATTGGGTGCATTTATTTCCTGTTGACTTGGCAAGTAAGGAAGTAAACTGGTTATGACAATCACATTTTTTTAGTCAAAACCAAATATGCATTGTCATGAATAATTTCTCTCAGGTGTGTTGTTGTCCTGATAGTAATTAAATCTATTCAAGAGGCTCATAGATAAATCAGTGGTTATCCTAGTTCTATCTAAAAATCCAC
Source organism: Phylloscopus whistleri (assembly GCA_017589585.1). NCBI lineage: Eukaryota > Metazoa > Chordata > Aves > Passeriformes > Phylloscopidae > Phylloscopus > Phylloscopus whistleri. The sequence continues at coordinate 841,030 of JADMLD010001289.1, forward strand.
TTGCAAATGTCTAAGTGTAATGGATAACATAGCCTGAAAGAAGCATGAGAGTACGGAAATGTGACATGCAAAGGGTACTGCTTTTGCTCCATTTCTCATCTGCTCTCTGCTCTAGGTCTATGATTGCAGCAAAGAACTCCTGTGTGTGCTCCTGGGCATCAGGCCTGTGGTACCTAAACATCCATCAGATTGTCCGGGCTGCTTTTCCCCCTGGGGGAACGATGATGAAAGGCAGGAGTTGCTTACACTGATGGTAGCAAGGAATTTTTCACCTAGCTCCCTGTGAGGCTTGTGTTCTAGCTGGGAGGGCTGCATCTGACTGCACTAACTCTCTGGCTTGGGTACATAGTTTAAATGGGCTACAGCGAATCAAGGAATTTCAAAAGCTTTACTAGTGGCCAAAAGGGGCTTGTCCCTCAGAGGAACAAATGAAAAATGGCAACTGGCATTTTACAATGCTGTTGCACCCTGGGGAGATACAACTTCTCAGACTGACTGCTCGATAGCTCACAGTATTTAGCAAAATGGGAGATGATATCAAGAGAGATGACTGAGTACACTTACTAGACTAGTTTTCCCTGTAAGATAACAAACAGAAAAATTTCAACTTGACTGTGTGGTGAAATCAGCTAAGCTGATTTGCAGTACTGGGCACTCAACAGGGATTTGAGGGCAGGAAATCTCTTGACTTCATGAAAAGCTCCAGCTTCAAGTTCTGATTCCACAGAGCACCTCGGAATATATTTTAGACCTCTTGGTATTGCTTAAAGCTGAACTTGAATGTTTTGTTATCCTGGGGCTCTAATGAGGAGGTAGGCAGCAGGAACTTTCTTAGGAATTTACCAGAGCTTTTGTATGCAGGACATAAGTCAGGAAATGATAGAAAATAACTCCAACTCTGACTATGCTCAGATGTAAATAAAATGTAATCCTTAGGATGACGGCATTGCTCCAGGTCTTCCTGTCAGTGCTGCAGGGTATGATCCTGAGATCCTGTGTGCAAAATATCATGTTTGTGGAGCAGCTGCAAAACAGGGATTTTATACCCAATTTTTCTGTCAGGAGCCATTCTGACTGGGTTCAGTAAATCAGCTGGTTTTGATGCTGAATCACAAAGTCCCAAGTGAAAGACCTTGTTTAGGTAGTTGTGGAAGAAAAAAGCTCAGGAAAAATGATGTTTTCATAGAGTTCTTAGTTCTGTCACAATTCAGCTGAAAATTTGTGACCACTTACGTATTACTTACATGAACGATCCAGTCTAATCTCTAAAAATAGTGACTGTTGCCACTGCTCTTGAGAAACTTTTGGATTTAGGACATTAAATGTTGACCATGTTCCCTAAGCACTGTTTTGCCATAATCAGGCATTAATTTGTTTTAAAAAGCTGCAACTTCTTCATTTAAAAATTTTGTCTCCAAATGTGCTGTTGCAGTTGGATTTGGTCAATCTTGTGAGCTGGAAAAATGTTTTCTCAGGTCAGTCCTTCCCATTATTTGTTGGTCTCAGAGGAACTGGTTCAGCAAGATGCTCCATTTGGGGTACAGTTAGCTCAAAGGCTTGAATGGGACTTTGATTTCTGCTCCTCTATTCATGTGTTTAAAGTTACAGACTTGTTTAAGGGTTATATTGAATTGATAACTGGTTGTTTTCCTCCTACTTTCATTTGCTGCTTTTGGTCTTTTTCTTTTCTGTGTTTTTTTTTTTCCTGTCTTCATATTCTTTTTTTTTTCTTCATGCTTTCTATTCTGACTTCTTTCTTCTACTGTTCATTTCTTCTCTTATTTTAATTTCACTTAGAAATTCCTAATGCAGTAAAATGACTTAGACAGAATAGTAAAGTAGAATCAACTTTAAATTTGGAAGCTGATTGAATGTTAGATTTTGTGACTCGGAAATCCTTTCAGTGTACAGAGAAAACCAAAATCTCTTGAAGTGGATAAGAAATATTTTACTTCAGTGGATTGATGTTTAGGGAGTAGTCTGATATTCCTCCTCAGTTTTGGTAAGAGTCTAGTAATTTTAACAATGTCATTTAACTTTCCAGGAAAAAAAAAACACAACACCCAAATCAAGCACAAAACCAGGACAGTGCAAAATATTGTATTCCTTGTGTTCTTTATTCCCATAATTTTATAATAGTCATGATCATGTAAGATCCAGGGAGGAAAGATTAGTTCTGCCACCCATTTACTGAAGGCAAAAAATGCTTTGATGTATTTCTCTCAAGCTGTGAGTTATAAAGCTTTGTGAAAATAGAGCAGAAAAAACCCCAAACACCCTTGTGATAAAACTGTGAGTAAGCAGTTCCATGCAGACTGTCATTTTCTTTCCTAATTGCAAATGCCTTCTAACACCTTTCCATCACTTTATTCAGCATTTTTAATAACCAACAGTAAATGTGAGTAAATCACATTGACCTTTAAGGTCCATATATAGATCAAAATAAACACACAGAGATTAAACACGTTGTTGCTTTTACTGCAGTGATATGCAAACAATTATAGATGGGGTCAATCTAGGGCACCATTGATATTGCTTGCCAACCAATTTATTTGTGAAACCTCTAACCCCCTTTAATGTGTTTCTTCAAAGAGGAAGACCTAAGAGGCTCTTAGGTATGACTAATGGAAAATAATTTTTTAAACTTTTTATTTAGTAAAAGATTTTGTGTAATTTTTTATGATTTATTTCTTACTTAAAAGAAAGATAAATGTATAGCATTTTAAAATCTGCTTGGTGGGGATTTTTTGAGATATTTAAAAACATAAATATTTTAGATTTTTAAATATCTCAGAAAAAGCATTCAGACAAAATATTAAAATAATATATTACGAAGTGTAATAGAGTTTCATAATTTTTATCCACTTTTCCATTCATCACAGAAGAATATGTCTGTCTATTCCTTCAGGATATGCTTTAGGATATTGTTTTTCTTGAAAATGTTGTAATGTAATTTTAACCAAAAAATTGTTCAGGCCTGTGATAAAGTGATTATTAAAAAAACCACATAAATGTGGTGATTAACTTTTATTGTTCTCATTATGATAACAGTTAGAACCTTATATTTGAATTATCAATACATGATTCAGAGACCGGAAAACAACTTTAGAGCTGAATACAAAACAGACAGTGTAAAACATGACAAAACATTAATCTACCAGGGTCTAAAGGCAATTATTTTTTTAATGCTCTCTTTAATGCTCAGTAGATCCTCAAGAGAAGTACCCACAATACTAAATTAATAAATATACTCATTAGGATTAAAAAAAAGAATTTAAATTTTTTAATGTCAAGTATTTCTTATGATTTTTAGATCTATTAGTGAGCAGCATGCTTGCTATCAATATATTTTTCTGTATGATTGCATTTTCCAGGAATGATAAAAACTAAGGCCAGCTAAGGTGAATATACTGTTTGACATCCCGGAGAAGGCAAAAAGTATAAAGATATCTTTTCTTAGTACCCAACCATTTTTAGTTCTAATTTTTGACCTTTGAGCATTATTCCTATGAAAGCAGAATCACAAACAAAACCCTGTTTACATTTGTCTGCTCCCCTTCAATATTTTATTATGTAATTGACTTAAATTTTAGAACATCTTGAACAGGATGCTTTTACTGAGATAAGCATGATTATCATGTTGGGGTTTTTTTTTTTTTTTTTAACATACATTTTCCTTTAGGAGTCCATTTATCATTGCAGATCATGATGTAATTGTGGTAGGCGGGTGCTGATCCCTTTTAAATGTTGGCAATAAGCACCAAAGCTCAGAATGGTCCACAGAAGCAGGCTGGAGTGTGTGAGATAATAAAGGGGTAGGAAAAAGCACTTGCAGTCTGGAAAAGCAAACCATGATCCTGCACTGCCAACAACACATTAATAACTGGCAACTACTAATAAATTCAGGAGGCTCTGAAGGCTTCACAGAAGCTGAATGACACAATATAAAAGAGACTGCATTTATTCTGGTTGGGAGATGAGTTCATTTGTCCAAGCAGCTCTTTGTAGCTGTCTGAATGGCACCAGGACCCCAGTTTTGCATACATTAAACAGAAATGGCTGTTTATCATTAAAATGCTTTTCTCTAGGCATGCACAACATTCATGGTTGTACAGACTAAGAAAACAGGAAAGGTAGCAGGTTGCCCTGAAGGAATTTTTGACCATGGAGCTCATGGCAGCTTCTGTCTGCAGCAGTTTGTGGATGGTGCCAGTGTTAACTAGAGCTGCCTACTTGGCCTGCCCTGAGGGTTTGAGCATTTTTACTGCAGATGTTTTCAAACAGACAGTGATGTGTTTGTGTGAGCATGCACACACACATACGTGTTCCTTTAGCCCTGAGGTTTGTTCCCGGTGTGTCAGACTGCAACCAATGTAAGACAATGATGTGACTGGCTTGGGAAGGGTGGAGTGGTTCCACTGTTGTGGAATGGATTTCTGAGGGTCTCTTCAGTGAATCTGAAACTCTGTTGAGGTGACAGATGTCACATGATCTTTGATTTAGGCTGTCCAGTGTTTTCTATCTATTGTCTTAGACATGAAAAGCTGATGGTGAGGTAGTAGCTGGAGACATTTTCTGAAGTAGAGGTAGGTTCTATGTCACTTTACTGATCTTAGAAACTCAGCATCTAGTCAAAATTCATTTTTGCCGGCTCTTCTTGGTAGTCCAGGTTGAGGAAGAAAGCAGTTCCTTCCATTTGGTTTAAATTTTATACTTGTGTGTGCTGAATGATGTTTTGATCTCCTACCTCTTTTTGTTGACTACAGAGGCAGTGAAAAAGACTTTCTTAAAAGACATATCTGTCTCTCAGATGGCCAAAATTATGTGACAGGAAACCTCAAGGACTAAATGGGTTATTTCATCTTTCCTTGAAATTACCAGATTTGTTTCTATGAAGTAGATACTCATTGTAGCAGCCACTATTTACATTGCCTTTGTTTCACATCTACCACACGAGTCATGGATGTTCTTCCCAAATCTCTCTCATGGTTCATATTATAAATATTCCCTGCAGCTCTAGGCTTCTGCCTACACGTCAGATTAAATTGGGGTGAAGATGCAATTAGTGTCAGGAGATCTGAGTTCAGAATTTTATGCCATAGTGAGCTCAACTGTGGATTCAATTGTGGAAAACAGGCTAAGTGTTTTGAGTGGTATTATTACCTAATTACACTTACCTAATTACATTTTAATTAGGATGAGTAGCCAAGAGTTCAGTATTCCCAATAAGAAGAGGCTTCTGTCCTAAGGCTTTGACAGTTCTTTGGAAGGTGCACAGGAAAATTATCAATTTCAGTCTGTTTTGGTTTTAATTGCCCATTCCTGTCATTTTGTGTATAGATGGACTAAAGAATTAGTCAATTATAAGTGTACTGTAAATTCTGTAAGTATGGATTGAATTTTTCCTTTCCTTTTCTCACAAAATGATTTTGCTGTGGGAATATTTCCATAGACTGACATTTCACAGAATTTTTACAATGATTAGCACAGAAATGAAACATGGACCGCTCTCCCTCTGCATATATTCCAGAAAGGATTGCAGCAAAGTCTATGACTTTGACCTATTCAATGTTTTCAATTTGGTGTGTTAGCTGTTTTCAGTCTCCTCCATTTCTAATTTTGGTACTTTGTGAGGAGGATGTAAAATAGTCAGTCTATCAATATATGTAATAGTGAGAAGGTCAAAAATGCTGATATGAGTGAGCAGAGAAATAGCCTTGCTTGAAAATTGGTCACTTGCAAGTGTTTGCAGTTTAAAAGACGGTATTGCAAATTTTTATACTCACTTCCTTCCTATTTATTTCTCTTCAGATTTATTCAGTTTATTTTGTTAAGAAGTTGTATCTTTTTCTAATTGCAGTATAAGTGTTTCTCATGTTAGACTGTTGTTTTAAATGTTCTGCATTCCAAAGCTATTACTTTATCTACTTCAACAGAGACCAGTAACCTCTTTTATGATATTTGAATATTTCCCTAGTCACTGCTTAATGTATACTTACACAATTATTTCCCTGGGACTGCTTACACGCTTAGGATGCAGTATGTGTATATACTCAATGTTTCAGAGTTGTCCCTCAGTTAAAAAAAAATATTTTAATCATACGCTAGTCAGGATTAAGTTATTTCTAACTTTGTATATATACCCCAGATTGCTCTTTTTCATGGGAATAAAATATAATAAATCATATTCTTTAGATAAGCAGATATAATGGCTCAAAAGACACAAAGTTTACACATCTGTTGGATAAAGCACTTCCATGTTTATATAATAACTTTCCAAAGAGGAAATGTGCTTTAATCACTCATGTTTTTTATTTCTCTGCCTGATGTTCCCAGAAGCAAGTTCTTCTGGGCATCACATTAAAGCATTCAAAGATCCCAGCCAGTGCTGCTGCAGCATCATTCCCAGCCATACTTTGCCTTTTTCGCACAAATAGAGAACAAATCAAACCGTGATGTCTGAACTCTCATGAGAAAGAGTGTAGTGAGAGACAAATGTGAGTCCAATAAGAGGCTGAATAAAAGTTACAAATATAAAAATAATCTGGTTACCACCCCACAACTGTGGCTTTGCAGCCTTTTCTAGATACTTTGTTTTAAATCGTTCTCTCAACATGCACATGTGCTATTTAAAACAAAACAAACAAACAAAAAAACCCCCAAAAAATGTTCATGGGATTCTATTACAGGGGTATTGGTAAAGCATAATGACAAAGTACAGTACAAGGTATGATTGAGTCAGTTCTACTGAATTGGTTACATGAAACTAAATGCTACAGAAAAAAATTCAAAAGTTTCCATTTGTTACAGAGGAACAGAAAGAATTGTTTATATTGTTCCCCAGAAAATTACATTGAAGGATCTTTAACATCCTTAATATCAATGATAGAAGCCCTTTGCACATTTGCTCATTCTAGTTTGTTTCATCTTGTTCAGCTGCTCTCTCAATGTTACACATGAAGCATATACTTTGAAAGGATTTGTGCCAGAACATGTTTGTGATGATGTAAAGGCCATAACCTTTTCAGTACTTCGTAGGATATTTTCCTTTAATTATTTCCATCCTCAGCATCTGAAATTTAATTTTTCAGTTTTAAGAGGGGTAATTTCTGTAAATGCACTCTGATATCTTCCTTTATATCCTGGTCCCTTTGTAACAGAATTTTGGCATCTCTGTTTTTGACAATCTGACTTTGTAGCAGCACCCCAATGGACTACCTAGGACAAGAAAGCTTAAAATGATTATAGGAAAGGTAAGGTCAGCAATTCAATATTGACTGCCACTCAATAATATTCCAAAGGATCTTATGCAAGTTCTTATGCAGAAACTTCCATACCAGAAAACACAATATTTTCTTATATAATTTCTTGGTCTTCTTACTTTTAAAATTCGATTTCTTCAAAAAATATTTTTTTTTCTGGTGGCTATTGTTTGTGCATCTTTGCATTGACTTTCAAAGGATTCATTTTAACTTTGTTTGGGACATACATTCACTTCTGTGATTCAATTAAAATATATGTAAGAAATCTGCATTCTGTACACACAGATTTTTCTTCTCCAGACTTCAAGGCTGTCTTGACTAGCTGCCTCATTTCCTGAGAGTCCTCCTAGCCCAATATTACTGAACCTTTCATATTACTCAATACATCTCTTCTCACAGATGTGTTTAATTATATCACAAGAGCTCTAACTTTTTTTTGGCTGAACTGTTGTTCCTTCCAAATGCAAGTCAAACCAGATGTCCTACTTAAAGTCCCTATCTCAAATTATAGTTGTTTTCTATTCTGCTAAAAACTGGTGTAAGGCAAAAGCTGAGTACAAAAATTTGGGGTCTTTCTTTCTTTTCTTTCTCCAAAAGGAAATTTTTCCATGGACTGAATGCTGGCTAATTGCCAGCTAGGACTCATGCCCATAAAAATAACCTGGTCTTAAATTAGAAAAAGTGTTTTAAAGAACAGGCATAAAAATTCTAGCCCTCTATGTGCTGACCATATTCCTGGTGCTTTCTCCAAATTCCTTTTCTTGCATTTGATTCTCATGGAAAGTTTTATGGAGTGTGCTATAAGGAATGTTTCTAAATCCCCACAAGGAAACTTGTTAAATGGAGGTGTGGAAAAGAGGAACAGGTTGTAGGGAACCTTCAGGGTATTGGAAATCACAGGATTTATTACAATCTAAGACAGTTCTGGGAAAAAATCCATGGATTCTAATCTTGATAATTTTTATTATGTGAACATTTCAACAAGGAAAAAAAGAATTGTTCTTCAATTTAAAAGAATTTGATGGTAGCTAGTGATAAGTAGTCTGACATTTAACCTGTGAATTAAAAATTACATAATAAAAGTGAGGGGGGAACTGTTTATTACAAAGGTACTAAGTTCAACTTGCAACATGGTTGAAAACCTTGGGAGTGATAGAAGAAGGGTGACCTACGTGTGAGTCCCAGTTTAAGAGATCTAGTTTAAGTGTCCTGGTGGTCAAGCTCAAGTTAAGACATCAGACAGCCTTTCTATGTAGTACATGAATTGATGACCTTAGGTTCATTGAATTAAAAGGAGTGCAATGCTCACCTGCTGTTTCCACAAAGGAAGAATACTTGGTGGCTTTCTTCGCTTCTGAATTTGGATCAGTAATTTTTACTATGGCAGAGTGGATTTTAGACAACGATGGTCAAATTATAAACAGCACAGTTGCTAACACCTAAGGGTTTATCAGGTTGTAGTCTTGATTGCTTGCACATTTATGAGAGTTTCCTGGGCTCAGAAACTAGTAATGGTGCTTTAGCAGTTTTCAAAGCCACACTCTAACTCAGCATGTTTTACCTTGTTACCGCTTCCATTTCTAAGGTACTCATTCTCACCTGTGACACCTTCCTTGACAAGACCGGGCATTTTAGGCTACACACTGGTCACTACCTGCCACATTGGTACTCTAAAGGAATAAACAATTTTCCAGAGAAGGAGGTGCAAAGGAGGCATGGTTTCCTTGGAAATATTTTGCATAAACAAATCTGAACTTTCATCTGAGCATTTCCCAAGCCTTTCTTGAACCATCGAATGAGTGAAAAAAGATTAGTTGTACCTAGGCATGGCAACAACTGTGAAACAGAGGGCATGAAAACTGGCATATTACCTCTAGCTAAAAATGAGGTTAACTAGAGCACAGGGAGTACCTTAACATCTTAAAAATGCCTTCAGTAGCCTGGGATGTGTATGGCAGAGAAATGTGTTACAAAGCCAGAGGAATAATTCTAAAATTTTATGCAGATTCATGCCAAAACTAAGTGTTGGCACTACCCTGTGAAACAAGAGACCATTTGTGTTATCTACTTGGGCTTGTGCTGCTTCTGGTTGCAAAGTTGTCTTCTCTCCATCTGTCTTCTACTCTGGGATATTTCCAACAGATGTGTCAACAATCAAACTGTGGAGTAATGCCGTTCTATTGAGCATTGGGAAAACGTGAAGACAGTACTGGTGTAATTTCCATTTGTGACCTAAGACAAGACTTACATGTGTCCAATTTGAACAAAGAGCAGCCTGAACCCAGCAGGAAGATATGTTTCAGAGGCAACGTATTTGCAAAAGGTTAATCTAGGATTTTAAGAAATGAATGGCTGGCTGAGACCACTGTTATCTTAGAAAGCCCTAAGAAGCAGACGCTGTGTAATTTGATTTTTTAGATGGAAAAATTTTAAGATAAAAAAAGAAAAGAACTGAAGTAAATGAGAACTATATATAATGTAAAAAAAAAAAAGCAAGACTGACAAAGGCTTTGAGAAATATACTGATGGATGAGAAAGTGAAAAGACTGAGATCTTGTCTCTTAAACATCTCTTTGTAGAAGGAACAATGTCATAGGGAAAGAAAAGGTTGTTTGAAATCTCTGCTTTAATTTCAGATGATATTCACAGTCTATTTCATATCCCTTAAGACCATGCCAATTAGATACAACAGAACTGTTTGCAGTACAGCAACTTGTTGAAGATCAGTGGCAAAATCTTTGTTGTATTTACTAACTGGATCAAAAGTAGAACTTAAATCTGACCTTTCTGACCACAAACTTTTTCTTAACAGTTCACAAATAAATAACGGGTCTTTATTAAACAATAAATATTAAAAATGACATCACACAAAGATATGCCAGTGTACTGATAGAGAATGGTTTTTAGCCTGTGCAGAAATGACTGCTCCTCAAACAAGAGTTTTTGATGAGAAGTTTGTCTTTGATTTGCTGGGTTGTGCCAAATGAGGTATATGGGTTTTTTTCCTACGAAATTCAATTATCAGAGAAGACAGGCAAAACTCTGATATTTATATATTTTATCAGTGCAACTGTTGTACTTTTAAGTTCACATAACACCATCACAGACAAAGAACTTGCGAAATGTGTGGCTTTCCCCAGAAACTGCATCATGGTGCAAATTTTTATTGTCGCTTTAGGATACATACATCCAAAGGAACTTTTGACCTACTTCAGAACTATATATAGAAGCCTCTACTAAAATCCAACACTTAAGACTCTATTAGTAAAACATACTTGATCAGATAATGCTGAACAAATAACTTAAACAGTGCAACTCTCTTTTTTTGAATGTAAAATTGTATGTTCTTTATTTTCATTTTATTTTTTGCAGCAGATACGTCTTTGTTATAAAAGTTCGAGAATAATAATACTGGAAGAGTTAAATACATAAAAATTTGGAGCATTAATCAGAGTAAGAGAAAAGAGGCAGACTTCCTTTTCAATACAAGAATAATGTATTTCCCTCTTTAATGCAAAAATAATGTATTGCTCTCATGACAATATATTCTTCAATTATGATTTTGATTATCATAGGACTGACTTCACTTATGACTCCAGTACTGGCAGTAACTCCAATGCTTGTAGTTCATGCTGAAATAAATATTGCATTCATCCTCTCTGAACTGAACCTAACCCAAAGTCAACAGAGTTATGCTTCTGTATTTACAGAATTGAGGGTCAGTTTATATTTCCATTATACCATTTCTTTTTAAAGGTCTTAACTTGGATTTTGATTTTTGTTGTGTTTATTTTAGGCTTTCTAAACTTAAAATATTAACTGCATGAAAACCACATGTGTATTCAAAATAAAATATGCATGCCAAAGAAAAATTGTGATTCAGCTTTGAAATATATGGGTTTTCAATGCCTGGAAGGTAAAAGAAACCCAACCAACCAACCAAACACAAACCTCCCATGAGGAATAGTTCAAAATGGATTCGGTTCAGAGGTAACGGTCCATAGTCTCAGAGCCGATTCCTGGGAACCAGGTAATTTTTACAGGACTTCAGGAAAGTAATAGTGATTGGAGGCTTGAAAGTGAAATTCAAGTGTGTTCTTGTATGCAGTCCTGCACACAGATACACAAACTCAGCTCCACATGTGATACCAGTCTGAGTTACAAGTACATCAAACCAGAACACCCAAAGTCAATTATTTTATGCACAGAACTGAAAGCACTGGAGTTATCCAAGTAATAATCTCCACTCATATGCCATAATCTCCACTCATTTCTCCCATACTAGCTCATTACTTAAGTCATGCCCTGGTGTATCAGCACAAAGACAGATATTGCAGTTGAAGCTGGTGCATGACTAGCAATCCAAATATTATAAGGCAAGATTTTATTGCAAAGTTTTGAAGTATATTGCACTGGATATCATTTGAATGTAAGAATTGCCTTGCCATTCTTGCTGCAGAACCAACACAAAACTGCTGAACACCAGGAGTGCCTGAGGAGATTTAAACAAATCAAAACATTCCTGGTGCATCCTGGTAAAATATCTCCAAATTTGTCCTGGATACAGTTCTATACCATGACCATCAAATTGGATCACTTCTAAGGTGATATATAACCCATATTTTGAATTCAGTTAATCCAACTGAAATGATTAGAGAGAATTTTCTGTATTATGTTAGAAGACAGATGGTGTGTGCGATCAGGCTGAGCTCTACAAACATTACCTATGAGATAATAATTGCAAAAGAGGTGTTTACATGGTTACATCAATGTTCCAGCCTTCTGAATCCATGCCTATATTGTCTCAAGACAAATTTTTAAATTATTTTAGAAAGATGGAAATCTGCTTTTCATATTTTTTTTTCATCTCCCCCTTAACAATATTTTAATTTTCCTTAGTAATTTTTCCTGAAAACATGCCCACGAATGCTGCTCTATCACTCTCCTCCTCAGCTGGACATGGGAGAGAAAATACAATGAAAGTCCTGCAGGTCAAGGTAAGGACAGGGTGACATCACTCAGCATTTACTGTCATGGATAAAACAGATGTGACTTGGGGAAAATGAACTTAATTTGTTACCAATCAAATCAGAGTAGGGCAATGAGAAATAACCCCAAATCTCACAAGCATTTTCCCCTACACTTCCCTTTTCCCAGGCTCAGCTTCACTCCTGATTGCTTTGCCTTTTCCCTGTCAGTAGAATGGGGAGATGAGGAATGAAAGCTACAGTCTCAGAGTTCACCATGCCTTGTCTCTGCCACTCCTTCTGCCTCACGGGGAGGTCTCCTCAGCCTCTTCCCCTGCTCCAGTGTGGGGTCCCTCCCACAGGAGACAGTCCTTCACCAACTTCTCCAATGTGAGCCTTTCCCACAGGGTGCAATCCTGCGGGAACAGGCTGCTCCAGCGTGGGACCCCTGCAGGGTCACAAGTTCTGCCAGCAAACCTGCTCCAGTGTGGGCTCCTCTTCCCAAGTGTCTGCATATCCTGGCAGGAGCCTGATCCAGCACAGGCTTCCCATGGGGTCACAGCCTCCTTTGACCATCCACCTGCTCTGGCACGGGGTCCTCTATGGGCTGCAGGTGAAAATCTGCTTTGCTGTGGATGTGCATGGGCTGCAGGGGCACAGCTGCCTCACCATGGTCTGCACCAGGGGCTGCAGGAGAATCTCAGTTCCAGTACCTGGAGCACCTCCTCCCACTCCTTCTGCACTGACCTTGGGATATGCAGAGTTTTTTCTCTCACATATTATCAGTCTCTGGCTGCAATTGGCTCCTGTGCAATGCCTTTTCCCCTTTCTTAAACCCATTACCCCAGAGCCCTGCCACCACTGCTGATTGGCCCAGCCTTGACCAGCGGCGTGTCCGACTTGCAGCTGCCTGGCTTTGGCTCTGCTGGACATGGAGACTGCTCTTCTGGCAGCTTCTCACAGAAAACACCGCTGCAGCCCCCCTGCTACCAAAGCCTTGGCACACAAACTCCATACAGCAGTGTGGAGGTCTGTGTGTTGAAATGCCTGAGAGCAGATCTTAGCCAATCTTGGTGTTGACAGCACTGAGCTGGAGACCTATAACGATGATTAAAGGACCTACTGAATCAAAGTAATTTTGATTGTCATGCTGCTGGTGCTTGTATATGCGGGGATACACCACAGGTTATTTTTAAGTCTGAAGTCTGAATTATTGCCTTGGTTAGAACAACACAAATATTTTCCAGTCCCTTAATTTGTTGCTGAAAGGAAACTAAGGTCGGTGATGCCTCCTGTGGCTCATCTTTTCTTTGTATTAGATGATGGAAATGAAGCAAAGCCAATTCCAGTGATGCTCCAAGATTTTCAATGAACAGTTCTGGAGGTCCAACAAGCTAAATGGGAATGCATGAGCTGAAAAAAAGACCACTTAAAATAAAAGAATAATGTTTAGAAGGCTAGAGACAGGAAATTACTTGTGAGAAATGTATAGCACTGAGTGATTTCTTTTTTAAATGTATGACGCCAATTTAGTGTTTAAAGCTGCTCAATGGCTGGAATACAAACTTCTCGTGAAATTTATCAGGTGTTTAGAGTCACTTAGTGGTTAGTAAAAAACCCTCCTAATGAAACAATGTATTAATTGCTCAGGGCCACTCAAAGCAAACACACATAAAATATTTAGATGTCTGGAGATGCTCAGCAGCTTGATAACCAAGTTTTAATAAAGTCTATTCAGTGTTTAGAGTTGATCAGCAGCTAGGAAAACAACCTGTGCTCAGCAGTAGAAATGCAGGACTAATAAAATACAGAGCTGCTCAGTGGCTGCAGCAAGGTTTTTAAAGCTATGCTGAAATTAGGGAGACTAAATTAAGCAATAACAGGAGAGGCACTGGCAGTTCCATAGGATTAATGGCTGTCTGGGATGAGTTGATGGCCTGCAGCTACATTTCAGGTCATTAATCCCAGCTGGTCATTAGTCCCCAGGAAATGCCGAGCACTGAGGTCATTATTACTATTATAGCCAGATGAAAAAAAAAATAAAAATATATATATATGTATGAATGTATGTAGTGGCTGCAGATATCTTAAGAAGAGATGTCCATACTCATATTAACACAAGATTTTGTCTAAAACTAACACCTTAGAGTCAGTAAGGTTATTGGGAAATTTATTTACATTTCCACTTGGTACACAAACCAAAATCAAAGTTTTGATGCCCTGCACCCCTTGATACTGTCTGGCATCCTTAAGGCAAAAAGGAGTACCTCTGTTGGGATACTTAGTGTGGTCTCATTTGGATTAAGCAGAAGCTGCATTTGGGAACATTCCCAATGTCCTGTGTTCTTCACATACTGACCTACTTTCTTTTTCCTTTTTTATGAATAGCAGAGTAATAGCATTGCATATTGTTATAGTTTGCATTTTTGTAGAAGCATGTACCCAGAAGGATACTAAAATCTTCTCAGGGACCCTACAAAGATTTCTGGGCTTGCTGCTGACAGTTTTCCCTTGAAAGAATAGTAACTCCTTCTGGGACAACATTATTACATAGTGGTTCTTTAACAGGAGAAAGTGAAGATAAAATTTAATTAGTACAGAGGAAAGTACAGAGGAAATTCAGGCTGGTACACAAATACCTGATGGAGTTTGGCCACGATTAACTTCCAGAAGTAATTGCTCAACTCACTCTGTCTGTCCAGTTATGAAGGTATCTACCTTGACATGAATAGCGTTCACCCTAATTTTCTCAGTTCAGTAATTTAAGAAGTAGTAGGTAACAGCCATGCTCCACATTCCAGAGCTAAAAACCATACTTGAAGCCTGCTTCTGATATATAGAGAAGAATTTTACATCTCAGGACGGGGATATAGCTTTGCAAATCACCAGGTAACACCATGATATTTTAAATGCTATTACTTATGCTATGGATTATACTCTGGGAACATTTACCCTTTTCTGTTTACCCAAGTTAGGCATCTAAAGCAGAAATGATAGCAAAAGTGATAGAAGCACCTCCATAAACAACTTACAACACCAGTAAGGCAAAACAGAAAGGAAAACAGCAGATATCCCCTTCACAAGAGGAGGAAATCAGTTTGGATTGGCTTTGTCGGGATTGGTTACATCTGTTCTGAATGGTCCAAGATGGCCTGTAGACCAAGGAATGGAAGGGTCTTCCAAGTATCTTCCAGCTCTCACAATCCAAAAGGCTTCTGATCATACCTATGAGAAATAACTTCTTGTGTTTCCAGCTGCTCAGCAGATTAAGCCTTTTTCTTCCTCTTTATCAGGGTGATCAAAGTGGATTCACATCTCCCAGCCTTGTCTAGACTGTTATAATCACCTTTAACTCTTCAGGTTAAAATATCAAAGTAAGAAGTCTGAGAAACTGAGTGCGAATTTATGTGCTGATCACAGCCCTTAAATTTGATTGTTGAGTTCTCTTGCTGTTACTTCACAAGGATCTTTGCAGATAAATTTATTTATCTGCCATTTATATGCAATAGAGGCTTGAGAGCATCAGCACAGTTAACCAGCTGCTCACATCACTGTGTGAATAAGAAAAAGGACTCTCATATTACTGACATCAGAAAAAACCCATTCTGTGAGATTACAAAATCTTGCTTGCATCCCATAAGAATTGTAACTTCTTTAAAACGCTGTCTTGGGGTTGAACTGGCAAGGAAACCTGGTCTGACTGTGTGTGAGTGGGGTGTGTGGGGAGCCAAGCAGGGACCCCTTGGATCACTGGAGCCACCTGCTGTGCGGAGGCTTTGTGAGTGATCATGGGAAGTGTCCTTAGCAGCCTCAAGGCTTGAACCACACCACTCATTGACATAAAATGAAAAATTTATTTACTGAGTGGGGTGGGCATAGCAGGTGGCTAGTGGTTTCTATTCCAAGATTGCTATTTTGCCATACAGGCACACTGCATCACACACCAACAAAAGCCCTGCTGCTTTGGTCCAGTGTCAGCCTGCAGCATGGACTTGAGGAAGCTGGACACTCACTACAGCTGGTGACTGTGCCCAAGCCTTTACAGGTGGCCTGGCTCCCACAAATAATGGTGCTGACTTGGGCTCAGATTTCTGCACAGCACTAGACATTTGAGGATATGTT
This sequence comes from Phylloscopus whistleri, assembly GCA_017589585.1. Lineage (NCBI taxonomy): Eukaryota > Metazoa > Chordata > Aves > Passeriformes > Phylloscopidae > Phylloscopus > Phylloscopus whistleri. Next base: position 857,381 of record JADMLD010001289.1, read on the forward strand.
CCCTCCATGGCACTACTGTCTCAAATATATATTGCTTTCTAGGTTATGTGGTCAGCATAAGCTGTGAATAGCTTTGTTGATCATGTAGCTGATGGTTGAATGCTTTTGACTTTGTTTAAGACTAAATTTCCTGTCATTTCATTGGTTGCTATGACTTTCTAGCCTCTCCCCAAACATGTTACAAAGATGTAGATTTAGCAGTTCAGATTTGATCATTATTTGTAATCCTCTTTTTTATACTGCCTACCAGAATCATCTAATGAATTCGATCTATTCAGATACAATCCAGATATTTTTCCAGGTGATTTCAGGCAGTCCTTGTCCTGTGACAACAGCTGGGGTGTGTATATCAGAGTACAAGACACTAGCATCTTGAATCCTGTTCTGGGGCGACCATGGTACTGATATCAGTGGCTTCTGCTTCCTCTCTCTATTTATTTATTTATTTATTTATTTATTTATTTATTTATATTAACTAGGGGCCATTTTATAAGTTTTCAACATGCTGTTGTATCTTGCCTTTTTTTGGTCTGCAGCTGGACACTGTATCTGAATTAATGATCCATTCTATGGGTGTTAAATTCTTAATCTTTGCTACACCTAAACCTCATTTTGTCCGTCTCCATATCTTCATTTCTTTAACAGTGTCATGGTGAGCTATTTACTCTCTTAGGGTCTCCAGTGTTGGCCAGTGTTCTCATCTCTTACTATTCCCTGACTGCTCCTCTACATCACATCCTGTGTCTCCCCTTCTTAAGACACCTGCTATTGTACCAGGTTTCCTCTCCTGCTCAGTACATTGCTGTATTAGAGTGATAAATACCTAACTCACCACAGCATAACTACTTGATAGTACTTGTTAGCACTGGTCATTAGACACACTACTCTTACAGCTAACACGCCCTGCATTAAAACAGACTTGATGGCAGTCAAAGAAAGGTTGAGATTAATGAATCCTAACAAACCTTGAGACCTTGAAAACTCAGTGAAAACCTGTGGCTTGTTAATAGCAAAGCCAACACCAGGACGTTGTTCCTGACCTACAGGGCTACTGCAGGGGTCTTCCTCTCACCTCCCACAGAGAGGAAGAGGAATCCATTTTTTGCCTTCCTTTTCTATTTACAGAAAACTCAGTGTAAATAGTGCCTTATGACAAAACCTTTGCAAACCCTTGAGCAGATGACCTTCTACATCTTGCAGCTGCAAAGCTGAATAATTCTGTCCTAAACTGCACGAGATCGCAATGACACAAAACATTAACGTTAACTGCTGATGAACCTATTTCATTACTTTTAATAACATTATATCTGTGTTGTCTGCTCAATGCAGTGATAACTTAGTGAAGGAGAATTAATTTCACATATTATCCACATAAGCTATAATGAGGGAAATCAGTTTCCTCTAGAGTTGAGGAGAGAAGTTTAATTAAATTTGGGCATGGGCCAATTGATTTCAGGTTGGTCACTTGCTTTCTGGCTGACAGTGGGACCTTGGGGCTCAAGGATAGGTGCAAAAATCATGTAAATACATGAGTGAAAATGCTCATGTCTGAAGCAAAGCCTTCAGGATATTATAATAGGGGTGAAAAGGGAGCAATTTGAAATTAACTGCACAGAAGGCTTTTTTGTAAGGTTATTTTTATTAATCTTATGCTCTGGAATGGATTTGAGTAGCTATGAACATACATGCACCTAGCAAAATGTGGGGTAGTATTATTGGTCAACTGGTAAAAACTGCATAATTCAGTCTGTAAAAATCTCTGGGATACTCTGGTGTTATGCATAACGAGAGAAGCAATGCATAGGCAGCCACATGGTAAAGTAAACCTCTGACTCTTGAGTAAAGATGTTTCTTGTTGTGTGTACTCAGGCTAGAACGACTAGCAGCTTTGAGTTCATGTAGCAAATGAAATCTGTTTCACCACGCCCCCTATGTTAGTGGGGAACGTTTAGTGGGCACTGACTGGTTAGTGGGACTAAGGCATCCCGTGAACGTGTCATGGGGTTGCCCCACATGGAACAAAACCTATTTGAACAAATAATTTAAACACAGGTGTTTCCAGTACCTTGATGAATCAACCTGGCTTCTTTGATAAATAACTTAAAAATATTTTTGATTCAGTGAGTTCTGAAAAAGCAGATGAAATGGCTAATATATTAATTAAATATTGAATTGACAGGAAGGGATAATTGCAGAAAAAAACAGGTTCTGATACTTTCAATTTAAAATGCATGACAACCAGACTAATCTCTAAAATGAAACTAATCTCCAATAAAAAAATTTACTGAAAGATCAAAGCCTCAGCTAAAAACTTCTTCATATTACTTGCTCTACCGAATTAGAATAACTTTGGACAAAGGTCTTGAGGTTGCTTCTATGTAAAGAAACAGAAAAGGCACACAGCACTATACCTTCAACTGCATAACAAAGCTTTGGATTCAATTCTTCCTCCTCTTAAAGGAACAAGGGTTAGGCACTGACTTAAGTGGCTGCAGGGTCAAGCTGCAAACCTTCTGTGTGACCTTTACTTTTTCATGACTCACCTCCCAGTTCAGGGTAAACCCAGAATCTGCCTGGGAGTATTTTTGTTCCTCGAAGACAAAGGACAATTCGCAGTCTAAATGCTGAATATTGCCAAGGGGCTGCTGCAGGCTCCAGGAACATGGCAAAGGCGGGAGTGGAGGAGTGAACTCATGGAGAATGAGCAGATTTGTTAAAACTGTACTAAGCTGTTACTGTTTATTAAATTCAATTTGTCAAAGGTGTAGTATAAATTGCTCTATCAGTTGCTTCTAAATGGCATCATTCTGTATGGGAAAGGACACAGAAAGGTTAAAGAAATGTATTTAACTTCCAATAAGCATCTGAAACATGCATCCCAGAGACTGACACATTCACCAACACAGAAATGCATGTGCTGTGCCTCCCGTAACTTTCCCCCTCCCCATCTTTCTGGGGCAAATATGAACTCTGGAAGAAGTGCCTATGAATCCTTGGCAACACACATTGGCAAAAAAAGAGCCAAAATTGCTATACCAGGTCATCATATCCAATGACCAGCAGTAACATTGTCAATAGTAAATTGCTATGTTGCAAGACAGCAGGTAGCAGAGGAAGCTCCTAGCAGAGAGAGATGGATCAGAGGTACAGTAGATTACACCCCACCAGAGGGGATCACAAATGAAGCCCCAAAAGAACATGAGCAATCTGATAAAATTAGAACAGAGATATTAGTAGCATGGAAAGAGGCTTTTCCAGCGAAATCCTGCACTCCAATGCAAAGCACGTCAGGTGAGACTATATTGTGCCTCTAGGAGATGCAGCTCAGACCTCAAAGCCAAAAGTCAAGAGGGAAAATAATGACTTTACATTACCTCTGAATTCTCATAATTCTAGGCTGTTCCTGCCGAGCTGGCCTGAATTTCTGTGGCCGTACCCCTAGCACATCCATAATATTCCAATCTGGATCTGTCCCTTCCTAGCCCCAGACTGAGCAAGAGCTTGGAACACAAATTATACAAATGTGTTACCTACAAGGAAATTCATCTTGACACAGATATGTGCTGTGAAAAATATTAGTCTAAATGCTTAGAGCTGAGCAAAGCAATAAACAAAAAGTCACAGAGGAGTCACAAAGGCCTTAATGATTTTTTTTTTTTTTTACATGATTGGTTTCTGAAGTCTTTCTATACAATATCTATAGTATTTCTCCATGCAAAAACCTTCCCTAAAGTCTTTAGGTAGTTGGTACACCCATTTGTCTGACAGGTTATCTCATGTAAATCCTGGTATGTAGCAAAACTCTAGACCAGCAAATTTTATTTATGAGGGCTTCAAACCCGTATTGCAAATTGTCTTGTGGATACATGTACTGTTATTATCTTTGCAAATTGGCAATGGAGTGATACCTCTCTGTGCATGGGTGTGGGGTTTTTTAAATAAAAACAAATAATGTAGGAAACAGTTTTCTGCCGTACAATCTTATTAAAAATTAGCATTTCAAGTGTAGCCATCATCTTTCACACTTTCCAAGTGGCTCAACTCCCATCCCTGTAACATTTTTTCTGATTAGCCTGCTGTCCTGTTTAATCAATAGAGCTACAAAGCCAGCTATCTCTCACTCTATGGTTATCTTTCATTGTACAGTACATAATGCCTCTAGTCCTGCTGATAACAAAGAGCACACAGAGGGAATGTGGCACTGCATGTTTGTTATCTTCCACTCAACTAAACATACCTCTTTTTCTCTCTTGACTCTTATCAATGCAAAAAATGCTGAAAACAAATTACTCCTGGTGTTAACACTGCACAAGCCAGTTGGGACAGAGATTTTTGCCAATCTTATGTCTGTGTTTTGCCAGCACTACAAAAGCCTGCCAATTAGATACATCACCTCGTCAACCTTTAAGAAGGCAGTGCAAAGTACTACCAACCAGCAGCCAGCCTTACATAGATGGAGGGAAAACTCTGGATGCACAGAGACTGTAATGCAGGGAGATTGACCCAAAAGCATGGTTGACCCAGTCCTGAAAAAAAAACCCAAAAAACAAGTAATCCAGTTCCATACTTTTTTGTTTCCTACAAAACATGAAAGCTGATATACTTAAGTTTTTCTCTTGGCAATAAGAAAATAGCTAAATTGAACCTTTGCTTCAGTTAAAGAACAATCTAGCAGCTTCCCTTCTGAAAGGTCTGCCACTCGCAAAGGGCAAAAGTGCCTTGCTTAGAAAAGGATCCCAACATTTTTTAATGTCTTTCCTTACAAAAGCACCTTGAAGGATGTGATTTTGTCCACTCTGACCTTGAGAATTTTAACCAAGATACACTTTGATGGTGCCTCCAACATAGGTGGGAGAATCTGATGTTCCACAGTTAAACAGAATGATAACCATGTACTCAGATAACATTTGAGAGAGAGTAGCAATTTTTCCTTTTTCTCTCAATTTTATGCATGGTTGAGCTTTAAAAAATGTCTTAAAAGAATGATTATTGTTTCCCACAATATTTTCCAGTTTTCTTTATTTCAAAAGAAAAAACTGGAATAGCGCATTAAAAAAATCCAAAATTGGAAGCTCCTTAAAAAGAAAATAAAGAATTTTTTTCCTTTTTCCTTAGGGCACAAGTGTATTGTTTTATACATGTGTGGTATATATAGAGCAGAATCCTTGTTGTTGAGAATATTTTGAAGGAAAACATCCCGTGCATGTGTATGACTACATACATATCCATCTTTAGAAGTATACACGGAAGGTCATATTACATGTTTTGTAACATGAATTTTATTAGAAAAAGGAAAACTTTATAAATGAAGAAAAAATGCAGAAAAATAATATTCCTTCAACATTGTATTCGACAACACTCTAATAAGCCCCAAAACGTGTTTATGCTTGCGTGGGAATAACTTCAAACTTTATAATTTCTAACTCTGTTCTCTTCTTAAGATAAGAGATGATCCTACAGTTGCGTTTTATGCCTGGCTTGATAGCACGACCTTTGATAATGTGTCTCAGCAACAGAACTCAAAGCTTTGCATAGTATTTATGATGTGTTCATAACCCTATTTCTTTTAGCTCTAGGCAAACATTACATATCTTCATTCAGATTTTAAAATAAATTTACTTCAAGCATGTTGATATAATGGCTGAGTTTGCTTTCTGCAAATATTCATCAAATGAGAAGGACTAGTGTGCAAAACTCCAGATAAGCAAATTTACTGTCTAATAATCAAATATCTTTTTGAAGCTGGTGTTGGATTTTGTTCTGGATTCTGCATTTTTGAGTTCCTTTATGTAGTCTGCTGATTAACTAAAAAAAATTGTGCAGGCCAAAAGAAACATAATATTACTTGATATGCTTAACCAGCCAACACAAATATCTGAACACTCTTAGTGAACTGAGCATTCTGTGAAGTAAAATATTTCTCAGGAATAGTTTTTTCACGTGATTATTCTTGCAAAAAACTGTCGGTTGGATAATTCTAATTTGATTTTTGATTAATTTAAGACTAATTATTTTTTATTGCAATTTGAACCCTAATCTACAGTACTAGGTAATTTCGCTCTCAAAAAAATATGTGCTATAATACAGGCAGCTCAAGTGTCAGTGACTTATAATTGAAATTTTCCCAATTGGAAAACTCTGTATATAGCTGGTTGTAACAGTGCCAAAAATAAGTCATTAAGTTTAAAATTTTCTACACTGGATGCTTGTATTTGGGTGCTGTGGAGAAGTGTGTCTGTGTCTCCCCGTGTCTGTGAATAAATCAGCAAATATAGGCACAATTGTAAAGGACTGTGAAATTAGAAATTCATAATCAAATTAATTTAATAAATAATAAAAACTCTGCTAGACTGTGATTTTGCTAAAACATATAAGAATAAAACCAGTTGGCAGTCCATTCATCAAAGTCCCTTTTGGAATTGTGCACTTAGATAGATAGTACTAAGTCTGAATACTTTCATTAATATGTGTCCCTTTTATCTCCTTCTCAATCATATACACATTAAAATAGTTTTAGAAAATAAAGTAAAGGAAAGAAAAGCAAAGTAAAAAAGTGAAGATGTTTAAGTATTTTGGAGGTAGATTCTTAGCAGATGAAAGTATTTGTAGATCGCCATTCTCCAAATAAAATCAAGTTATTTTTAGCCAAGTGGTATGAGTCTGGACTTGGGTACAGTATGTATGAGTTGTGGTGTATCCCAGAGTTTATCACAGAGATCATCCCAAATAAGTGCCAATAAAAACTTTATAACACATATGCAGTTAAGCTATGCCGCAAATTTAACATAAAAATTATTTCAGAAATGGTCCAGGTTTTATGATTTTTTAAATTGATGCTGTAATTGCACTTCTTTCTATATTAAAGCTAAATTAACTTGCTATTATGAGGCAACTACATAGGCTTCAGAATGATTACTGATACAGTTCTGAACCTCTAAATGATCTTCAGCAACTTGCCTATAAATCACTGTGTTCCACTCTTGAGGTCTATTATACGCCGGCATATCTAAGCTAGAAACATTTGCCAGTTCAGATAGAAAAAGCTTTTTGCCAGTTATTTTCCCTTGAAACAAACATGCTTCTTCTGCATTCTTCAGAATAAGGAGAACCTCAAACATCTCTTTGCTTCAGAGCTAAGTATTGCTCATCTTCCTCCTTAACACAATGTAATCTGAGTGGAATATTTTGGTGAACAAAAAAACTTTATTTTTTGTGACAGAACATTAAAAAATAGCAAACACTTGAGAACTGCTCAGAGGTTAAGAGTGCTGGAATGAATCTTGACAGAGATAGATTAGTGGGCAGAACACAGGTGAGTCAGTCAAAGGTGCATGATAAATGTAATTTATCACATAGATCTGCAATTTACTACATGAATATCAACTCCACCTTTGTGTGAGTCTCTTGTCTAATGTGGTAAGCTTGTTCCCTGTATTTTCATAACAGATGTGACTAGTTAATACCAGGTCTCATGACCAAGTAATCACACTATTTTCCCCTTAATTATTAACCAGAGAAAAACAACATCAATTCAAGGATTCTTAAATTAGGAAGAGATTAATTTAAGTGAAAGAAACAATTGATCTAGAGTCTGTGTCTTCCATGTAAGTGCTCTAAACAAAAAGAGCAGATCCATAAACAGACTTATGATATATTGTGGTGTGTGGCACTGCAATATGTGTAAGTTATGAGGCCTCTTAAGGGAATGAATCTAGAAAACACTGATAAAATATGTGAGTTTGAGCATCTGTGTGTGTGTGTGTGTGTGCACATGGAAGTCAGAGGAGGTGTTTTGCTGCATCCTTCCATGAAAACCTAGGATGCTGAATGGCATGTGCTGCCTCTATGGTTGACCTGAAAATTACCAGACTGCCTCTGATAGCTTTCAGGGAAGTCACCGCCAGTACTGGTATCACCAATTCAAGCTGTATTTAAAAACTAATATCTTCAAAGAAATATAATAAGAATATATAGGTATACCCTTAGGCATGTGTTACCTAACACATGATGAAATGATAAAATATGATAAAATGTATGTAAAGTATGATAAAATATATATCACATGCACTGTTAACTAAGTGCTAAATCCTAGATGGGCAAAAAGTTCCTTGCTGCAATCTGAATCTAAATATCTAAAGGTGGTAAATATTAAGTGTTAATTTAAAATCTCAGCATTCTGCTGGCCATGAAAACTATGGCACATGGAGCTCAACCAGTACATAGACTAGTTGACTCTTGCTTAAAGTGCCTCATTTAGAATCACAGAACCATAAAGTATTTTGGGTTGGAGAAGGTGTTTAAAGGTCATCCCATCCAAGCCCTCAACTTTCCCAATGAACTCCCTAAATAACAGCCTACCTATTCAAGGAAGCAGGATCTTGGAAATTAGGCACTGAAAATCTGTTCTGGATAGTCTGAAGGGTCCATAAAAGAAATGAGAGAGAAATCATCACCAGTGGGGAGTGGGGGAGATGGGGGGCAGAAGGACAGAAGCTGTCCCACTCCTAGGGTCATGCCTGAATCAGTAGATCAAAATATCTACTTTAAGATATCTTTAAGTGTCTTCACCTCCAAATCATCCCAGCTTTCTATGATGTGGCAGCGTGATCATATTGGTGGTAGTTTAGAGACAGTGATTTAAAGTTTTCTCCAGTGTTTGAGAAGAAACTGAAAAGACAAATCTTCCATGTCTGAAAGGGACACCATGAAAGAATAAAAAGGCAAAACTAAAGAAAATGCAATGACACAAGACACCATTACAAGGAATAATAGAGGGATAGCAAAAGGCTGTGATGACAAAGCACAAATGGGAAGAAGACTGATCAGATAAGGAATTATTTAAAAAAAGGAAAGTAAAAGAAAAAGAAAGAGACAAAGCAAAACACGATAGAATAGAAAAGCACATTAGAATAATAATGCAAACAGTTTGGCTTGGGGGTTGACATTTGTAAAATTCTCTCTTCGGAGAAAGTGTGTTTTCAAATGTAATTATTTTGCAACCTCAAGAACTATGTATATTTTTGCTGCTAGCAATAAACACTTTTGTTTCATGACAATACAGTTAGTACTTTTGTTTATATTTATGTGTAAATAGTGTTTATTTTATAATAGTACTTAATACTAAGATTGCCATCTCAGTTCAAGCTTATTGTCTAAATTTCCTCCATTTACACCTATTACACTAAAAATATATTCATACATTTCACCCTGGTCTGTGGCATATTAATAATATGTCATGCTACTATAGAAATACCTATTTATGGATTTCAAAAGATCTTGCAACACTAAAAAAAGAAGATGCATTTCTCAATCTGTTATAAATCATAAGCCATGGAAAAGAAGAAAGAACATCCCTTTCAGGGATTTACTTGTATCAAGAAACAGATTAGTAAAAGAATAAGCTAAGCTTGAACTCAAGCATTATCTTTTCTTGCTGCTGTTGATACTATTTCATGCAAATCTTGTAGTGGAAATACTTTCTATTTTGAAGCCATGCTTCCAGAATGGAAGAAACAATCCAAACACTTAGGCAAACCTCAATCAGACTATTCCCATTGTGCTGCTTCTGTTTCAGAGTTAGGCAAGGAACAAAAGTATATGAAACAAATGTAAAAGACACACAAAGGGAGGACCGACTTCTTTACCTGCAAATGGTTGTAAATAGACTTTAGCCTACACAGACTGCCACTGCTACCAAAGGACATCCTTGAAATAGTGAAATAACTAATTTCATTAGTGCTTTAGTGGTAGCAAACTGGGCTTCAATAGCCATTGAAGTGCTTTATGCAAAGTTGATCACTTCAAAGGAGGGGATTTTTTTTCCAAAATATCTTTTTGCCTGCTACCTGGGTCACTGCAGTGAGAATGTTATACATAAATTCAAATCCATTCAGTGTGGGAAGGGGCAAAAACCAGAAATCTGCCACCTCTCTTCAAGAGCATCCTGCCAGGCTTTTGAGAGAGAAAAAAAAATGACTGCCTCTGATAGACTGCTAAATTAATTTCATTTGAATGAAATACTTTAGTGATTGTTTCTGAGAGAGGATCCATAGGGTACAGGCCCAAGAAAGAGGCACAACTGCATTCTGACAGAAGAATTTCCAAAATTTTTACAAAAAGACGCTTGCCTGTGGATAAAGTCCCCTGAGAAACAAGTTCAGGGCAGTGGTTGGATCAGAGGTCCTGTCCAGAGGAGTGTTTCCTTTTGGAGCCTGATCTATAAGAAGCTACAATTTCCAGAGGTGCTGTGAGACCACCTCAAAAACTCACTGTTTGTAAGAGCTTTCACAGGAAGGTGCCTTTTTTCTTCATTTTATAGGTGCTTAGTCAGAAATCCCCAGACAACCACGAGTATCAAAACCAGGCACACTTGGCAATACACAACACACAAATCCAGAACCATCCCAGGGACCTGAAGTACATGAAGGTAAAAAATGAGTTAGGAATACATTTTAGGTATATCCAGATTTAGGCTGCAGCAGGGTAAGGGTTTTTAAGGATGACAATTTGAAGCATAAAGGTTTAACATTCTTTTTTTTCCCTATAAATCTGATTCCTGAATGGTTGTCTCCCGTGCCATGAGTTGTAAAGAATTGCCCAGCCTTATGATTAAGGCTTCTGGTGGCACAGTACCAATGGCTGTTATTGTGCACCAATTATTTTATGCACCTAGCTCTAGATGCCTAACCTTGAGCAGTAATTTTTAACAATTTTGGCACAAGATCTGATGGATACACTGGCTCCTTCTGACACACAGGTGCTTTGAGTCTAAATTCCCAGAATATTACCAGCAAAGCTTTATTTTATGTTTTTTCTTCTTGCTGTTTAACCACTTTTCCTGGGCCACTCAATATTTATTTTTATTGGTGATGAGGACTAATGAGGAAGATGTAGAGGGGTATCTTCTTTGAGCTGGCTAGTAAGAGGTTTATCTGTTAGTAAGACTGACAAAAATGTTTGAAAGAAATTTCTGCTTGAAGGGTCTTAGGCTCAGACTGCGAGACTTATATGTGTTTTCAATTTATATATGCGAATATATAAAGCCATAGGCTTGTGCATGCTTTACTATGACATGTTATTGCTTTCCTGGTATTTTTCATTAAGCCTGATGCCAAAAGCTCCTGAGTTGCAGATTACTGGAGGCTGGGAGAGTAACCTAGGTGAGCATCTCGCTATGCTTGCTCTCCTCTTATGCTTTTTACAAAGCACTTAGGGAATTGGGTACTCTTGGAGACAGAATGCTAAATTAGACTGACCTTGTCTCTGACCAGGTACAGCTGTTCTCACGTTTCTTAAAAATGCTGACATTTAGCATTTGAAAGTCATTTTTATAAGGCAGTATTACACTATTTCCTTGTATAAAACGTTAGATCAATATTAAAGTCATTCTGTGCATGATGTAATGGAAACTTCTGTTCTGCTGCAGAATGTTTCGTGGAAGAGCCTGCAGCCTGCCATACTGGAAACCCAGGGGGAACCACCTATGTTTTCACATGGACAGGTCATGAGCCCATGCCATTTAAAAGATTGGTGCCTTGGGAATAAATCTTCAGGTAATTTGTGTGGGACACCAGAAAACCAGAAGCAGGGTCAGTGTGAGGAGATGGAGGGAAGAAGGCTTGAGGGACGGGAGGCAGGGAGCCTGAGTGAGCTCAGTCCTTTTGCACTTCCTACATGCTACTGACTTGGATTTTATCCATATGAAGACCAATGGTAATTGGATAAAAATAAGAAAAACAGGCCTTAATATTTTAAGGTTCTCACTGATATATAAAGAAATAGTTTAAAAATTCAGAATTATTTATGGAAGTGGCAATGGCCTTAAAAATCAGAAGTACCCACTGACAACATTTGATGAACTATGTCTTTGTGAAATAGCTTTGCTTCTTTCAATATGGAGTGCCATATATTAAGAGAATGTCTATTTTAGGAATCGACAGAAATACCTTTTTTTAACTTCACCTATTCAAACAAAACTTCAATATTTCATGCACCATGAAAAAGGTTACCTAATTATAGCAGTTTTTCATTAACTCATCTGGTTCCTGCCTGTATGTGCACAAGCCATTCATCAGGTGGTGTAGCCTATTTAATATACCTCAGCTGTAACATCTGTATGCACTGGTTCAGTAATAATGTTCTGCATCTACCTTTATGTTTGTTGAAAATTTATTTTATTAGGAGATTCAAACCAACACACAGAATAAAACCACACACAAGCTGCTCCTTAGGTCTTCCAGACATTTATGCAGGTGTGGAACTTTATGTATTTGAAATAGATGATGACATTTTTTCCACCTATTCTTTTAATGAGAAATGGCCTTTTAAAAAAAATAAAATTAGCACAGAAAGTCTGCAATATTTTCAAAACATAAATAAATACAATACCTGAAAGATAATATTACTATATTTACTTGTCTTGTGTTCACTTGGCAAGGTTTTGGTAGTGGGAGTGCTGTGGGGTTTAGCTTCTGTGAGAAACTGCCAGAAGCTCCCTCTCTGTCCAGCAGAGCCAATGCCAGCTGGCTCCAAGATGAACCTGCTGGTGGCCAGGGCCAAGCTGATCAGTGATGGTAGTAATGTCTCTGGAACAACAGAGTTAAGAAGAGGGAGGACAGAAAATCTGCACAACAACCTGTAAAATGAGAGAGAAGTGACAACAGTGGTGGGAAACAGCTCTGCAGACACCAAGGTCGGTGAAGAAGGAGGAGGAGGAGGTGCTCTAGGTGCTAGAGCTGAGATTCCACTGCAGCCCCTGATGAAGACCATGAAGATCCACAGTGGGGCAGGTATGAACCAGACTGAGAATTCCATACTGAAATAGGAGATGGCCAAAGGAATCCTGTGGGAAGCCTGTTCTGGATTCTGGCAGAATCTACAACCCATTGGAAAGAGAAGTCCACACTGGAGTAGGTTTGCTGGCAGGACTTGTGACCCCACAGGGGACCCACACTGGAGGAACTTATTCCTGAAGGACTGCACCCCATGGGAGGGACTGACACTGGAACAGTTAATGAATACCTGTAGCCCCTGGGAAAGACTCACATTGGTCAACTTTATGGAGGATTGTCTCCTGTGGGAGGATCTCCCACACTGGAGAAGGAGAAGAATGAGAGGAGTCCTTGCCCTGAGGAGGAAGGAGTGACAGAGACAACTTTTGAGGAACCCGTGAAACAAACTCATTATCTGCCTTCAGGACAGAGAAATCCCATCTCTTGTGGGTGGCTTCTCTTTCTTACTGCTGTCTTCAAATTCTGTGAGCTAGCATAGAAGGAAAGATTATTTTTCTCATTCCTGGGCTAGATGTCCCTCACAAGACCTACCAGTTCTCTGAGCAAAGCTTTCATTTCATGGGCACAATTCTACCTTATACTTCCTGCTTTTTCTCCCATGCAAAATTCATCTTTCTATTCCTCTTTACCCAGCAGTGGTGAAACTTATATTGGAAATTTTATTTTCTCCTAGCTTACAATGGGCCCTGATCCTGCTCCTCTTTGGCAGGAGATAAATGAGATAGGATACAATAGCAGAGTAGAGAGAAAATGAAGCCTTAAAGGTCTCAAAATCCTTAGACTATCAGCTCAAACTTCTGTTGTTTAAGCATGGAGGGGAAGAAAGACAGGCTACTTAAGGCAGCAGGTTTCATAGAAGCAAGCAGCTCCCTATTAGAAAAACAGGCACAGCATGCAAGTAGTCAAGCAGCAGCAAACACAGTAAGTAGTATGAACATAACTGAATGCCACTAACAAAACAACACAGAAAGCATAACTCAAATGTTGCAAAGACAAGTAGAGAAAATAGCAAACCTCTTGGAGTGCTTTGTGAGACTGTTAGCAGCATACAGTGTCATTGCTGATGGTTCATACATGCCTGCATGCCAGCAATTGAGTTGCCTGGTCCTTTGTCCCTCTTCTGCAGGATCAGAGCATCTCTCCTATGATCTGTCCATATAGGTAAAAAGCTTTTTTGTGTCCAAACATCTATAGCATAGCCTTGTATCCAAGCCCAAACATCTCCTAGAGCTGCCTGCCAAATCCTTTCTGCTGGATTTGTACATAAACCTTTATTCAGCTGAACGCTGAGGGAATTTATTTCTGGTTGCAAGAGAGCCAGAGTGGGGCCCAAACTCTACCAACAAACTCAGCTGAACTGTTACACCTCTGCAATGTTAGACATGATCTTTAATTTTGTCAGGATGTGGGTATGAAACCTGTTTTTTTAAAAAATTCACTGCATAACTTAAATTTTAAAAATGGAGTCTAACTTAATAGTCTACGGAAAACAGACCTGCAGTATTCAGATTTTGATTTCTTATTCCTGTTTACTGTTAGCTGGAAAGACACAAAATCTGTGATGGCACTCCTTGCAATGCTATCTGTTGTTTGCAGAGATACAATGAGAGTTAAAGAATATCCATATTATTTTCTCTGCAAAAAAGTCTTGCTCTGGGGTCTGCAGGGCATCCTTCAGGTGTAAGGTGCATGTGTGTGAAGCCTTGGCTCTTCTTTCTATCTATTTCAGTCCAATAAAAGATGTTAGATCTCCCTGAATCTTTGACTCTCTTCTATCCTTAGATCATAATTACAAAAAATTACTTTCTACAGAGGCGAAAACGAAGGACTTTAAAACTCCTTAAAAAGAAAAATGAATTCAGGAAGGGCTATTTTTAAAATGCTAGGCACGGATTTTTTCCACTAGAGATAATTAATCTGAAACTTCGCCCACAAAATAAATGTCCAGAATTAACCCCCTCTCACCAAAAATAAGAAGCTTGTAACAGATGGGAAAAGTCATGAGACTAAATGATTAGTACTTCAGATGAAATGTCTTTTTCATAAAATAGCAAGCAGCATATCTACTTCATGACAGTCGTTACTATATCAAAGTACTCAAAGCAGAATACAATTATATTGAAAAAAAAGAAATACACTTTTTCTCCTTATGAAAAGAAAGTTGTCAAAAGAAGGAAAAAAAAGAATCTCCCGTGAAGACAGATCCTGATGAGATGTATGATCTTTTTTGTTCTGGAGAGGGGAGGGGAGAAAGAGAATAGAAGAGAGGAAACAGAAAAAGCAGCCCCAGGATAACAAGCTTTGTGTGAAGCAGAAAATCATACCCTTTGAGGGTCATTTTCTTTGAGTTGCTGCCTCAGGGAGAAAGGAGACAGAGATTAAACATTGGAGGGAGAGTCCACATTTGCTTATGAAGCATCACTCTGCCCTGAAATGCTTTGGAAATAGAGAGTAATTTTTGGTCCTTTGGTGGATGTGCAGATCCCAGTAAACTGTTTGGATCAAATTGTGCCCTTTTCCTGAAGTCCACTGGTCCAATATGGTGAGGGACTGGCTCATCAGCTGGGATGCAGGAAGAGCACAGGATGCTGAGCATCACCGGGGTGCTGCGTGCAGGGGCTGTGCCACCGGGTCTGCCCGGGAGGAACACAGCTTCTAAACAGGATCTGTCCTTCCAGCTGTCCTTTCTGGGGGTGATTGCCAGCCCTCAGCCTTGTGTGGGAGCACAGTCTGCCCACCCAGGAGCGACTTTTACAAGGGAAGGGAGGCTGTTCCCACTAGGTGGAGCCTGAACCCTTCAGTCCTGCACTCGCGCTCCTTCCCCCGCTGCTGCACAGAGGGATTTTCGCCTGTCTCAGTCCAAGCAGGAGGCAGCTAGATAGAAAACCTGAAGACATTTGTAGGGGGTAGGAAGGTCATGAGATGTTTTTCTGGGGATTTTTAAAAATTTATATGTATATATATATATATATATATATATATAAAATTCTACAGTAATGCCTGTTGTACATTAGGCTAGACAATAGAAACCATCACATCCTTCCATATACTCCCTGATGCAGCTGGTACCAGTATAGATGTGCTTCAGGTTACACTTAAACTAGTAGAAGTTCTTTAAAAAAAAAAAAAAAGGAAAAATTCGCAGAGGCAGTGGCATTGCTTGAACTGTTGAACCGCTGGACATGAGGGACACTTCTTCAAAGTGTGCATACAGGAACTGAAACAAAAAAAAGTTGCAGAACTTCCCCTGGATCAAACTGCCCCAATGTTGTGTAAGTGGAATTGTATATCCTTGATGTGGGATTGGGAGAAAAAATAGAAAAATGTAGATGGAAGGCAACTGCACGGGCCTGCAAATGCAGGTTTAAATAATCACAGTTTGAATAATCAGGCTGCAGCTCATACTTATGCCAAGTTGGTAGGTCAGACCAAGCACTTTGGCTGACTCTGAATGGATTAGCTGGCAGTTGCTGAAAACCCTGCCCAACAGTTTCATTTCCATGGCCTTTTTGGAAGAGGCACTTTCTTTGCTTTGCACAGGAGTTCTTCTCCCCAGTGTGTTCTGAGTCAGGAGTGGCAGGACTGGCTGGACAATGGTGATTGTGTAGCATAGTAGCCTTTTAGGTTTCAACCTTTTCTTCTTCATAGGGTCAAAGATAAACCTCTTAGATGCTTTGAAAAGCATGACCCCTGTCTCTGGAAATAACTGAGGTGTCCAGCCCGCATCAAAGAAACCTTTCCTTCAAAAACATTGTCAAAACTGAGATTTTTAAAAAAGCTTTTGGCTCTGATGAAAGCCGAATGATGAAATCGGTATGTATTTGATGGGAAGTGTTCCAGCCAGCTCTAATAAGGAGCACTACTCAGTATTTTAATGACAACCTTCAATAGCAAAACTCTATTTTGGCTCCTTTATGTTCCAACCACTGTACTACCGGGGCAATCTCCCAGTCTTTAATGTATTTTTTCCTCACAGTATACCTGGAAAATGCTATTGTCCTGACTTTACAGATGAGAAATGGAAGCACAGGAAGGTGAGGCAACTTACTGAAGATCGTACAGTCAAGTTTGCAACGGAGAAAAAAAATCGTTCCTCTTGTCCTAAATCATAAACTAGCACTGCAGTTAGTGTTATTTTTCTCTTATATGACCCCAATCAACTCTGTGTAGAATTTGAGAGTATGCAT
This sequence comes from Phylloscopus whistleri, assembly GCA_017589585.1. NCBI lineage: Eukaryota > Metazoa > Chordata > Aves > Passeriformes > Phylloscopidae > Phylloscopus > Phylloscopus whistleri. The sequence goes on from JADMLD010001289.1 coordinate 874,359, forward strand.
AATCTGACAGATCATTCTTCCCCTACATAAGAAATGGAAGACAGAGATCCTTTGTAGAAGAGGTCTATGGGGTCCTCTGTCAGTTGTTGGGGTGTCCTGAAAGAGTTGTTATATATTTACAGAAAACAGAAACCCCCCCCCACCCTGTTTATCCTTGTGTTTTTGTCTTCCTGCTCCCTATTTCCACACTGTATTTTGGGGGCTTTCATACTGCAGATGCTATCTATAAACTCCCCCTTCAATTTTATGTGAAGTTTTTATCAGGTGGGAAATTCTCTCCAAAAAGGATAAAAATGTCAGAGACAGCCAGACAATATTTGGTTCTTAGAGAAAAATATAATTTTTTTTACAGGGAGTAGAGGAAGCAGCAGAAACTAAACTAGAGAACAAAAGCATAATTGCTTATGTTGCTTGAAATCCATGAATGCCTTATTTGGTGCTCTCACCTGGAAGACCATCAGCCTTTTCTAAGTGAGTGTGCTGATATTTTCCAGTAGTTCTCAGTTTTAAAGCAGTGACAGGATTTCAAAGGGAGAAAGATAAATACAATTTTCTGTTGAGAAATACGGTCCGTAATTCAGAAGACACTGAGGATGCAGAAAAAGAATGACAACAGGCCAAGTGTAGATTGTCAGGTATGATTTTGTTCTTCAAATAAAATGTGTTGTTATGCATGTTCCCATGTTCTTTGATTATATGAACTCCTCTTCAATATTGCAAGCTGAATTAATGACATTTTCCAGTTTCTTATTTATTCTTTTGTCAGCAAGTGACACAGGATGATCAGTGTACAGTTTTGTGGTTTCATTTTGCTTTCACTTTCTTTGTCCTATGTTTTTCTTGAGTATACATGGCTGGATATGATTACTTGCATAAAGAATTCTGTGAGGGGTAGTGTCTTCCCTTAATTTATAAATAGTCTCAGCACTGCAGTAAAAAAACTGCCTTAATACAAAACCCTAGGCATGGAGAAGAAGGGTGGCTGTGGGGTAGCTAGTGTCTGTCTTCTACCTTAAACAAAGAGAATGCAGAGTGATAGACCTGTGGGGAGGTTTAAAGGAAGTGGAGTTACTGCTTTTGTCACTCACTGAAATCCTCAGATTTGTCTGACCAGATGTATCTGTTCAGGAGTCCACAAAGTCGTGGGTCACCATGGTCAGACTGATGGGCAATTGCTACCAGGCAATTTCTTAGGGACAGCAGTACATAAGGGTCTCAGAACAGTCCCAGATGTGAGCTGGTTTATGATCTGTTGAGATCAGTGATACAGCTTTGACCCAGGTTAGAGACAGCTTGCAGTCCCTTCCCTGAATTTTTTGATTACACTGTGATGATCTAATGATCCTAGAGTCATAAAGGCAGGAAATTCCCTGTGGACTTCCATTTTCTCCTGTCTTCTCCATGACCCAAACAGCTGCTGGCTTTGTGTAGTTATGAGTGCTGGGAGATCAAGTTAGTTACTGATTTGAAGGAGATATTCCTTGAAGTCATCTGTTTATTGCTGGAATCCTAGTTAGTGTCTTGCTGTCTTTTCAGATAGATTCAGATAAAGTTTGAATAGTTTGGAGAAGAGGGTTTGGAGACAAGGATTTTTGAAATGGAGCTGCAACTTCTGCAAAGATCTTGAGACTTAGAACAGTGGTTTTCTTCAGCTGTCTAGAGTGTATTTTTTACATGGTGGTGCTTAGACACATTGCTTAGAGGTGGACTTGACAGTGCCAATAGTGGAATCAACGACTTTAAACATCTTTTCTAGCCCTAATGACTCTGATTCCATGGGTTTGCACAGGTGGATACTAGTTTAGGCATATGAAAGCATATGATAAACAAGAGTTAAACACAAATGTAATTCCTATATCTAGTTTTATTACAGAAAATCATTGCCTCTTCTTTTTTCTTAGACCTTGGGAACATTTTATTTTAATTTTAGTATCTGATGGTAGTGAGAAACCAAAACTAATTCATGGCCTAAGAACATCTTTCATCACTTCTTGTTTCTTGTCAGAAAAACAATTCCTTGCCATGGGAAGATTGTGCCAGGAATTTCCCTGCAGGCCTAAGTTTCCACCACCGTGGAACTTCAAATTGTTGAACTTGCAGTCTGGAGAGAGAATTTTCTTTCCAGAGAGTATGAAAGTCATCTTGAAGTGGTTTTGTAGTGTTTTCTGTTTTTTTTTTTTTTTTTTTTTTTTTTCTTCCCTGTATGTATATAATACACACCTTTCTCCTCACTCTTCCTTCCTGCTGTAATTTCCTCTAAAATGGTTTTGATGCACTTCCTTGTGTGTGTGTGGCAGCTCAGGAGGTGTTCAAGGCTCAGCTGGGAGTGACTGTCACCAAATAATGTTTGTAAATATTCCCGTTGATAAAGCTTATTGCCCTCCAGCATCTTATTTTTGTGCCTGCACAACTTTGCGGTGTGAGATTTTATTTATGAGTATATATGAAAACAGGAGTATCAGGAAAACTAAGTAACTTGTAACAGAAATATTTGTACAAAAATGTCTTCTCAGGATAAAAGCCTTTTCTATTTTTTTCCTTTTAAAAGCCTTTTCTATTTTGGTGCTGTAATGTTCACTGAACATAGTTTGAGATTTTGCAAATCATATCACAGTAGGAAAATGGGATTCTTCTTTTTTCTAGAGAGTGCTGGTCGCTCAGTTCTGGAACAGAAATTGTCCTGTGTGATTCACAGGGGCAGTCATAAATAATGAGTTCTAGTTCACCAATCTGTTAATAAACAGATTGGTTAAAATGCAGTCATTAAACACTACGAAAACATCACAGCATATCTGCAGATAATTTACTGCTAAAGTTTTTAGATAATTAATTTGTAAAAATAAATTTGATTAGCTTTGATCTGGGTGTTAACTACCTATCATTAAAATATCAGTGTTTTATTTTGTTGTGGATTATTTTTGAGTATTGTGAATATCATTACCTATAATCCATTGCTTAGCCAGATCAATTATCTGCTGTCACTAATCCATTGCCTAGCCAGATGACATCCATTCTCTGAAGCATAGATTATTTAGCTGTGACTTTTTCTTGAAAAAATCTGATACATAAATTGTAAAGTCAGGCTATAATACTTTAATGCAAGTTGTGACAGATTTTCTACCTGGAGAATGACTTTTTATTGAATTCCTATAAAGTATTTCTTATTAGAAATGCTTGTGACTGTACATAAGTACAAGTATGGTAACTCTTTTCAAATGGCAGTCAGAATTCCAAAGGGGAACTTAAGCTTAGAAACAGGCAGAACCAAATTTTTCCTTGAAATTATTTTTTTATTAAATGGTGGTAAGTGTTCTACAAAGACAAATGTCAGTATCTGATGAAAGCAAAATGTATTCATGAAATACAAGAAATCTCATATCACAGTGTCAAATCCATAAATTAAATATTTTTTTTTGTTGAAAAGATTATTTCCAGATTCCTTCACAAAATAATGCAAAAAGTAGGGAAAAAAACCCAATCAAATTGGACCAAACCAAACTGAAACAAATCAAACCAAATCAAACAAAGCCCTCTTTAAAAGCTGCCATCTGGGACAGAAAAATATTTTTTTTCTATTAAGCTTCTTGAAGGACTATAGCTTTATTTCAGCACCTCGTTTTGCAGAGACTCTTGTTGTTTTTTAGATATACCCCCTACAATTGGGAAGTGCTGTGTTTTTTTAGAAAGCTTTCTGAAGACTTCTCAGAAAAGATTTCCTAGTAGCTTTGCTATTTGGCACAAAACAATTCAGGACTGTAGCTGTGAAACAAACAAACAAGTTTCATTTCAGTGTTTACCTGGAGTCTTGGGAAGTGTGTAAGTGTATGGCAGTGTAAGGTTATCTTCACGCTTTCAAAAACCCACCACCTTTTTGCAGCTCCATAATTCAAGTTTAATGTTGCAATAATGGCAGGACACAGTGTGACAGCTACAAATGGCTCCCTGTCTGTGGCACCTGCCGCTGTACGGGGGAGGCCGGGAAGAATTCCTAACTCAAAAAGCCATTTCTTGTCATATTTTCTGTCAGTCATCAAGGGCATGTCTATCATGGAGAGCAACTGAGTAATTCACAAGATTCAAGTGCCACTGTGACTGTGGTTTCTGTGAGCAGGTTTTCAGAGGGGATGAAGGGGAAGGTTTGCGCCATGAAGATGTAGGCAAGGAGAAGGCCTGCCTTCTCTTGTCAGTGTCACAGCCTTGGTCTAATGGGACATTTTGCCTTCCCACAGAAGGGCCAGGCAGCCCCATTAGGCAGAGAGACCTTGGAACCAGCACTTCCAATGTTCTAAGTCCCCCGTGTCTATTTGCTGCTGAAGCTCTACCCTTTCCCCCCTCCCAGCTGAAGTGTGAGAAAACAGTGTCTCAGGCCCTTTTGAAAGGGAAGAAAAGGGGCAGGAGGAACACGGAGAGATGACCAGGTCCCAGTCCTTGTCCATGCTCTGGTTCCCAGGCAGGAGGGGAGTGGAGCATGCTCTCACACACATCACTCTGGAAGAGTGGGAAGTGAAGGACTGTTGACAGGACAGTCCCTTCCTACCAGCCAAGAGGGTCATGAACTCAACTCTCATACAAAAAGCATTATTAAAAACAAGCTGGGGAAGAGGCTTCCTAGCATTTGACCTGGAAAACAGAAAATAGAATTATTGCTGGAGCAGGAGCAAATATGAAATCCTGGAAAACATTCATAAACATGATATATTTTTATTCAGTGTTTTAGTTTCCAGTAAAGTTTTCATGACCCAGGTCTTTATTATCATACAGTGGTGTAAATGCTGTTGAAGCCAGGAATGTCATTTGGGCAGAATAAATTGAGTAGATAAATACCCACTGATATTGTCTAATGAATATTCAGCTACATTTGATGCATTAGGCAATATATTTTTCAGATTTGCTGGACATCTTACTTGAAGCCAGAGGTAAGCATGTCTTCTGGCACAAATTTTCTGCAAATTCCAGGGTCATTTTGATGCCTATTGATTTTTATTTTTTTTCCCCCCAAGACTCCCAAAATCTATTCAGAACCCCCAAAATCCACCCAGGACCATCCAAAATCCCTCCAGGACCCCCCGATCCCCCCTCAATTCCCCCAAAACTTGCTCAAGACACTTCAAACACAAATTCCAATGTTTATAAAAAAGTTTGGGAAAGTAATATTGGGGGAATAGGGGATTGCAGGGTGGAGTTGGGAGGTTGGGACCCCATTTTTGTCCTCTTTGACCTTGAGGACCACCCAAAAACTCCCCCTAAACCCAAATTCTGATGGAAATGGAAGAGAAGTGACATGGGTTGGGGGGGATTTTGGGGAGTCCCTAGGAATTTGGAGTGGGATCTGGGGGTTCCAGGGGTCTTGGGAGGGATGGAGACCCCACTTTTGTCCCCCTTGACCTTGAGGAACTAGGCCATGCTGGAGAAATAGTTCTGGTTGGCCTCAGCCACTTCTCGGCTGCCTGCGGGTTCATGATCTTGAACCCCTGCAGGTGGCTGAAGGCCATGCTTGAGGCTATGTCCAAGCTGTGCCCCTGAATCATGGATTAGCCTTTGTAGACAACACTATGCTTCTGCAAGGTCCTCTGCAGGATTTTTCTGGTCTGGGCCTTGGTGACCTCATTGACCTGAGTCTGGCGTGTGCAGCCGCTGCCGGCCTTGCCCAGGTGGCCCAGGTTGTACCTGGGGTCCTCATGGTAGGCGTCCTCCTAGATTTTCCCAAAGCTCATCCTGTTGGCCTGTTTGTGGATCTCCATCAGTTCCAAGCATTCCTTCATCTTCTGGTACTGCTGGCTCCCCCTCTTCTTCCTCTGCCTGTCCAGCAGCGCTGGTAGCACCTTCAGCTGCCTGACTGGGGCGGGCTCCTGCCACTTGTCAAACTTGTGCTCAATGTCTTCCCTCAGCTCGTACCCCACCTTCCCATCCTGGTTCTCATGGAAGCTGTCCACCCTGGCCTCCCGTGTGCAGGGACTGGCTGATGTTGCTGTGGTAGACGAAGCCAGTGTGGAGCAGGACGGAGGTGAAGGAGAAGGCAGAAAATGTCCAGCACTGGGCCACCAGCAGGAGGATGTTGCAGGCTGACAGCTCGGACAACAGTGAAAATGAAGGAGACAGGGCTCAAACCTTTGTTCTAGGCTGTACTAGACTTAATTTATTTTTTCTTACTGGTATTTTTTTTTATTTGGAAGGTATCTCTAAATCAGGCAGCGGTGAGGTTGGAAAGCTGTTCAGCTCTAACATCAGTCAGGTCAAGTGGGTAGTAATCTAAATCCAGTTGGCTAGGTAAAATATTGGTGATTTTGGTGTTCCCACACTCACAGTAACAAAGGATGTTCTCACACTCAGCAACAGTAACAAAGGGCAGTTCCTACAGAAGGAAAGAAAAATGAGATAAACTTCTGCAATGATGATTTAGCTTATGCGTGAGTTTGCACTGTCTTTTATTGCACTGACTCCTGTGGAATGGCTAGCTGCCAGGTCCAGTTGTCAAGTGTCTGTCTTTCATTTAGTCTCTTTGTCATAATGTCAAGATGTCTCTTGTGTAGATAGGCTGAGAGGGAGAGATTACTAGCACGGGCACAGCATGGCACTGGGTAACGCTATTTTCACCCCCAGCTGGGATCTCTGCATGGGAAGGGGCCAGGCTGCACCAGCTGAATGCCATGAGCACAGCCACAGTGGTGTGTGTCTGCATCGTGCTGTTCCATGATGGATATGAGGTCAACAAGTGCTGCTGAAATTTCTTAAATCATGCTGATTCTTGTAAAGACAGTCATAAAACTCGTGTTGACTTCAAGAGAAATGCATTCAGACCACAGGTCAGGGTCACAAAAGGGCCTGTGACAGAGCTGGAACACAAAGTCTCAGATTTCTGTTATTCCCATAATAAAAAAAATAAAATCCCATCTTCCCTTTATGAATTGAAGATCCTCTCTTTTGAACACTTTTTTTTTTCTTTTTTTTTTAACTTTCCTGAAATATTCAAGTCTGTCAAGTCAGTTTATTTATTATCCAAACTTACCTGAGTAATTTGCATACTTGCCCTTAGAAAGGAAAATTTTCTACCTTCGAGTGATAGACCTTATAAACTGCAGCTATAACAAGGGCCTTCTTGGCAGCAGGGGAAAGTAGGAGAGGATGATGTTGTTCATTCCTCTAGAACAACTGATTGAAACTGTAGTTTTTATTATGCTTCATTTTCAGCCCTTACCCTTCTATGGCCTCTTCTTCCTCACTTCTATAAACTGGGCCATTATTGCCCTAAATCCTTAAACTGACCTTTAAACCAGAACTGCTTTAGTATCCAGCCTGCATAGCAGTTTGTAAACATTCTTGGGGTACTCAGAGGACAAATGACTATGTGTTTGGAAATACTTTATAAAATATTTTATTTCCCATAGCTTAATGGAAATTTAGGATGGTGTCTTAAGAAGAATTTATTTGACAATCTGTGAAGCCTTTTCACCACAGAGGTAATATGTTGAGCATCAGCCTGGTGTGTACTTTGTGTTACAGGAGACTTTATTTGCTAAGCAGTGAGGAATATAAGAGCAGGTTGGGGCAGATGTGAAACAAATGCATTCTTCACATGAGAGTATTGGATGTGTCCACTGGTGTGAAACCGTGGTTTGATGTGATCGTGCTTTTACAGGGCAGGTCTGACTAATGACAGGCTAAAAGCAGGCACTGGTGTCAACCACGGCTCAAGCTGTTTAGCCCAGAAAGCATGAGGCTCCCATTTCAGAAGAGTGATTCTGGAACGTGCAGGAAACATTCTGCCTCATGAGAGGTTGAGGCGGAGAATAAAATTGTGAGGCTGCAAAGACAATAACCTCTTGTTTTCTCCAGTGAGCCACCATCCTTTGTGTGTGCTGTAGATTTTTTTTACAGATGGCAATAAACTTACATTTTGGCACACCTTTTAAACCATCCTAACTGCATCCCTGTTGTTTAGGCATTGTATTTGGACCACGTCAGGAATTTTATTAAATGACTTGTCACTAGAAAAATGCTGATTCCTTGATATAAAGTGTTTTGTGAAAGAATGTCAATGCTGTGAGCCACTGCCAAGACACAGAAATTAATAGAAATTCACCTGCTGGGCAGATTCCTTGTTACTTCATCTGCTGCACTGCTAAGAGAAGAAGATCCATAAAGAAAACTATTATCTTGAATGCTTATTCTTGCTGCTTTGAGATACTCCTGCTGGAAGACAGAATTAGCTCGAAGGGCACATATACAGAAACAAGTATATTTTTTAACCTAACATTTTAACATTTTGCAACAGATAACAGTTTAATATGCATGAGCATTAGCAGTTTTCAGTGACATAAAACACAGCAGCGAAAAACGGCATTTGTGAAGTATTACCTAAAAGTACTACTAAATTAAACTCTAATATTTCCCTGTATGCATATAAATGGTGTGGCATCGATAATGTTTTTGTCCAGCTCTCTGCCTCTGAGTGTTCCTGAACACTTTGTTGCAATATCTGTCCCAGTTTATTCCTTTCCTACCTTTCTCCATATGAAGGTTTCCTTGCCTGACGACAATATTGGGATACCTGAGTTGTGACAGTTTTCTCCAGTAAGGACGTTTGCATTTCACTTTCTTCTTATTGAGAATGTGACCTACTTTATTTACGTTTCAAAAACTCTCAATATTCTGAACCTGAACATTTTGGCTGTTGTTCACAGCTGAAATTACTGTGTTGTCACAGATGCATGGTTTAACCTCTAGGGCTGTGCTATGATTTGTATCTATTGGACTGTATTAAGCAACTGGTTGTAAACTTGGAATTACACCGTAATTAATCTACCATATCTTAAAAACCCCTTTGTTCCCGTGTTTTCAAGACTCTGTGCCTTTGTGTGTGTTTCTATGTGAAACACATGCTTATCCTTTGTTAAGACTATATACTTGAGCTGTCACATGAAGTCAAACTTGCAGGCCCCTGGCTGCTTTGGAAAAAACAACAGTAATTCAAGTAGGGACTGACCATCCCTTGAAACATGAGAGCTCAGATGTCTCCTATTATCAGCTTATCAAGATCAGAGAAATCTTTTGTCCTCACTAATTTATCCAGGTTTGTATTGCAGTAAGTGTACTTGAAGTGACAAAGTCAATCCCTTCTGAAAGTTTTCTTGCTCATTTCTAATGTACCTGTATAGAAAGAAGCATCAGAATTTATGTTTTCCATGCTTTTCTTTATAAAAGGCTTTAAAAGGGACACTTAAAACAGCTTTTTATGGTACAGATCCTTTTATTTTGGAAACATTTACATTGTGTTGAGGCTTTCATTTACTTGAAAAAAAAACCAGTATGCAGTCTTGGCAGGTATACTTTCATGGCTTTAGTGCCCATGAGGTAGCTAAGTGAGAGCCAGAGCAGGCACAGGGGCAGGAACATGTGGCAGAAGGAATAAAGAAGGAAGGATTTATTTACAGATGTTTGGGACAATTTGCCTGATTTGTGGACCGCTTGCCTGTGGTCCACTAAACACTTCACTTCTAATATTCTCTGTACAAGAAATATCCAGCCTTCTCCAAATGCTTAATACCATGACAAGACAACAAAAACCCTTTTCTGTCTATAAGTCTATTTAAGCCACTAAGATTAATATAACTGGTCTTGGGAGGCTGCTTAAATGTAAGTGCAGAAAAGCATGACTATTTTATAGATGAATTTTAATTTAAAAAAAATCACCCAACCCAAATTTATAGCAGTTTTTCATGCCCTTCCAATTTTTGTACAGTTTTTGGGCAGAGTTGATTGAAAAAAGAATACACTGTTTTTTGATATTTTTTTCAAAGAAATTTCCTTCAGGACTTTCTGGTAGAAAATTAGTGGACTTGAATTTTCCCCCAGATCTAATGTATACTTGTTGCTACAATTGTGACTTGGAATTCAATATATATTACTCCATGCTATTCTCTATTGCTTTGCTACAAAATTCCTTTGGAGGAAAAAGCATTATTTTTAATTGGTTAATTTATCAGTGCTAGCAGAAGTAAGTTTAACAAATGATCTTGTGGACTCACATCTCAATATTAGGTACTTTTCCTCCCTTTGGTTCTGCAGTATCAATTGAGAAAGGCTGCACAGCATGTACAGAACTATGCAAGTTCTGTAATGTGTACAGCCAAAAGAGGACAAGGAAGCTGTTCTAGTTCTGCAGGAATGCAGCCCAGACCCCCTCACGTCTTCTTGGTCTAAGTATGCAAATACATTTTGCTATGTGAGAAATCCGTTTTTTCTTTTTATTGGTATTAGGAAGTATTTCAGAGCAGCCAAAATCATTCAAGTTCCACACTGCATTGTGGTCAACTCTAGCAGCAAGTATACATTAGAGCTGGGATAATAAACCAAGTCCACTAATTTTCTACCAGAAACACCTGAAGGAAATTTCTTTGCAAAAATATCCAAAACCAGTGTTTCCTTTTTTCAATGAACTCTGCCCAGAAAATATACAAAAATTTGGAAGGACATGCAAAACTTCTCAAGGTGTTAAAAAAAATTAAAATTTACCTATAAAATAATAATCCTTTTCAGTACTTACATATAAGCAGTCTCCCAAGACCTTATCCAGTTCTTTTATGACATCAGAACCTGATGTTCAAAAATTTCCTCCTGAAAGTCTGAGGTCTGGAATGGAAGACCCTATCCCTTTCTCTATCCTTCATTTGATGCTGATTGTGTAAATGAGCCTTAACATCCTGGCTCTTTGGATCTTTTTTGCTTCCACAATGTCTAACAGGGTTTTTTTTTTCTCCATAGCTGTGGTCCAAAATGCAGACTTAAATTTTGACACACACTCTTGTGTGTTCATGAACTATGTGGGCACCTTCTTTTTCCCGCTCCTTTCTGGGGTGCCATAGATTTAGCCCATGTGTAGTCTCTGCAATAAGGTTCTCAATGAAAACTTGATGCAAGAGATTTCTGGAAAGAATGCAGAAGTGTAAACACTTGCTTCTGCGTCTGGATGTGGAAGGGTAGTGGCTGCTGCTTTGTGGAGGGTGATGAGGAAGGGAATTACACACAGATATTTGGGTAAGGAATCATCCAGTTCAGTGCTTGATTCAGGATTCCAATTTAGCTTGATCACACAGGATGAGGCAGAAACATCTGGGTTGAAATTTATTTTTGCCCTTTTTATTGGTAAAGACACAGACACCCTGCTTTTTAGAAAGATGTTGTAATTGTGTACTAGAAACAGACTTGAAGAAAAAGGGCACATGCCTTGGAACATTCTGGGGTGATTCTGGCAGTTAAGTTCTTGTACATTATAGCAAGTTTTCCTTTTGCCCTTGGAGACAAATACATGAAAAAAAGACCACAAGAGATTATTTTCTGTTCCCTGTAACAAAATAAAGCATGCATAAGAATCTGATATTTTCAAGAAGATTTAATGCCACTAATTTTATTGTTTTAAACATTTTAAAAAAACCCCTTCTGACTCCAGTATATGTCCCTTTTACATATAACAAAGAATGGACTGTATGATATACAGGCAGTTTGGCTCTCCCACTGCCCCATTTGGGGACTCACCAAGTAAGAGTTTATTCTCTGACTGTTTCACTTTCCACTTCTGTGGAACATGGATATAACATGGTCTAACACACATTAGCAAATATTATTTTTTTCTGCTAGGTATAGGTCAGTCCTTTTACCTTCTTTTTTATTGACGTGCTTTTTTTCTAGTAGTGTGAGTTTTATTTTTCTTGGAAATGGGCCTCAAATAAATGTGGATATTTTGTCTTTTTTGATATTTGCCAGCCTTTCTAATAACAGAATTCAATTGCTGCCATCCTAATGGCCATCAACAGAGCTGTTAAGTAAGATTAGACTTAACATGAAGTTATGAAAACTTTGGATTCAGAAAAAAATCACCCTCTTTTCTATAGGTTTATTTTTTTAGTTGAGATGGCTGATTAAAGAACAGCATCAGAAAAGAATATTTCAGGTAAATCTGGCTGGATCATATTTTATAACCGTTCATTTCTCTAGTTCCTGTTATTTAAGGATCAGAAGATATTATTTTCCTGTTTGAGTTGCCACAATAACAGAAATGACACAGAAGAAAATAAACAACCATGGGTAATAAGACTGTTTCTCTATTACAGAGTTTTGGGGTACTGGGTTCACAATGCCACAGCAAACCATAGATTGTTAAGACAACATGGTTACAAGTGGTCAAGTATTTGAATTTAACTTCACATTTTACAATTTATAGATGTAACTAAGAAAAGTGTCTCTTTTTGCTAACATAGTTTTCTTGCAGAGGCAGTGCTATCACTTAAAAAAAATGCTTCCATGTAATATATAAGGAGGTGATAAAGACTAGCATCTCTCTGTGAAAGGTAAAGTTGATCATGTTTAAAATATAATTTAAATTTTAGCACATTTTAAAAAGAGAAAACAGGACTTTTAAAATTACTTGGCATTGCCCCAAACTCACTGAAAACAGTAAGACTTCTACTGATTATGTCAATCGATAAACCCAAAACCAGGCGAATGGTGACTGCTTTTGATAGTTTGTAACTTTTCTGTGCGTAACAGATGTATTAATTAAATGTATGGATATTTCCCCTCCATCTCCCATATTCTTTCAAAAGGACTAGAGGCAACCAGAAAATAAAATGTAACCTGTAAACTAATTTATGTGCAATACATTAAATTAAGACCAACAGCTAAGAAGAAAGAGAAACCAGGAGAGAATTACAAAGTTCCCAAATGTCACCAGGACAAATTCTCCCAGTCCTTTTATGAGTGGTGGTTGTGGTGTGAGATTTTCTTCCTTCCACAGAAGCCCAGTGAATGTTCATGGATTATTTCATGAGGAATGAGGAGCATTTGCACACAGATAGGAGTTATGTCTAGCATGAACTCAGTCACGAAACCTGACTGTGAAATATCCTGTTAGATTGCTGAATGTACCTCCAGAGGCAGAGCTCCTCTTTGGCCGGGTCTGCCCTGTAGCAGCTCAGACCACGATCCCTGTGTACATAATTCCTTGGCTTTTACAAAAACACAGCTGACAGGCTAAAGGAAAGCATTGGTGTTTGTCAACATATTTTCCTTTCTTGGTTACGGAGATGGCAGAAAATAAAGTGCGTGTAAATGTATAGATATTTTTAGTACATATCTGAGTTGCTTTTAGTAAAATAAGCTAAAATTATGCCTGTTTTCAATAAGAATAGGAGCTGTCCTGCTGAAAATCAGATTTTACATTTGTTTTCCTTTATTTTTTCATCTGCTAGCCTTAATTGTGTGTGATTGCATGTGACAGCAGTGGTTCTAAGGAGAAAGAATGAATATATAACAAAGAGAATGAAGACTCAAAGGCAGTCTCCCTTTAAGAAAAGAAAAAGTAAAAATCTAGACTTGTATAAATTCTGCGATTTTTTCCATTTATGATGGAAAGCCTGAAAGCTTTTCTTTTCGGGAGGACAAGACTTGAGAAACTTCATCTAAGTGAAGTGTGATTTACCAAAAAAAAAGGATATATTTCAGAAGTGGATTGCCCTAAAAAAAGCTCCTCGAGGACTCTGGAGTAGTGGACAGGTGTCCTGTCCACTATTGTTAAGTAAGTTTTCACAGGACACCTCCATACCTTGTGCCTCTGAAAGATTTCATTGATCCCAGGTAAGTCAGTTTTTCCCCAGCCTCTTGGTAAAATTATTACCTGCCATTTTCCTCTCTTGTGTAGTCCCCAGCAATGCCTTAATTTGTAAAACTCCTGATGTGACAATGTATATTCCTCTAGTATATGTTAACTATTCCTATTGACTAGTCTTCCAGCAGTCCAGGTGCACATGGCTTCTAACATTTACTTTCTATGTGATTTTTTGTTGTTGTTGTTGTAACAGAGCTAATTCCTTGTGACCGATGAGCTCTTTTTAGCAGTAGAATAATGTGACCAATATTCACTTTTTTTTTTTTTTCTTAATCATCATTGTTGTCTTTGCTCCCTTTTTCGTCTAGAGCAGTTTTAATTCAGCTGAATTTGCTTTTCCCCTTTTGTTACTGATAGACTGCTTTCAGTGTGCTGACTGTAAAAAATTCTTTTGGAAAACTGCCTAGTTTCTCTCTACAGCCTGATGTAAAGTTTTCAAAGTAAGATTAAGAGCTCTTTGTTTGTTTATTTATTTACAAACAGTGTCTTGAAGAAAGGGGTATTCGGGTCTTTTATTCCATAGACCCTGAATTTCAAGTTCAAATCTTCTAAAGATGCAGGCTCATTGCATCAGTTTGATAGAAGCAGAATATTCCAATTAGTTCTAGAGGGATAACCTGATGGAGAGTGCATGAATCAGCAAAGCTGTAGTCAGTGTTTATCACTGATCTTATTGATATATTACTGATTTTACATTTCATGACGAAATGCACAAAAATCTGGAAAGGTGAGGATAGTCTGTGGATTGTCATCCCAATGGTTGGAAGTGCTGTGGAAAAATTGTCTGGAGCAAGTGCAGGAAATACTCTTGAGTGAGTCTTGCTGTGTTCCACTCACCTACAGTCAAACTCAACAAATATATCTTCTGAAAGTCTTCAAATTTTTGATCTGAAAACCATTATAATTAGTAAAAGCTTTTCTGATAGCTAAAAAAGACTGAGATTTGAAGTTATGTTAGTTTGAGGTAGAATGACGTCTTATTTTTTGTTCAGATCTCCAAAATGTAGATGATGAAGATTTGCAAGGCCACCCACTGTTACCAGGTGTTTAGATTTTTCATTTAGAACTCTTAGAATTGTCTCTCAATGTAAATAAGTAATGCCCTGATACATCTGAGGCAAGGAAAAAAATATTCCCCAGGGACAGTGCCTCGTGGATGCTGCTAGGATCTGATTATTAAGAAACGCCTCTGCCCAAAAGGTGCAAATGAGACCAAAGTCAATAATACAGATTTTATTTAACAGTAAATATGAGGTAGAGAGATATAAAGAGGACAGGAGAGAGAGAGAGAGAGTGAGATATTAAACAAAGATATCACCACATGGATTCCTGCTGTGTCCTGCTGGTCCTTCTTCACTCTGGTCTGCCTTGTAGTGGGTTCCCCTGAGTGTCCTGGAGACACCACTTTTATTGAGTCCAAGTACTGTGAATCCATGAGGTCTATATGTTGTTCCCACAACTTGGGATGGCATGTGTATATACATGTATAACGTATAACTGTCTGTTGCCTTTCTCACAGTTTGTCATGGTGAGAGTTTTTGTCCAGGTAGGTTGCCTAGATCTGCCTCACCAGGTCCAGCATCTTCCCATTGCTGCTGTCTGCACTTTTCCCACACTCTACACAGTGGAATTTTGTCCAGTGTGCTAATTCCAGACCTTCACCTCCATTTAGGTCTGGTTTTGTTTGCCATCTGTGCTTAAGTTCCTCTTGTGGTGGCCTACCTTGTGGGATCTTTCTTCTTTGGCAGTATTTGAGACAGCTGGGTGTGCTTCTCTTAGTCCCCACAGATGGCATTCATATTTTGGGGCATGATTTGTCAGGATTCAATTTTTTTTTTTTTTGCTGATGTTTCAGCAACTGCATTAGGGGAACTAAACATGATCACAGAAGCAAAAATAAAGTATTGATCCCCTCACTGCTAGTTATATTCTGATTAATAGACCAAAACTTGAGTGATGTTTATTATCTTCCTTTTTTTTTGTAGACTCCAAAGTACATGGTATTAAAATATACAGTGTGGTTTAACAGATTAAACTAAACAATTTTAATTTTAAGTTATTGATATTTTCTTCGCTTGCATCTCCACTATAACAAAAGGACTGTATAGTATGGGAACAGATTGCCATAATAAAGATATTTGCATCTTTTAAAGCAGCCCTGTAAATCTTCTAGAATTTCTGGCAAAAAAAAGAAATACACAGACAATATATGGGCCTAATCCAGTGGCTGCAGAAATCAGCAGGCATGCTGGAAACACACTTTTGACCAGACGAGCAAGCTTTGCCCAAGGAAACTATAAAACCAAATAAGCAAAGAGATTGGAAATGCTTTTGAGAATTGCAAGGAAGAAACACAACATGCAGCATATTAAAAGTGAAGCTAGAAGCAGTGCAAGTTTACAGTTGTTATTTGTAAAGGTAAGGTAAAAAATAAACAGGTATCCATCAAGGATGGATAGTGCAGGTCTGAGCCTCAAGTTAGGCTTGTTAGTGAACTTGGTTTAGGATTTTTTTTAGGAGATGATTTATTGAAAATAAAAAAATAAAAAATCAAGCCAAACCAACTGAAATTGAAATAGTGCATAAACAGAAAAGCATTTAAAAGATCATAAGATCACATTTCCTTTGGGCAGTTTTGCAAGGTGTCTGGCATCCCAATTTTGATGTCATTCAAAATATGAGCAAATTGGAGCAAATGTAACCAACTAAACTCAACTGGAATAATTTTGAAGTAGTTGAAAGGAAAATTCTTCTTGGGCCCTAAACTTCAGTTTTGACTTCTAAACACAGATGAAGTTTTGAGTTTTCTGTCTAAGATTGACTAAAAAATTTGCAGTGCCTTGAAGACTCTGACAAGTGAAAAAAAGAGGAAAGTTTTCAGTCCTGCTTAAATCAACACTATGTGGGCCATTTGTGTCTTAAATGTATTACCTTAATCCTAGCTGACAAAATAAAACAGTTCCATTTGTTTTATTTATACTGTGATATTTATCAAAAAGGTGATAAAGATAAGGTTATAAAACTTGAATAGAGGTACATGTTTTACACTAAGTGTTATTAAGTCCCTGAGAAGTAATGCTATCTTTATTTATTGTAATGTCTGAGAGAGAATGATTTTACAATTATTTTGACTATCACACTTAATTGAAATGAAAATGTGTAAATTTTCTGTAAGAGTAAAACAGATGGTGGTACTATAATATAGTTGCAATTTAGGTTGTGTTAATTCCTCTTTATAAGCCTGAATCTCCACCTCATTACCTAACATTAATGAATTCATGACACAAAAGGTTCAGCTAAGGGAAACAATAAAGAAATAAATGCACAAACTAAAAGAGCAATGAAATTATCATCTGAAGAAAAAAAAAAACCAAAAACTTACATGATTCACCATGTCAGTAAAGGTACAGGAATAATTGGTTATATGGATCACTGCTCCTGCTGTGTTGTATAAGAAATCACTGGATCAGTCTCATACACACACATCCCCGGAGGGAGCGTGACTAGGAGAACAATTGCTTTTCTGCAACAAAAAACCTTGAGAACATTTGTTTCCATCCACTGGCAGTTTCATAAAAAATGTCATGTCTTCAAAACATGGATTAAAATCTTTCATTTCAGGCTATTTAACTATTCTCTTACTGGATCAAATCTATCTAATTCTGTTAATTTTAGCAACACAGCCCGTGGTTATAATGGACACTGAACCTCAAAGACATTTTAACTACAAAAAGAGGGTGAGAAACTCTAGAAGTGGGTGCGACTGATCATGGAGATGACTGTCTTTTCTTTCAATTTCAGTGGTGATAATAGTCTTCTAATTCAGACATACTGGTCTTAGAAGGATAAATCCAGACAGCCTTCTTAACTTAGATGCTAAATGTGATGGCTGTAAACATGAACTGACATCCCAAACCCACTGGAATGTGTCTGGGTTTGCAAGTGGGAATGTGATGCTTTAGCTCCTAAAGAAAACTGTAGCTGCAAATGACCCTTCAAGAGCTGTTCATTGTCAGTGCACAGTATTGCCAAATTTTCCTTCCTTCACGAGAGCCGTTACCTTCTACCTTACAGGATGCGCTCAGACCACTGAGATGACAGAGGCCTCCTTGGTGCTCTAAAGTTACAAGATTTACATTGAGAATGCTTGACTATAATTTGCTCTTACAAATCTCAGGTCTGTTAGAAACTGGAGCTGAAAAGATGGTTCCACGTGCCTGCAAACAGAAAAAGAAAGAGCTAAGAACAAGCAGAAGAGGTTAGTTTTCACCAAAAGTCAGCATAAGGTGCTCACTCCATTTCACAACTCTCCCATGAACTGGAGAAAACAGTTGTTGTTTCTAAGTGATGTGAGAAAGGGGGCTGAATGCTTTTCTTACAATAGGCATCTAGTCAAAGCAGCAGAACGCAGTGAAATCATTAAGGCTCATGAATCTTTTGAAAGACCAGTGATTGACTCAGTAGTAACTTGTGTGGAACATGTGTGAGTTTGTGCTAGACTTTTCTTTCCAGAGGTGTAAAACAACATTAAAATTATTACCTGAGACTGTGCTTTACACTTTTGTTACACTTTCCTCTGCTCATGTTCCAGTGGGTACCCCATTTTAGAGAATGTGCAATGTAAAAATATGAATCAGCTAAACACAATTTAATTTTAACAATGTTCCTTCCAGGGTCCATAAATACCTAGAGATTCAAAAGGTCATGAAAGGATTGTTAAAGATGTAAATTACACATGTACTGGCTATTTTGACATAAATTTAAAAATATCTCTTATGTTGTCATGATGAACAGTACAGAATGGCCTAAAGGATTTTCTGTCTTCCTTTGTACTTTGTTTTATTTTGTGTAAAATACTCTAATGCAAGTATTGTGCACCACTGAAGTGGTAGTAAAGATTGGCAGTAAAAGCTATTGCTGTATTTAAAACCTGGCAATTAGTTCAACAAGTGATTTTTGTTTTGTTTTTAACAAGCACATGATAAAAAAGGGAGCAATGAAAGAAGTTCATGAGATGGAAGCTATAAGCTAGAGTGAATGATCAGTCAAGGCTGTCAACATTTTATGTAGTGTATTTCTCTTTTGTTGCTATTTATGTTCCAATTCAGAAATAAAAGGGGTTTCTCTCTTCAGCCCCCTGCCAGACTGGAGAAGAGCATACAGATTGTTATGATGCTCTGTGTTTGAACTGCGCAAGAAACCTAAGAGTTGATTTTTGTGATATTAATTTTAATGTAGAAGATACCTTTATCTCTCTAGCAGTAAAGTCACTCCTTTTTCCTTCCCATTCTCTCAGGTCTGTGTCAGTTATTTCATATGAAGGACAGGATGCATTTTAAATTCAGTGTTGTCATGTACAGATACCTGAGGTACTACAGTAATCCCAGGATCTTACAAGGTGAGCAGACTAGCCTGCCATATAGCAATGTGGTTTTAGAGAGAAGTGACTGGCTCTTAGTTCCACAATTGCATCCTTTTCTGATTTACATTCAGCTCTTGTACACACTTTCTGCAGAAGCACTACATAATTTAGTGTAGGGAAGAAAACACCAGGCTAGGTATACGGTAAAAATCTGGTTGGTATGAGTTATTTTTTTTTTCTCTGCTTAGAAAAGGATAGGGAGGCAAAGGGAATGAGATAGGAACATGCTCATATCTTACCATTCGCTTGATTTTTTCTCATCATGGATATGTTCTTTCCTTATGACCCCTGCAAAATGGTATTACCATTAGATGGTAAGCAAAAAGACCTCTCTAAAAATATAACACTTTAACAAATTGTTTAGCAATGACTGCATGCAGCCATCAGGAAAAAAACACTGACGAGGATGACAGAATTTCAATACTGAACGTGAAAGTATTAAAATAATCTGAGGATTGACTGGAAAAGAAAAGCCTGATTAAATTTTCTTGATAGCTTCTGAGGCAGAAAAGAAACCAGACGTCTCTCTGTCTATATTTATTACTGGAACCTCTGTTCATTCTTCTTGGCTACTGTAATTGAGGGGGGATATTATCTCCTCTCGGGAACTGAAAGGCTCAGCCGGAAAGATATTGTCACTGTTCAGCCATTGAGTCTAAATTTCTGTTTTTAAGAGTTTCTCAACCTTTGCCCAAATCAAAAATAAACCTGCCAAGTATTTTCTCCCTCTTTGCAGGGATTAGAAGCACTGAAATACCATAAAAGAGGTAGTTTTTAATGTTTTAAAGTTTAGGCCAAACAGTGTTGAGGAGATCAAAGGGTGTCTAAACCTTATTCCTTAAAGAAAGAGAAGTGGAAGCATTCAGATAAACATCCATATCATATTTTTATTTTGATTAGAATGATCTTTTTCAGGTTCATTCATTGCTACTTTCCATCAAACATAGTTTAACAATCATCTCAAACTTTGTCTATATGTTTGCTGGTTTTTCTTTCACTATTATGGTTTCACCAAATCTTCGACAATAGCCGAAACTGAATGAATGAGGATGGATGAGGCAGTAAATCTTAAATTTCAGCTTTAAAAAGTTTTTCTTGAAGGTGATGGTAAAGAAAATGGGAAAAGCTGTACATTTTCTAGGTAACTGCTAGAGTATCTGCAAAAATGCCTCATTTTCTGTGGAATAAAACTTAATAGAAATCTAAGGCACACAGGGTAGGAGTTCATTCTCTTACCTTCAGGCATGTGCACTGTAGATTACTAATTTGAGGATATTCTCTGTATCTAGTACATATTAGAGGTCTGCTTCACTTGTAATTTTTACCAGTATAAAAGAAAAACCTTTATTAACCTTATGTGTAAGACTGTTCCTAGTCTAAACTAGTGACAAGTTAACACAAGTCTGGATAAGTGTAAGTGTTCTCTTTACATGATAAAAAGAGCTTGCACTGACTGAGACATGCAGGATACACCACTCTAAACATCTGCATTTAATGATTAATCTTTCTTGTGATACCTATTTGCCATGGACCTGTTGCAACTTTCAAATCTCTCTGGACTCTGTCAGCAGCTTAAATCAGGCACCATTTTATTATCACTAGATTGGAAATGAAAACCCACATCTATGTTAGCATTTTTGTCATTATGGCTACACCAGTTATGGGATATGATGTTTAGTGACATTTTTATACTCACAAAACCAGCAACATAAGCAACTCTATTCATAGCTTCAACTTTTATGCATGTAGTCAGCATAAACTGGATAGGCAAAATATCGCTTTTACTGTTAAGAGATGCATCTCTGCTAGAAGGAATTTCCAATTCACTGAGAGGCCCCTTTTAATGGAGACAAGAGGTAAGAGAGGGACATGATAATGCTTTCTCTAAAATGTAGTTTGTTATGATTGTTTCATCCTGGAGTTGAACAGCTTAAAATATTCTGTCTAATGTTGTTTGTTTCCTCTATGCTGAAGGAAAACAGAACAAAATAAGAGATATTGACATGTCTGCAAAGCAGCGTGAACGAAATACATAAGGAAGAATAACCTTCTGGAAAGTTTTTGCAGAAAAGTATTCAATTTATTAACTGCTTCTTAAAAGAAAGCATCTAAGATTGAAAAAAGTGAAATAGTGCTACGCTTCTGGGGAAAAAAGGAAGAAAGCTTTCTGATCGTCTCTCATAATGCTGCGTTAGTCTCATGCTTTTGCATGTTTCTCTAATTGAATTAGAGTACAATTGAATTTATGGGGTGGCAGGATTTTAAATTTTTAAAATGCACAAATGCACCAAATCCTGAATAAAGTGAATAGAGTCAGCTCTGCTCTTTTCAGCTGCTATTTGGATTACCATAAGATGATGCTAAATGTGCTGGGACTATAACACAGAGGCCAGTTGCACAGAGCTTTTTGTACGAAGCCAGCCTCTTACTCTACAAAACAAATGGCTGCACAAAACCTGCCTGTTGGATGTGATCTCCAGTGCTGGATTTGTTTCTTTATTTGTGTGTACAATGCTTGCTGGCTAGACCCAACAGTGTGTTCAAAGGGTAGAGACATTTGGGTGCCAGTATCCAGCATGGAACTTGTTGCTTTTTGTCACCTGATATTTTTCAAATATACGTTACTATCATGAGCAGGATTTGGCATGAAGGGATGCTTCTGGGAAAGGAGATCTTGCAGTCAGTAATACTGACAACCCTTTCATACTTTTACAGACAGTAGCATTTAAACAACTAAGGAAAGCTATATGCCAAAATGGACATACGTGTGATCTTCCTCATAGTTCCAAGTGTGCAGAAGTCGAGGCTTTTTTTCTTCAAAATATCGGATGTGAGAGAAGCTAGGGGGTCATTGGATGCAAACCCCAGAGTGTACTATGAAGTCACACAATAGTATAATACAGAAGAAAGTTAGCCAAACCAACGTATTAAAGCAATTGCAGGTGAATGCTGCTTGATCTGCACTTTGCCAACATACCAAGGCAATGTTATGCCTTTTGCATCTCATGGCAATGCCATGGAAAATTTTAGCAGCAACGAAAATGCTGAAAATTTTCAGTTTCATGTCTCCAAAGCAAACAGAGTCGATTAAATTTTCTACATATGAAACAGTATGTTTAAATTATAATTTAAAATATTTTAAAAATTATATTTTTCCTATTGACAAGATAATGTCTTCTGTCTCCTCTCCTACAATACTCCTGTGTTTCCTCTGGAAGCCTGACTGATTCCTTTGAATTTTGCATGTTATAATGGGATTTCCTTGCTTTGGTAATAACTTCTGATGAATAAAGTGTTCAGTATTTCTGAAATATATTTCTGAAGTTTGTGTAGACACTCCTTCTCTATTAAGGACAATATATTAGGATGCAGGTCATATGGGTTCTTTAGGTGAAAACCCCTTATGACAGTGGACTAAATACAGCTTGTGAAAATCAGATGGTTTTGGATATCTCTGTGGACAGTTGACATTTGAGCACTGGGAAAAAAAATGCAGAGGTAGAAGAGCAAGTCTTAGACACTCATTAAGGATCATTAAGAAGAGGCTCATTAAGACACAGGGGCAGTGGAAGGGGTGGTGCAAAACTGATTTAATACAAAAAAATGAGGAAGAAGAGAGGAAAATGAATTGCTTAAAGCGACCATCCAAATTCAAAATGGAAGGTCTGAGATGGAAGGGAGCTGTGGTTCAAATGACAAGCCGTGATTTAGAGAAGAAAAATCACTAACAACCTTGAAGAATGTGGAGAACTGCTGGGAAAGGAAAAGGATGAGAAAGTCAAAGATAGTACAGATATGCACATTTTTTATTCTACCAAATAGAGATTGAAAGAGCTACAGACTTTCTGGTGTGCAGCACACCTGTCAAATGTGCATAAAAATGGTAAAAATTAATTCCCTCACTGGGCTTAGAGAGGGCATGGATGAACTTCTTGGGGATATGGGAATGGAAATTAATAACATTGGATTTAGCACCTACACACCCCAAAGCACAAGCTACTGCTTAAAATCTTCCCTTCCCCAAGAAATTAAGGGCAGGTGTGAATCTGCATTTGGTTCCTCTCACAACAGTATCTATCAGGGAGAGGTCAATGACGTGTAACTACCTGCTGGCCACTTATTCCTCAGTCCAACGAGGCTGAGCTTTTCCTATAAACTCACAGCTCGGAGGGGTACAGTTGATTGGCTTTCCTTCTGTTCCGTTCCTCTTCTTTGATTTACAGCAGTCTCCCACACTTTTTTCATAGGTCCTTTTCTAACTTCACTGATAAGGGATTTCTCTGTGTCCAATTAGCAAGGCTAGTGTGTCAGGCTGGAACTAGATAATTAAAGGAATGAAAAGACACAGAGTGACCTTGGTGCACAAACCTCCATGGGCAATTTATAAAACTTTAAAGATTTCAAGAAAATGTATTAATGTTATTATTTTATATCTTGTTCATCAGAAACAGGTCAGTTGTTCTTATATAACTTCAAGGTCTGTCTAAAATAAAGAAAAAGATGAATTTCTTTAATTTTTTCTTTTTCTTTTTTTTTTTTTTCTTTCAAACTGTGCTTTTGATAATTATACATATCTAGGACAAAACTGCACTTTTCAAGTTTCCAAATGAGGGATTGACCTTACTGTATTTTATTTAAAAGCATATGATTTGTTTTGAAGGGACTATATGAGTGGCACAATTCTTGTGGTAAATCTGGAGCAGTAGAAACCACACAAAGCAGGAAACTCCATGTTTCATTTTATCTTGCCTGCCTCTCACATATTTTGTTTAGAAGGAAAAAGGGAGAGGTAGAGTAGCTGGCTAAAGTCCTTATTTGGCTGTTCCATTTGTGCTATTTAAATAATGACATATTTGTGCTCTTAGCAAGGAACAAAGGTGCCAAAAAGCAGTGGGGGAGGTGTAACTCATAGGTTGGACATTCATCTTACTAGCTGGACTCACCTAAATGTGAGGGAGAGGTGGTGCTGTTATTTACATTTCAATGATGGCTGAAAGAGGGAGATGGCAGAGCCATCCAGAGCTGTCTTATCCAAGGGCTCATAGCAAAAAGGCATGTGAGGCTAAAACACTCAAGAGGTGCCCTTCTCTCTGCCTGGCTGTCTGTCCCTCTTTTGGGTATAACTGTGGCCCAGACGGCTAGCTTAGACTAGATGCTTAATTTTTATTTAGCTTTCTAAAGTTAGGGAAAATAAAATCCACTAGAAAACTAGGTCGGCATAACTGTGTTTCCATAAAAGTTTAAAGAGATATTTTGATAAATAGAGTGTTGGCAAATTGTCTTATAGACAAGAATTTGAGCTTTTCTGACTAATCTAAAAGGAAAAAAGGATAATCTGTAGTTATCAGATGTATAGGTCAACAGATGCCAAATAAGGAAGGAAAATACTTCTTACTGAAGGTGCATTCAGATGCATTGAGTTTCCACTGGTATTGGATTATTTAGTCTCTGCTTTTGTGTCAGTTTGATTCTAAGTATTATATTGTGCTATATTTGCTGGGGCAATTTATTTTTCTTTCCTTTATGCATGTGTCTCTCTTATATGGATGCAAATTTTCATGTGTGTGTGTTCACAAGATGAAATCTGCTCAAAAAATTAAATCTAGCTATGTGGATTGAGCAGACAGAAGAGTCTCTTCCCAAAACAACAACAAAAAAATCCAGTCTATGGGTCTTTATTCATTTACAGGGTTCATTATATGAAGTTATTCCCATTTCAGTTGCAGAGAAATGCAATATATCCCCTTCCAGATAAAGAACTCAACTCACAAAATTAAATACTTTTATTCTCCTAATTCCTTAAGACCCTGAACATAGGTAGGGTGCTATAATGTGATTCCAAAAATCAGCATTAAAATATTCCTGGCTCTATTTCAATGTCCCCATGTGTATATATCTAGAGGTTGAGGCCAAAAGACTTTTCAAATAGCTTTTCTCAAAATATTTCAACAGACAACCCTGTCATCATTAAAATGGCAAGTTTCACTGCCCAGAAATAAGGAGCTTTTTCAGTTATGTGTCTCACCTCTGGGGTTTTGTTTTCTCCATGTCTGATGTGCCTTTTCATATTTGTTTACTTCTAAGACATATTGCAAATCTTGGACAGCAGGGTTTTTGTTATGGTATGCAGGCATAGCATGCATCCCAGACTTTTAGCACCGAGTATTACTCTACCACTAGACAAAAGTAACAGCTGATTTCTTACAAACAATGAAGTAGCTGATTTCTTGCAAATGATGAAGTATCAACATTTTACTGGTAGGCATGGTTTAAAGCTCCACTTAAAAAATAAAGACAGACATAAAGAGCGTGGCCTTAAAACCATTGCTGTGCCTAAATCTTCCCTACAGCTTTCAAATTTTCTTCCCTCTGGGATGGCACTTTTTCTTTTACTGTTACCCTTTCTCTGTGCAGTTTTTGCTGGTTTTGAAACAAACCTTCCAATTTACAATCTGTCTATTATTGTCACTAAATTGTTAAACCCTTTCACAATTAATTTGTTTCAGTGTCTTGAGAATTTAGGAATTAACTCTTTGTTCACACATTTACTATCTATGCTATAGGCCCCAGAGATTTTCTTCACAGATCTTGTTATTCCATAATGCTAATTGGTGCCAGTGGAGGATACCTAAATGCCAAGCTATTTTCAGCTGATCTACAGCTATTTCACTAATGAACTTGTACCATGAGCAGAATAATGCTAGAGCTCCAACACAAATGGATGTGTTTGGATTTCTCACAAATGCTTCTGTTGAATTGGCAAAAGGGTGCACTTACTCGTAAAATGCATGAACAAATTTCAGCTGGCCAATCAACATCTGTTATAGAGATGAATGCGAGCCAAAATTTCTTGTTCTAAAGCTCAGCATTTGGCCTAAAAAAAATGATTATTTAAACTTTTCATGGCTAGATCCCAAATACAGTCTCAGAGCCAGCTAAAGCAGCTACCAGAAAGGTAAGCCATATTCCACATCCGGCTGGAAGGATACCTGTTAGACTTGGTTTATTTTCAGTTCAGTTCAGTTTTTTCAGTTCTTCGGCTTTTGTAAATCTAAATTTTCATTTGCATTATAGTAGTGCTTTAAAGAGTTAATAAATTCAATTGTTGCTATTACAAATTCTATTTAACTGAATATGCAAGTAGCCAGATTCTTTGCTGACTTTTGGGTATAGGTCTTTGTAGAAGCTATGCATATGAAAAGTTTGACAATAAAAAATTCTGACATAAAGAAGGGTTTGAATGAATAAAAAATTTTCCGGGTAGATATTGATTTCAACAATCATATTAAAAATATTAACATTTCAGAAGAAAATCTCAAAGCTGATAAAATGTCTTTTTCAATATTTTTCCTTTTGTGGCATTCTTAAAACTTTCTAATTTCATGACAAAGGCATTTTCTGGGGATACAGATTCACTGTTCTGAACTGCTCCCCCATACATTTTTTTCATTTCCTGAGCCTCTCATATTGGAACAATAGATTGGATACTGAGCTGCTTTTTCCTGAATAAACTGAGAAAGAAAAACCTTTCCTCTGGGAGAAACTGCACTGCCTGCAGTACTCTGTTGTGCAAACTGCATTAAATTATCTTTGAAGGTTATCAGTAATATTCTGCTGGATATCAAGAGGTGTCACTGTTGAGCAGTAAAAAAACTTCCCCTTCACTGAGTGAATTGCCCTTGTGAGGTTTAATTTTAGCTTTTTTCCTTGCAGGTGTGGAAAACTGTCTCCGACCCAATGGCCTATTAAGGCTGAAACAACATCACTTACTGCAGAAAGCACCCATAGAACACAATAAAAAAATTATCCTTGTCACAGAGGTCAAGGGGTAAAAAAATATTGGAGGTCTTTCTCAATTCTAACTTCAACATGGAGATACTCTAATTGAGTCAAGCAAACACATACATCTCATCTTCTAAGAATTTTGAAATTGTCTGTTTATGAAAAGGGGTTTGAAGGAGTACAAGGCAAATGGACATTATAACCCCAGCCTCAGGCATGCTAGTAGCTCTGGCCAAGACTAGGGTTAGATCCTGACCATTATGTCTTTTTGGTGTAGTTTTGCCTTTATAGACAGGTTTCCTTAGAATCTTAGGTAATGCTATCCAGGCATTATATCCAGGCAAATCGTATATTTTGAGATGTCCTTCCTCATTTTTAAGGACAAGGAACCTTCCCCCTTATTCTCAATTTTGCCAACCCTTACCATCTTAAATTTTCTACACAGAAGCAGATGATGGAATAAAAGGGAATTTGATCCATGAAGTGCATTCTTTCCTCATTGAAAGAATTTCAATTTCATTGAATTGAATTTCTCTTGAAAAAAGAGAAATCTCTGCCCCCAGGTTTCACATAGGAAAAATTCACAAGAAGAGGAACCCTGGGATTTCAGGGCCAAAACCATTTTCAAAAGCAGATGGAAGGTGTCACGGTGTCACAGTCCTCAGCCAGCCTGAACGGATGTTCCTTTGACTACTGGCATCTCGCTGCAAATTCCAGTGTAGTTGCTGAACACTTACTTGTACTTCTCTTTGTTTACCTTGGACTTAATGTTTTTAAAGCTTTTATGTTACAGATAGCATCTCTTTCATCTGCCATGGTGTAAATATAAAGTTTCTCATTCTTAAATTCAAATCTATGTTCCTTTTTGAAGGGTTTCATTGAAGACTCTCTTTGCTTGAGGTTATTCTATATGAAGTAGCACACGCAGAAGCTTAAATAGGATAGCATCATTATTATTAATTTATTAAAATCAGCTTTGGAGTTTTCCATTCTTACTCTCTTTAGATTGACATGAAAACAAAATGAAGTATATTTATGTGAAAGTATATTGATGTAAGAAAATTTTATCTTGATGGAGTATCTTCAAAAGGAAGGAAATCTTACTCATGGGAAGAAAACTAAAAACTTTTTGTCTTTTAATATAGTTATGAGAAAGGACAGAGGTCAAAAGTTTTTCCTTGTTTGTATACAGTTACGAAGCCACAAGTCTCTCACTAAATTTGAAGCTCATAGAAGAAAGTCTGTGATGAAAGTACAGTTTTCTTTCAAATGTTTTTCTTCTTTTTGACAGGGTATTTTGTTTTCAGCTGAAGAGCTAAATAAGCCTAGAAATACTCAAAAAACTTTGAGCCATAGATAAAGGCAAACATATCTCCCAGCGAAGAAAAGCTTAGTTCTATTGATCTAGTAAGGTTTGGTCAAAGCATAAGATGAATACATTTAGAGCTAAAAGGTAACTGTGTGAGAGAACATTTTGGCCAGGGATCAGGGGTTTTCATGGCACACTGACCCTGGAACCTGGAAAAAACACTGGCAGAGGGAGCAGGAAAAGAAAAAGCCAGTGTTTCATGGTGTTGTCCCATTTTATAAAGGGCCATCAAGTCAGACTATTTATATAAAATGTTTTAATTCTGGTTTAGTTCTACTGAGTTTTAGCCTCTGGACTTCTGTACTTGTAAAAGGTAAATGACAGTGGATTTTCAGGATATTTTTCTCTCCTCTACCCCACTTATTAAATACATCTCTCTTTTGTCACTGATGAGAGATGCCTTATGAACTCAACCCCATGACACTTCTACCAGCAACTTGGTGTTAGAACTTTGTTGCAAGTTACTTGGGTGATCCTTGAACCAGCTCCACTACCTGTGTGAATTTGTTTCCTTGGTTCTCTTTTGGGAGATAAGCCATTCAGCTACAACTTCAACAGGGGTTTCTCTTTAGAGTGTGTATGATGTTGATGTATGTTGATGTGGCTGACCTGCTTCTCAACATACCCCCAGCTCTCAGTCCTGCAAGCCCAGACAGGCTGATGGCTTTAAACAGCTCCTCTGGGATGTCTGTTTGGGGCTGTGCCCATGTATGTTTTCCTTGTAGCAAAGGAAGGGAGCTTGTTCCAAGTTTGTTCAGGTTTCCTCAAGAAATGGAGAACTTTGGACACTTCAAAACTTGTGAACTTCAGTAGACACAGACAAAATTTTGAATACAACCTATTAAAACCACTAATTAGAACCCAGGACCATTTACTATCCCATTACATATATTTTTGTTTAGCCCTGAGTTTCCATGGGATCCAGGACCCCAGGAAGCTTAGAGAGCCACATCACTGAAGAGAGATTGCCTCCTTTTAGTCCATTTTATTAATAGACTAGGGTTTATGCACTGGAGTCTACATTAATAATAAACCAAACATCATTAACATATGTGCAAGTATGTTTGGAAGTATTTAAGTTTGATTTTGTTTTAAGTGACAACTCCTCTGGAATCACTGTTGTTAAGGAGACTGTTGCACCATGCAGGAGTTAATCAAAGCAGTGACCCTGAAAAATAGGAAATCATGTAAGTCAAGATGTTCATAAGTACTTATTGAACATAGAACTCATGAACACAGATCATGCTGAAATGGTGTCAGTTAAAACCAGACTGAAGTAGTGGATATGGATGTGAGTATTTAATTTGAGAAACTCATTGTTGAAAAAAATTTGGGGGAGTTTAATATTATGAGAAAAAAGGCCTTAGGAGATTCTGCATGTGAAAACAGGTTAAGCAGTAAGTAGAATTAAAACAACTAGATGAATGGATTAATGTCTGTTCTTCACGGTGTTCTGGTCTCCAGATCCTCAAGGTAATGTTGGAAACTGAAGAGTGTGGAGGAAAAAGAAGCAAAAAACTGGTTTGCAAGGAAGACTACAAAGTTTGCAAGGTTTGCCTGAAGACTTCAATCAGTTTGACTTATAAAATAGCTGTCACTGAGGCAACTTACAGTGTTTATTGATAGCTTAGGAATATTTGAAAAAAATCCCAAAACCAACTCAACAAAAAGACCAAAACCTGACATCAAAAGAGTGCACTATAGGAGAAGACACAATCAGTTTATGGAAGCTGAAGCCAAATATGCAAAGGAAAAAATATTGAAGAATATTCATAGGACTGATATTGAGCAATACAACATACTGTTAAAGGAAATATTAGGTTTTCCATGGCCTCATCTCAAGGATGAATGTCTTTCCAGAAAGTGTGTTTCAGTGAAGCAGAACTCAGTAAGGGCAAAAGCAAGGGTATCTGTTTTGAATTTAGTGATCTACAAGAAATCCAGTTGTATTTATCTCTTACATATAAGCAAAATTACAATAAATGGTGAAGCATGAATTTTAGAGGTATTCTATTGATTTTAACAGGCCTTCATGAATTAAGGTTATAAAATAAGTTTTATAGTCCAATAACATGACCCTGTTTTATGATCGTCTCTGGTGCTATGAAAAAAATGTCATGGCCATGAAAAAAGTCCTTAGAAAGAGAGGATCCTGCAGCTAAATAAACTTTGATGTGAGTTAGGGCCTGGATTTACAAAGGTGTTAAGGAATGCTTATTCTGCTACTCTTAAAAGACTGCAAACTTCTAAAGGTTTGTGGAAGAGCTGCCTTAGCTCAGTTGGTCAGAGGATGACTCTCATAACACCAGTTTTGGGCTTGATCCCTGTAGGGGCCATTCATTTAAGAGCTGGACATGATGATTCTTCTGGGTCTCTTCCAGATCAGAATATTCCATGGTTCTGTGAACATAGACCCAGGGTATGGGGGTACCTATGTGATTTGGAAAATCTCAGATGTGACATTATACAAATATCCTCTCCTATAGGCTATTTTAAAATATATCAAAAGTCCTGTGGTGGTGTCCCTTTTTCTGACTCTGTGACCCATTTAGCCAAGAACCTCACATTAGTGAAAACAATATATACAGGCTGCATAATTTAGAAAGCCAAGAAACTCACCATCTCCACCAAAGTTCACAAACAGGAATTACAGTAGTTCCTAGGGAACTGTCACTGCTCCATTGCAGGAAATGCAGGATGGCTCTGGATGTGCAGCATCACAGACCAAGTGATAGTGAAGTTGCTGCCACCCTTTCTTTCAGTACTGGGCAAAGGACACTGCCATTCTCTGCTTAGGCATCATGAAGGTCAGGAATCAGCATTTGGCTGGACCAATTTCTCACAGATTCTTTTCGTAGGCAAAGGAACAAAAAGCAAAAATAACTACTTCAAAAGTATGAAGTATGATCTTCTTTTAATAGTTAAATTGGGTTACAGTACGGCAATATGTACTGCTGGTAGTGTCAAGATCCAAGAAACACAGATATTGTGTTTATTAAAGGTTGTAAAAGGGGGGAGATACCTTACATATCCTCAGAAATTATTCTCTTTCATCAAAATAACACATGAACATCAGTCAAACATAGTAATAAGAACGTTCTTTATCTTAGAATAAAAAATAAATGATACCTTGAAAATATAACTGAACTCAGCATTGACGCTGGCATGGACACAGAAAAAAAATTGTTCTTCTTTGAGTGAAGAAAAATTGGATTTATCTCTGAGAATATCTACTACGATCCCTTCACTTTGATTTCTTTTTAAAAGTTCAGTAAAAAGTTTGAATGTTCTTTCTGCTTTTGGTTCTTTTATTTTTTTTCTAGCCCAGTAATTTTTTTCATTTGTTTTCCTTCTAATTAGGAGGGAGATTCTTCTCCTTCCTTCCACTATGTCTTTGAAAGAACTAAGAAAAGGCCTGTTTGTTTCTGTTGTGCTAATCCCTTTTTCATATGGTTGTGCACAATGCCTAAAATGATGAGAGCATCTGCATGTGGTCTCTGAATATATTTATTTTGACAAGCTCTCAAGAGACGAAACATGGAGATTACCATATTCTACTTTCTTATCTGTGATGAGTTTCCAATTCCAATCTTCTTTTGTATCCAGCATGAGTTCTTCATTTCCAATGGTAAAACTTCAGTGGTTATATTTATTTATTTTGTAATGAACCAAAAGTTCACTTCTTGCTTCCCTAGGGCTCATGTTTGTGGAAAGGGTATGATCACACAACTGTAGTCTGGGCAGCGTCCCAAGGGCACCTTCTGTGAAGACTTGAGAACCTTTTCCTGCCTGGCTGTGTTACTTTAGACACAGGACTATGAATTAAATACAATTTTAGCTGAAAGTGAATTTCTCCGCTTTTCATTTAAATGGGAATAAAGGAGAAGAGAAAATGTTTTGTTTTAAATTATGTTCTTGTGGGGCAAAAAAAAATCCAAAAAAAAAAAAAAAAAACAAGCATGGAAGCAAGGGGCCCTAATGGGCTGTATCTTTTTCTACCTTGGACAGAAACTAAGGGCCTTGAAAATTACCGTCTTTTATATGGAGGTTTATGGTAAGCCAAATTCCAGTAGGCATTTCCAATAGGATGAGTGTGTGCACTTACTGATATTGAGTTGTTTTGACAGAATTTATGAAGTTTTAACATGTAAATTTCTCATTTACCACAGTTCTCAAATGCCAGGAGAATCTACTTGTTGAGGTTGTACCAAATATCTTCAAGAACTAGTGTAGAAAACTAGTTGGAGTAGCTTTCAAGATTTTTCCTCCCTGAAAGACAGCTAAAAGTTACTGTATGTAGTCTAAAAACCTCATAGGAAAACTGTCCAATTTCCACAAGAAAAATAGCACTGGCTGAATAGAAATTGTGTTTTAATATTTTCTTAAGTATCAGCTGTCAAAGACAGTTGATTCAAAGACAACTCTGATTCAAATATGGGATGAACGGCCACACAGCTCTATTGCAACATGCATTTAAAAATCCAGGCTCTGAGCTGGTGCGTGGGGAATGAAGCTACTGTGGATTTGCATTGTAACACTAAGTACATGCACTTGAAAGATAATAAAAAATGTCTCTAATTTACTGCAGAAATGGATCTGAGAGCTATCTGGTTGGGTGCAGTCTACTTGCTAGTTAGTGTAGAGAGAATTGTTACGCAGGAATTAGGGCTTCTTCCCCCAAAAAGGCAATGGAATCAATATCTCAGCTGAAGTGTATCTACACCAATGCATGGGCAACCAACAGGAATCCACTGTGCAACAGCAGAACTATGACACAGTTGCCATCACAGAAACACGGTGGCATGACTTACACAACTGGAATGTTCCAATGGATGGCTATGAACTCTTCAGAAGGGATAGGGAATAATCCTGTGTGTTAGGGAAAGTTTTGATTGTCCAGAGCTTAATGATGGCGTCAATAGCACTGAGTATGGGTAAAAATCAGGGGAAAGGCCAACAAGGAAGATGTCATGGTGGGAGTGTTATAGACAACCCAACCAGGATGAAGAAGCAGACAAAATATTCTATAAGGGGCTGGGTAAAGTCTTACAATTACTCACTTTGTTCTCATGAGAAACTTCAACTTAACAGATGGAAATGCAACACAACAGAGGAAACAGTCTTGGAGATTCCTGGAGTGCTTTCTAACGTCAGAGGTAAGTGACCCAGCTAAAGAAGGTGCCCTAGTGGACCCATTGATTTTGAACAAAGAAGGACAGGTGAGTGATGCTTGGAAGCTGTCCTGAGCACAGAAATAAAAGAAATGATAAGAATGGTGGCAAAACAGTTACCTTGGACTGCCAGAGAGGAGACTTTGGCCTGTTTAGAAGACTGGTTGGGAGAGTCCCTTGTGAGGCAGTACTGAAGGACAAAGGGGAGTCCAGGAAGGCTGGACATTCTTCAAGAAAGAAATCTTACAGGCATAGGAGCAGGCTGAAAGATAGGGTGTTGTGGAAGAAGACCAGCCTGGCTGAACTGAGAACTTTGGCTGGAACTCAGGAAATAAAGGAGAATTTATGAGCTTTGAAAGAAGGGGCAGCAACTCAACGAGACTACAAGGATGTCATGAGGTTATGCAGAGGAATATTAAAAGCACTTAAGTCCAAGCAGAACTTGAAAGACGATAAAAATATGTCTAGAAATACATCAGGAATAAAAGGAGAACTTCCACTCTTTACTGGATGCAGGGGGAAACATAGTGACAAAAGATGAGGAAAAGGTTGCAACATTTTTTTGCCTCAGTCTTTAATAGTTTTTTAGGTATGTTCTTTAGGTATGCAGCCCCTCAGCTGGGAGACAGGGACAGGGAGCAGAATGAAGCCACCATAACCCAATGGAAATGATCTGGTAATCTGTTGCTCTCAGACACTGGTCTATGGGATGAGATGGTATCCACCCAAGGGTACTGACAGAGTTGGTGGAGGTGTTCATCAAGCCTCCTTTAATCATTTACCAGAAGTCTTGTCTCACAAAGGAGTTTCCAGGGGACTGGAGGTTTGCAAGGACACCCATCTACAAGAAGTGCTGGAAGAAATATCTAGAGAACCACAGGCCTGTCAGCCTGACCTTGGTGCTGGGAAAGGTCATGGAACAGGTCATCTTGAGTGCCATCATGCAGCAGCTCCAGGACAACCAGGGGATCAGAATCATCCAGTAGGGGTTTGGGAAAAGCAAGTCCTGCTGAAGCAACATGATCGTGACCCATTATGTGGACGAGGAAAAGGCTGTGGCTGGTGTCTAGTAGGACTTTAGTAAGGACTTTGGCACTATTTCCCACAGCATCCTCCTGCAGAAAATGGCTGCTCATGGCTTAGGTGGGTGCATTGTTCATTGGTTAAAATCTGTCTGCATGGCTGGGGCCAGAGAGTGGTGGTGAATGGAGGTAAATTCAGTTGGCAGCTGGTCACAAATGGTGTCATGCAGGTCTCAATATTGGGGTCAGTCTTGTTTAATATCTTTATCAATGATCTGGATGAGGGGATTGAATGCACCCTCAGCCAGTTTGCAGATGACACCAAGTTGGGTGGGAGTGTTGATCTGCCAGAGGGGAGGAAGGCTTTACTGAGGGATTTGGACAGGCTGGATCAATGGGCTGAGGCGAATTGTTTGAGGTTCAACAAGGCAAAATGCTAGATCCTGCACCTGGGTCACAACAACCTCATGCAGTGCTACATGCATGGGGCAGAGTGGCTCAAAAGATCCCTGGTGGGAAAAGACTGGGGGTTATGGTCAACTGGACATGAGCCAGGAGTGTGCCCAGGTGGCCAAGAAGTCCAGGAGCATCCTGGATTTTATCAGCAATAGTGTGGCCAGCAGGACCAGGGGAGATCGTTGCCCTGTACTTAGCACTGGTGAGCTTCCATCTCAAATCATGTGTTCAGTTTTGGACCCCTCACCACAAGAAGGACATTGAGGCATTGGAGCATGTCCAGAGAAGGACAATCAAGCTGGTGAAGATCTGGTACACAAGTCTGATGAGGAGTTTGTGTTGGTTAGTCTGGAGAAAAGGAGGCTGAGAGGAGACCTATTGCTCTCAACAACTACCTGAAATAAAAAATTTCTTCAGCAAGTGTTGTCAGGCATTGGAACAGATGATCCAGGGAAGTGGTGGAACTATCCTCCCTGCAGGTATTCGAAAGACATGTAGATGTGTCACTTAGGGACATGGTTTAGAGGTGGACTCAGAAGTGCTCAATGAGCTTAAGAATCTTTTACATCCTAAATGATTCTATGAGTCTATAATCCTCTACAGATGAATTGCAGATGTGCTTGATCCTTACAGAAGGTTTTATATAAGCAAGGTGGAAGTATGCAACCTCATGCATGCAGGTTCTTCTACATCTGGCTGTTGGGAGAGGGAATAGGGTCAGATCTGCAAAAGTCACACCCATGAAGGCATGTAAGCTCCCATTCTTATGAGAGCTCATACATCTAAATAACAATTTTATCAATCTAATTTTTTTTCTATGGAGGATTCAAATTCTACCATCAAATGCTATTTTTGTGTATGTGTAATCCTGGTGTAACTCTGGTGAAATAAAAGGATGTATACTCTTCTTACTGAGATCAAACACTGAATTCTGAAATTCTTTTACTGTGTGACACCTAGTAACTCTGAATATTGATTGTATGAACTGGATGATTCCTCCTCTCCATGACACCATTTGTAAGGCTACATTTCATCCCTGTGTGTGAAACACTGGACAGGAAACAGGAATGTATCCAGAAAAAGCAACAATAAAGTAGCAAATCTGCAGCCAAATGTTTTTCATTCTTAACATTTCCTTATCATGTGCAAATACTTCAAAAACACTTTAAATGTATACCCAGTTGAGTAAAAAGAGCAACATTTGATAATAACACAGAATATTGCCCTGGAGCTCTTGAAGTCCTTTATCAGGAATGAGAATATTGTCCTTTTGTTACAGAGAAAAACCCAAACTTTTGAGTGAGCAAATGGTCTGCCCTGGAGCACATGCAAGGCAATAGTAAGACAGAAATACTATTAAAAACTGTTTCCTGGGATATGCTGATACACCCTGCTCCCTCTTCTCATTCTGAGATATCAACCAACCTTCTGTCTGCTGTTTTGGGAAAAGGAGGCAATAAAGCAGAGGATATATCTTTACATGAGATAACTGAAAAATTACACACTTAAATTTTTTGAAAGACTAAACTTGCCACTGAGACAAACCAAAACAGTTTTAGAAAACTCATACTTGGAGTGTAACTCCTAAAATGACTTCCTCTTGGTGAATTAAATGGGACTAACCAGATGTAAGGAAGATCATGAATATACAGAAGAGAATAAAAAGTATAGAGAACTGAAATGCAACAGAATTTTGTTGAACCAGAAGAAAAATCACTGGGACATGAAAGAGTATTTATAGAGTGAATAGCTGTAAAGAATAACAAACATATTTACAATTCCAGGCTTGTCTGAACTGGAACCATAAATTGGTGGAGGGAAGTTCAGAATGTCTTAAGGAGAATTGCTTACACTTTGTGGATCACCTTTTTGTTGCCCAAGTGCTTCCTCAAAAATATTTTTATTTTATTTACTAGTTTTCAAAAAACCTCAGCATCAATTGTAGAACCTACTGTGTGATGAACAGTTTAGTGTGACTACAGTATTCATTTGTTTTGGTCTGTGCTTGAAAAATATTATCTCAGGAAGACTGCCTTAGTGTAACCCACTGTAAGTTGCAGTGTGTGCTTCATGGATCCCTAAGGCTCTTCAGTGCAATAAAACGTGCAAAGGAACAGTTACTTCTCACAAAGAACTGTTGAATTTCAAGGTGTGTCACCAGCTGCACAGCCATGGCTTTTTTTTTTTTTTTTTTTTCTTTTATTATTTTTTTTAACTGAAGCACAAGATGCTAAGTTCCTATATGTTATTGGGTGGTAAAATGTCATCTTTGAAAAAAAACCCAATATGAGTGGTTTTGAATTATATAGAATGATAAGATAAAAAGAGAAACCCACCCTGCCATACCTACAGAAGTTTGTTTTTTTTTCAACTGCTCCCTTCTCTGAGGAAAAAAAAAATTCCTTTGAGCTGAGACTTTGTAGGCTGTTTCAGCTTGAGGTGGATTATTTCAGTGCTCAGAAGGCACAGGAACTTGAAAATAAGTTTATAATGGAAAAGTTTGTAGATCCTTAGCTTCATCAGTGCACATAGACACTTCCATAGGAAGTAAAAAGATAATTGAAAGATTTTTTGCAAAGCAGATTTTGTCCTTTTGAAAGTGAAGAGGAAGCAGAGCCTTTTTGCGTTTCAGCTTCCCCAGATAGCTCACATCTAATAGCTAATTAATTAAATCTACCTGGTTGCTAATTAAACAGTTGGAGAAATGGCTTTGAAATAGAAATTGGTTCACAAAGATACAAGAAAAACATAGTAGCTGTGTTTTAAAGTATCAGTGAGATTCTGGGCAGTTAGGACAGGGTCCTCTGGTATATTTCTTCAGATGAGCAGGTGTTATGTGACCTACAAACAGAACTGTACTCATTATACAAATGATTACTGATTACAAAATGCACAAGTTATAAGCCATTACACAGCAGACAGAAAAATTACCTTCATTATTTAGAATGATTTGGGATTTTTTGACAACTTGGATGCGATTTTTAAAATCATGAGATCAAGGTAACCATCAGATCCAATCAAGTGATTATTAATGAATACTTTGTCAAAGAAGTGAAATATTGTCAAATGAAATATTCTATTCTATTCCATTCTATTCTATTTTATTTTATTCACCTTTGTCTTACCGATAGGTTATATCACAAGTTCTTTCCTCTTAGGGGAAGGAGAGAGCAGCAGGCAATACTCTGAAAGTGTGGTCAGCTTGATGAATATGACACAACTGAATTTATGTGCAAACATGCCTTCAAAGATTATTTCTGTACATGAGTTTGTGGAGCAACACTTAGACAAAATCTTCAGTTTTTTAGCCCCATTCTAATTTTTACAATCTGTCCTATTAAGAGGGATTGAGGGAGACGTAATCTAATTTTACTTGCTTTCATCTGTTCTGAATACCTGCCTTTTAGATGGCTTAAATGGAAGATAATGTGCTTCTCTAGATTCATATCAGGTATCTCTAAGAGTTGCAAAACAGAGATGCATTTTAAGCAAGGTTAGCTATGAAACATATATGAGTGTCTTCATGCATGAATTACAATATTATTAAGAAGAGTCTTGTTACAGTCATATAATATAGAGTGCTGCTTTGGCTAGTAGTCAGGAATTCCTGGAGAATGCAGTTACAGATTTCTCCTAGTGCTTCTAGTTATCAGCAAAAACCAGCTGGAGAGTTATTTTCTTGAGCCTTTTTTTTTCTGAGCTGAGAGAGTTTTCATATAACATTTAACTAGAAAGAAGATCAGATGATTTTAAATGAACCAGACTTGCTGTGCCTTTCATTGCTCCTTCAAAACTCTCCTATGTAGCTCTGCTGGTTCTGAAACTAAATTAACCTTGGCATCCTGGTTCCAGGGATGGATGCCACTCAACTTGCTCTGGTTATAGGCACGGTTATTCTCAGTTACCTAGGCTGAGATGGTTAAGGGTATTTAAAAGTTTTTCCAGTAGATGAAGTAACACCTAGTTGACTTCTTTACAAGGACCCAGCATCGCCAGTGTAAATATCTTGTGATAGAATATGTAGACACATGCTTCTGCATGGCTGAAGATATGCAAGAAAGAGGATACAGTGCCAACAGAGACTCAAAATTTAAAGGAAATGACCAAAAATTAGAAGCTATTGTGCCCATATATGCCTTTTACCCTTCATGAATGCTTTAATTATTTCAGTAAAAAATTAATCTTTTCCCATTTGGTCAGCACACCAATGGTGTAATATGCTGGTATTTTTTGTTGGTAAAATCCTTTAAATACCAAAAAAAGGTTTTTAAGGTCCAGATTCTTAAAAGTAAATGAGTAAGAAAAATCTCTTAGATGTCTCAGACTGCTACTTGAACTGTGGTTAAGGTTAAAAATTTTATTTGGGGAGAGATAGTCATCTAGGGACTTTCCAAAGCATCTTGGGTGATAATGTGAAACATTCCCTTCCCTGAATGTTGAAGGCTGGCATATGAGATAGAAAGAATGCTGTAAAAAACTCTGTGCCATCTACTCCTGCCTTTGTAAAGCTGTAGGCAGTGACAATTGAGTTGAAAGTTAGATTAAGTGACAGAATTCCTATTACTGTACATGGGGATGTGTACAGCTGTTTAGCAGGGCATTTGGATGCATATCTCTGAATTACGTGCCTTAGAAAAGGTGTGCTCTAGGGATGCCTTTGAAGCCCTCTGCCAGGCACTAAGTGCCCACTAACAGTATTCACCTCTTCCCAAACTTCACAGGCTGCTGGTGGTGCTGTTGACTGACTTTTATGCAGGATCTCTGCATCTGGAACATTTACTTAGGAGGCAGAGACCCAGCTTTACTGTTGGCCTCAGCTTGAGATGACGCTCTTAAAAAACGAGTCTTGGCTCTCCTGGCCAGTCAGTTGTTGAAGGCTGAGCAAAGCCATGACTAAATTTCATTAAAATGTCTGAGCCATAGTTCATAAAAGTCAGAAGTGAAAACACATGATCGTGAGGCTGGGGAAAAGCTGCTAGGTGTCATGGATCTGAAAAATGAAAAGATAGTACAGGTTGTTATATATTCTCATACACTAGCTATTTGGGATAATACTTTCATCTTAACCATAGTGAAGCTCTGACCTCCATGCTCTCTCACCTGTTGGCCACATTTGCAATCTTTCCAACTGCCACAACCTCCAAATATTTTTTTGAGAGCATGAGCTTTTCAGATGCAGGTCCTCACTAGCAACTCCTTATCTTGACTGGCAGCAGCTGAGGATGTGCTTTTACCCCTCTTTGACATATCTGTCAAGGAAAATCTGGAGTGGGAGCAAACCTGGTCCATGCTGTCTCTAGCTCTGCTCCTGCTGGTACTTTGCACTCCAGAGAATTATCTTGCTACACTCGCAGGGAACTCACTGTCACTTCACCTTTATATATTAACTCCATCATAATGCTTTCAACCAGTTCAGCAAGTTAAACTTAGTAACCAGATCAGTGAGAAACTTAAGCTTTTGTTATACCAAGTAAGCATTAAAAGAAGCATAAGGATCACTGAGTTAGACCTGGGCAACACCTCATTTGGAAAAAAGGGTTTTCAGCAACAGCACTGTTGTACATAACTGTGGATAATGCATTGAAACAGCAACTTCCTTTTTAAAATCAGGAGACATAACACCTCATATCTAGAAGATAACTCCTTCTTATTTAATTCATGTTCCTCCATGGGATCTGTGAGTGATGGGAAGTATTCTATATCTCCCCTAAGAAGTGAAATCAAAGGGCTAAGTATGTCTTAAATATGATGTTGAAGTGTGGAAAACACACAAAGGAGTACAAATGAAACCAACTGTAACTTTCACAAAGGAAAATAGCCAATTAAAAGTATGCCATAAGATAAAAATATTTCTTTGTGTTGTGTAAGATGTCGCGTTATTTTAACCTTTCAAGTAAGTAGATGTATAATAGATAACTTTATTCATGTTCACAGCTTTTGCTTTAAAAGCAGAAAACACATATAAAAATGAGTCATGTTGATTACTAAACAAGCATATATTTGCTTTGAGGGCAAAAGGAATATAATAGGCCTTCAAGTTAAGATTGTGTTTTCCTGAATTATGAAATAAAAATCCGTACCTTTAAATACTATTTAGAAAAACATAAAATGCTGAACTACTGAACAACAAAATATTTATGATTATCTTTGTTTTTCCTTACTATAGAAGAGCTTAATTTGTAACAGTGCAGATCTTCTGATATTGTACTACTATTCTAGAACTGATACAAGAAAAAACCTGGCAAAACTGT
Source organism: Phylloscopus whistleri (assembly GCA_017589585.1). Classification (NCBI taxonomy): domain Eukaryota; kingdom Metazoa; phylum Chordata; class Aves; order Passeriformes; family Phylloscopidae; genus Phylloscopus; species Phylloscopus whistleri. The sequence goes on from JADMLD010001289.1 coordinate 915,492, forward strand.
TCTCATTCCAGCTACGAAACTAAAGATGGCCACAGCTTTTAATCACATTCACATGGAAGTCCACATGGATGCAAATTAAAGGAACAAGAGTGAAAAGGTATGAGTTTGTTACCTTCATGCTATCTGCTCTAACAAATAATTAATGTGCAACACAAAATACACATTTTCTTGAAATCCTCTGGTCTCTCTCTTTATTTTACATGCTTGTTTCTTTAACACAACATAGAAATCTTTCATTTCTTCTCTCAAGGAAGCAGGAAAAAACTTTAAAAATGCAACCCATACTCTGACATCCCATCAGTGTTTCAGAGTTTCGTTTAAATCCTCATTAAGATAGCAAATGCCATTGTAAATTGATCTAAATGATAGTGCACCTTTACTGTAAGAAATCTAAAGGGGGAAGATGCTGTCCTGGTTGGTGAAAACAATATAAAACTTGGAATTATGATGAAAAAAGCATCCCCTCATTATTCCTGAAACCATTTTCAAGTCACCTTCCAGATCAAGTGCTGAATTCTCCAGCCAAAGAGCAGCCAAACATGGAGATGCAAATGTTGCAGCTGGCCAGCCATTGCATTTTTATTTGTTTCCTGTTACTTTCTGCTTTACTTTCACCCCCCACCCCCCCCTTTTTTTTTTTCTTTTTTTTCCCAATATATTGGCTTTTTAGAGACTATGCCTTTCCCTCCCCAGGCATCACTTTTATTAACAGAACTGTGCAGGTTTGAAAAACAGGGCCCTTACACCATTTCTATAAACTGCATGGGAATTCCTTGGGGGGTCTCCTAAGTAATGACTCGGCTGGATCTTGCTTAGCTAATGAATTCTTCCCAGCTTACAGACCAACACATCTATCTCGGTGTTTCCTTATTAGTTTAAGGCTGTGCATAAGAAGCCATCAAGCATACTAAGAGAGCTGCTGAGGATTGCAGGTTCCAAGCTGTTCTGCTGAGATCTCATTTCAGAGGGCACCCCAAGAAGGGTTTGAATCACTCTATCTCTGACACCCAAAAAATACTAGAGGGAGGAGGGAGCTTCTTGTGCCTTTGTTGCATACATTTGTTTGGAATCTGCTCTTCCTTTGTTGCAAACCACATTTGGGGATTCTTCCCCTTTTTGTGGGAGAGACCACATTCAGTGCGATACATTCAGTGTTTGTACTATTTGTACCCCTTTTTTTTCTTACAAATCATTTCCCCTTTCCTTTAAAGGCTTTGTAATAAGGTAAGCAGAACATTAGAATGCAGTTAGAGCAAATGATGATCTTAAACTCTTTCTTTCAACAGAAGCATTTCCATTGCCTCTAATTATTAGTTCAAACACTAATGCATGGGGGTGTGTGGGGGGAATGATGAAACGCAAAGCTATTCACAGGTTTCACTTTAATATGCTATAGATTTCCATGGATTTTACTACTCCTCTCTACAATTTTTTACCACTTTGAAAACCTTCACAGGCTTCACTTCAAATATATTTATGATGGCCCTTCTGCTGACCCCAAGCAGGTTAATCTGGTGATGCATATTATATAATGTGATTACAGAAGGTAAAATCAGGCTAATAAGGTACAATGTGTGGAGTTCTTTAGTGGCTTTGATGTGTATCTTTCAATTTTCAGTCTTGCCTGTAAAAAGCAATAAAACCCCACTCAGTTCCCGCAGTGCTTGTACTCCTGGTTTCACATTGCTGTGTTATTCTAGTCTGACATGTACTGTACCTGTCTTGTTTCTTACATTCATGTCCCTTTCGTCTTTTCAAAGTTATGAATACTTGAGACACTCCTACAAATTACTGTGCTGATTAAAAGTCCTCAATCATATAATCTTTTAGCTTTTAAATGCACTGTCAAACAATAGAATCAGGAATATGGGGCTGCTGCAGTTATTTCATATTAATGCTTCAAGTTCAAACAAAGTGTCAAGATGACTAAGTACAAGGGATTTTCAGAATGCTTTAATGTTGCCTCATTTCAAATCACTTCATAAGCAGCTTGGTAATGAGCTCAATAAATTCTACTGGAAAAAAATGCAACCAAAAAAAAAGTAGGTTGCTATTTTATAATTAGCCCTCTGGGCTTGTGTGAAGGAGTCTTTCTTCCTGTTTGAAATCCACTTTGTTAGTGCTGTGATGTGGAGATGGCTAAATGAGTATGAAATATTGTAATTAAGTACATCACAAGTTGTTTATCTTATCAGCAGTGTTTTTCTTTGAAGGATGGCTTGTTGACCACTGGTGTATCATCACAATTTTTCTCTGCTTTGTCAATTTAATGCACAGAGGTTTACCAAACACTGCAGAAGACAGCAAACAAACAAAATGGAAGCCAAGTAGGTTATTTGTATTCTTTTTTTTTTTTTTTTTTTTTTTTTTTTTGGGTTTTTTTTGGAAGGAGTAGGTATGTTTCCTTTTAATCTGAGCTGGCTAATCACCAGATAAAGTGAGTTTCTGAAACTTCCTCTAGATATGATGAAAGATGTGTCCAAGGAGGTGTTGGGGCTGTGTGGTGGGTTTTTGCACACCCTGCTGAGTAGCCCTGCCTTTGTTCATGACAGAAGTAGAAAATCAGTTTGACTGTAGGAAAGCAAACTAGTTTATTATTTGATGGACAGCTGAGCCACTGGACTTGGCCTTGCTCTTTGCTGTTATTCTAAAGCCTTCCTAGCATGATAATCTTCTGGCCTCCTGAATTTCTTACATTAACTCAGGCAGGTAGGACTGACAGAGCCCATGACACACTTGTCTGTAATGACAGTATGTTTCATGCAAGGATCTCTTGAAAAGTTTCTCTGAGGGGCCGTATCCTGCCACTGTGATTGACTCAAATGATTAAGATTGCTTGTGTGGTTTTCATGGACTTTACACGACTTAGCTTTTCTAAGTTGTGCATATGTCCCGGAACAAGAGTTACTCACAGTGTTTTGCTGTATTTACTCACCACTGGCCTGATTTCACAGACCTCTTGTTCACAATGGGCAATAAAATACGATGCTGAGCACCTCAAGCTTTTGCAGAATAGCTTCTCACCCTATTATGGGTGAGACTCACAAGGTGCATCGGCAAGGCTCTGCACTTGGGCTCGTTTGTTCTTCTGAAAGACAACTTCCTTTCTCCACCCACTGCTGAACTCAGCCATGTACTCAGGGTTATGTGACTTAGGGTTGGATCTCTGGCAACACTGTCCTAAAATAATGGGAAATCCTTTTTAATGTGATTAATAATTTGTGAAGCATGGCTTACTGCTGCAGGAGCTGTGCTCTCAGTTCACAATTATATCACATTTATCCATATGTCTACTCATTTTATTCTTCGTATTAATTTCAACAAATTTGTTAACTAAAGAATTCAGACTGGTATGAAGATTCACACATTCATCCTTATGGCATTTTTTATCCCTTTGGTAGAAAGTCAGTTTTAATTTTAACTTGCAAGCTGAGTTTATAATTCACCAATATGGTATTCTTTTAGAACTTGGCTTCATAGTGCTGGATCTTGGAAATTTGTTACTGTTTATTTTACCACTCTCTTCTAAAACTTCTCCTACTGACATTTAAGTTCCAGATAATATCCCCCAAATATAGATTTCCCTCCAATATGAAGACAAGTACTCAGAATTTATTTAGTATTTCTGCTACAAATTTGCCTTCCTTGGAGACTCTTTGCACCTTGACCACATCCGTCATCTTACTGACAAGCTTTCTGTTTTAAACATGTTTGACATGCCTTGACTGTTGTGTGCTGGTTTTAAATTTAACTTTCCTAATCGTATGCTCCTTTTTTATTTCTATTTTCCTTATTCAGACTTTTGTTTTCCACAGGCTGTGTTTTAAATTCTATTGTTTTCTTTGTTCATCCAATTTTTTTCTGTTAGCATTTTTATCCTCTTTTAAAATTTCTCCCTTTTTTGTTATCCTTTTTTAAAAATGCTTCTTTAATTGTAAGCAGTATACAATTACTCTAAGCATCAAACCCAGTGGCTTTAAGCAGTCCCCACCCATACAAAGTATTTAATGCTTTCACATTCCTTTAAATCCTCTTAATATACTTATTTGTTTTGATAAACTCACCTTGTCTGAAGACAGGTATTACTAAAATGCATAAATTATTTTGTTTCTCATTCTTACAAAGATACTGAATTAGAGTAACTAATGTTTATTAATGAAGTATTGTCCTTAATTTACATCATCATATGGGTTCTGCACAGTCTTTAGGTTAAGTCAGTAACTTCCTCTTGTCTCCCCTTCCAGCAATTCAGACTTCTTTGGAGACCCAGGCTTTAGCAGTACTCATTCAATAAATTAATTGAAGGGATTAAATTTTCTGTTGAGGTTTTCAGATAGTGAACATAAGTTCTACCTGTTTTATCACATGTGGTAAAAAAAATCTTTCTTTACTTGACATTTTAAATGGACTTTTTCACCTGACATGTTCATTACAACTATTCTGTGGACCACTGTTTCTTCCAAACCAGCCCCATGCCGCTGGCAACCATCCATTAAGTGATTAGGGACAATAAAATTCACTTCACCATACTCTGCTGGCCTCAAAAGTGACATACATTGTGGGAAAAGGCCCATCCAGAAGGGAGGTGATCCACTCCTGTGCCCCAAGGCATGAGATCAAGATGCATCTCCTTGCCAAAAAGAGAGTAAACTATAGCTGAAGTAATGAACACCACCATTTGTCTAAACTTCTGTTAAAGCCCTGCATGATGGAAATTTCACAAACTGCCTTAGTTAATATATTTCTACAATATAGAATAGGTAATATATTTCTACATTCTTGTTTCCTTTATTTGCCCTTAGCTTTTTATAACAATAAATGTGTGCAATTAAGCTTGCTCTGAACTGGACACCTCAGGTGAAGTTTGGAAGCTCAAACAGGTCACTAGTAACACTTTAGTATATCAGCTCTCCCTCACAATCTAGTACACTTGAAGGGAGAAGCCGCAAGTTCAGACACGGAGGTAATACAGTGTGACATGACAGTAAGTCCTCCTTTTCTAGAAGAATTTTTAAATTTGAAGTTATAACTGCAACTTGATATGATTCTTTTGTGTAGTGTGGTTGGTAGACAGAAACTGAATCTCATAAGGTTTTTGTATTTTTGTACCTAAATATGAGCGTATCATTATTCAGAACTGTGTATAACTAACTTAGCTGCCTCATTGAAATTCCCCAAAATACCTGCTTCCGTTAGCCAGTTGCTGTGATGTTACAGACTGGTATCCTTATCAAGCATATATTCCTTGTATTTTTTTTTCCCTGGAACATTTATATATTCCAAATCCTTTTAAATATGAAAAGTTTTAGATTATGAATATGAATTAGCTTATGGCTATGTAGCTTTGGATTCATCCCACCTTCACATTTTCACAGTTTGATTGCTGAGTTGATGACATTTTATTTACTTAAATATTTATACACCAGCAGCTTAATCTCTTCCTATTTTAAGGAAAAGTAACATTGAAAATAAGTTACTTGGCTATTGCCTTCCATGGTGTTTGTCCCTGGTTTGCTGTGTGAAATCATGAAAGGCAGTACCTATATCCACTGTATGCATACATTTTATTTTCAATCTCTTTGTAGTCTGCAAGGAATTTTAAAGCTGATTCACAAAGTTTGGTTTTAGGTCTCTGTAGAGATAGTGGAATCCCACTTCTAATTGAAGTAAGAAGTCCATGAGGGCTTAAATTGCAGCTAGTGACATTTAGACAGGTAAAAGAAACAAAGGTAGTTGATTGTACAAATATATTTGCCAAAGCAGGTTGTGGAATTTCTGTCATGCAAGGCTTTAACAGAAGTTTAGACAAATGGTAGTGTTTAGTACTTCAGCTGCAGTTTACTCTTTTTGAAAAGGGGATCTACTAAATCACTCCTTGGTTTCTTTGTCAGTGTTATCTTCCTTTGGTCCGTAGGAAAAAAATTGTTTATTTGCCTTTCCTAAGTGGAGGTTGTAAATTAATTTAGAAATAAGAAACAAAATATGGATATTTTAGACTAAGAAAATCAGTAAAATGTGAAACAAGCTGCAACATTACCTTATGAGTTTGATTATACACAGAGCAGATAAGGCATGATCAATGTTACTTCAGAATTTAGGCTTGGGATGATGGCTTTGAAATTTTAGCTCTCACCACAGGAGAGAGAAGATTCTGTAATCAGTATTAAAATTTTTTATGAGAACAAGCACCCTATGGACATGTCTAACTGCATATTCGATTGCTCTTCCATGAATATCTAGTAAAGTTTTCAAAATCCTTGATAATGTATAAGGCAGATTCTGCTACCCTTATTATCATAGTTAAAACATGCATGTACTCCATGCCAATACTGTGCTTACTAAATAACTAGTTATTAATACAAGCAATGTATACATTGGATACATATGGATACATGCTGGATATATGCTACAGAACCTTGCCCTAATTCTTTTGAAGAAAAAGATAACTCAAATATGTCATTTATAGATAGCGAAATCTGAACTTGTGTACCTGAAAAATGAGCCTGATCTCCTGATGCACAAAACCCCAGACAATTCAGGGCTTGATCCATTGTATACAGCTGAGGTATAGTTATATCACCTAAGCATGTGCCCTATGGTTATTGGTGCTATCAATGTAATTCTGGAAGTTCAAGTCCTATTTTGGACAATAATGATTCTACTGAGAAAGTGAAACACCTAAGAAATATGGTTTTCTTGGGAAAACTGCCTCTAATGTTGGACGCTGTAGTCCATGTGTCAAGAGTGAAAACATAACTACAAAGGGAAAAAAGATTCCTCACTGTTTAATGACACTTAATTCACAACTAGCACACTGTCTCTAAACTATTGCATAATTAATAGCATATACATTGATACAGGCATGGGCATCATTCAGCTACAGTGGTCAACAAACACCAAGGTTACTTAATTCTGTTTTGCAGTTGGCAAAGCTATGGATATTGCTGTGATATATCCAAGCAGAATGATCTTTCCTAAAGATATCCTCAGTATTTCCCCTGTGCCAGTAAAAATGGTATAAGAAGTATCTGAGAGGAATAGTAATTCTTCTGAGCTGCTGTTGCCAAGTATGAACTCAGAAAGAAGTGAATTTAGTATGAAATGCACACAAGAGCTATACCAGCAATAAGATACAATTTTAAAAAACAGATACCTTTACTCCTTATTCTTTTAAAGCTTTTCCCTTGCCAATCAGTATTACTTTGGTTTTATTTAGATTGAACTTCAGCTAATTCACGCCATCCATGCAATTTTATCACATCTGTCAAGCACTGTAAAGCACAGAAATTTATGTATAAGAATTTAATGAGAAGCAGATGAAAACTTTATATTTGTAATACTATTAATATTTCCAGCAGAATAGCTCTTTTCTTTCCCCCCTTCCAACCCTTTCTCTTTTGACAGGCTTGTCTGTCTGCCTGCCTATCTGCCCTTCAAAGGTTTCTAGCCATTCTCAGGGGAAGGGCTTGCATAAGTATAGCGTGTAACCAGTACAAGCATGGTAACCATATGTTTAACAAGGCAGGTGACAGACTGGTAACCTCCAAAACTACACATCCCAGTATATTATGGGCTGGGGAGCAAGTCCACTTTAAGAATGGGAGAAGGGACCACAGAGAAAGAAGAACACCTCAGTCACTTTTGTAAGGTTTCACTGTCACTCATGTAACTGCATAGCTAACAGTGTCAGTGTTTGTTGACAGATGTAAAAAAATCAGTTAAACTGTTAATTTGCTCTTCAAGAATGATGCTATGAATTACAGGTTATGGTTCACTTTTCCTTGCTAAGGTACCTTGCTGCGACCTCTAAAAGAGGAACAGAAATTCCAACATAAAATGGAAGAATCCTCTCTTAGCTTGTCCATTTTGTGACCACTTCCAAAACACATGCCTGTTACCACAAAAAAAAAAGGGGCAGGGGAGGGGGCTTTTTCCTTGTTCATTACAGAAGTTTGATTTTACACAAATTTAGGTGGGGCTATTCAAAATTTTAAATTTTGCTTCTATATAAGTTCAACTGAGTGGAAAGTTGTTCTAGTTTCTCTCCACAGGATCAGCTACTATTTTCTGGTATTTTTGTGAATGGTTTTTCTCCTCTGAACAATAAAGATAAGATTTTTTGGATCCAAGTACATTCTGGTTGTAAGGGCAAAGATTTCTCTTAATGGCTATCTCTGACTCAAGGGTGAATTTCTGAAACCGAATAAAAATTTAGCAGTGAAAGATGAATTGCAGAAAAATGCTGGATTTGAACATCTTTACCCTGAAAGGTTTATGTTATTTTAGCACATCACAAGAAACTCATTTGAGGGGAAAATGTAGCAAAATAGATGGATGAACAAAACAGGGGAGATGTCATCTAATTCTTTCTGAGAGAACCCTCAATCTTCCTGTCAGCTTAATCTTCTGAGAAGAATTCTTTCCCCTAGAATAATTATAATGAATAATCTTATGTGCTAGTGCTATAACTTCTGCACCATTGTTTACCTGTCTGCCTTTGGGATTGGAACCATATTGCGCTTAGACTGCTGAAATTTTGTAAAATGTCATTATTTGACAGTTTAGCCATCTGCCCTCATCCAGATGCTACCATTCTCTAGACTGATCTGTCACTGAATGAATGCAAAAAGCACGGCAGTCTCTGGAACCCATTTACTGTGAAGCAGTGTGTGCTGGTGTTTGCTGGCTCAGCCATTTCCTCCAAAATGTTGTGCATATTCATTGCTCTTCTGAATATTTTGCCTAAAATGCTATTGGGAGCACTCTTTTTTTTTTTTTTTTTTTTTTTTTTTTAATTCATGTCAGAGTTAGCAAATTTTAAGTCAGCAACTCAATTTTTTTTGGTAGAAATGCTGCTGTCCCACCTCCCTCGGGAATGCCACCATTTGGACCCTGTCCCAAACTTTCAGTTTGTTGTACAGAAGATCAAGAGAGAACGTAAGAAGATGAGTACTTTCTGCAGTATTTTGGATCTTCTCTTCTTTCTTAAATATTCTCAATTTTTATCTAGTTGTGAGAAAACCAGCAGTTCCTTCAGGACATTTTCTCACTTAAATGGGATGCTACATTATATCTTTGAAACATTTTTTGTTTTTACCTTTCTTTCTTCTAATATACTTTGTGATCCTAGGTAATTTCATTTCCAGGAAAAAAAAAATCTGTACGCAAGCATTTTATTTTAAAAAAAAGCAAAACTTAAGGATAAGGCAACTACGTATTTGATCAACCTTCTTAAAGAAGAATGAATCCCTTTGAGATGGATGGGACATGCAACTTTGAGGTGTAGCAGAGGCCTTTCAACAGAGAAAAAAAACATCATTGTACAGGGGATAAAGGAGAGAAGAATTTACTTATTTCCTCTGTTCAGACTCAGAATTTCTTAATACACAGTAGCAGTCTGCAGGCTGCTGGAGGGTCACAGAGGATATGAATAGAAGGTGTACTTAGGATTTAGACTTATATGTCAATAAGTAATTGCTTCAGAGATGTGACTTGCAGGCAAAAGGATACAACTAATGGTCTTAGGAAAAAATACCCTTCTCCTTTAATCATGATCATAGAGGAAGGAATAAATCTCATTTTTATGTACTCTTCTTAACTGGTGTTATTATTCGTCACTGGGGGAGAAGCTTGAATTGTTGGAGAGGCTGATGGGATCATCTCTATGCCTATGTACTTAAGTAGATCTCTGCACTGTAGTGCATGAGTGCCTCCCAAATACTCAGAAATAAAAATAATAGCTGATGTGTTTTTTCTGCCATCTGAGACTATAAAAGAGATAACGGGTATTATAAAAGGAGTTGTATGTGTCTGAGCCATGTACGCCTAAAGTGTGCAAAACCTGTTGTATCCTCTCATCAAGAAATCAATGAATTTTTGTTTGCTTCCAATAAGAAAAAAAAAAACAACCATGGAAGAGTCACCAAGATATATGGAGAAAAATGAGGAACTTCTGGCTATGGAAAAATAAAGATTGAAGTACATTTTTACAGCAGCAAAATTAATTGAGATATACAGAGAGTGAGAAGTCACATGGTCAGTCAGTAGACAAGCTGGTGTTTATCTTAGCAAGAGAAGATAATAAAAATAAGGTATACATGTTGGACAGAGGTTATCACCAGAGGAAGAGGTACACTGAATATGGCCTTTAAATAAATAAATCAAAAACAGATTAATTTTTTCAGCCTCTCCAGTAAAACATTTTGCTAACATTATGGTGCACATTTTAGTTGCAGATATCTTGGCTGGCAAGTTGTCCAAACTGAAACAAGTGATGGACTTGTTCTATTTCTGCAGGTGCTTCTTAGAGAACTAGAATATAATTATTTTTCATAATCTCTATCCTGGTATTGTTTATTAATATTTATTATTAATAATTGTTCCCTTGTTCACTAATACATATTGACCTTGAGAGAAATTTCAAAAGCAGAAAACAAAAAAAATTCTAGCATATGGAATGAGCAGAGTGAAACACAGGGAGTCTTTGTCCTTTTCTTATCTCTTCTTGTCTCCTCATGCTTCTTTCTCTCACCTCATACCATTATTATTTACATAAACACCGTGACAACTGTGTTGCATGCTGCACAATGTTCATTCCTGTGTCATAGGCTATCTCAGGCTGTGGGACTGAAGGAAAAGGAAGACCATATTAAAACCTGAAAAATTAATCATCATTCTGAAATTTATATCAATCAGCATATATTTGATGCTAATGTTAAAATGTTAAAACTAACCTACATGTCCTTTTATTGAGTCCAGGAATGTTATATGTACATGTAAATCATATGTGCCAGCTTAGCAGTAGGTTTGGGTGACCTTGAAGAAATGGAAATTACAACTTAAAAAGGACACTCTTTTACCTCTGTAGGTGAAGTATTTATTTTAAAGAACTGACTTCATGACTTACATAGCAGGTGACAGAGATGCAACAGAAAAACAAGAGACAAGACAAGGAGGCTGAAGGTAAAGATGCTGCCCTGCATTGTATATGGTAGTTCTGATGCTTTTGCTTTTTCATAGAGTGAACATCAAGGCATCATATCAATCATAAGCCTCATTGCATAAATGGGTTGTGAGATGCTTGTGAGAAAAAAATGCAGCTGGAAGGCATCACAGAAAAGAAAGAAAAGGAGGAAAAAGAAAAACGAAGTGTAACTGCCTAGCTGTGCAAAAATAACTGTGGTGTATGGATAAAGTTTACTGTTAAAAGGTTCTGCTAAATTTTTCCCCATGGCAGATTTTCATGATGCTAACAAACAAGAGCAGCTTGTTAATTATGAGTACCCATATTAGACTTTTTATTTCATGTGTCCTGTTTTTGAGTGATGCTCCTGCTTTGCTCAAAAGCAAATTTCTAGGTCTCATTTCCAGGTTTAAAAATTTCCTCAAACATTAGGTCAGGAAACCTTACTTTTGTGTTCCCATCTTTCCTCTGCCCATCTTTCATCACCCATGATCCTGTTGTTCTCTGCTTCCTACTCACTGTCAGCAGTGTCATCAGAAGGCTTCCCACAGTCTTCTGTGGTTTTATTCTTCTCATTTTTACTTATTTACTTCATTGTATCTCCTTGATCTGGTGAGATTTTTTTTTCCTGTATTGTGACCTCTTTGTGTATTCACTCACATCTTAAACCTTTTTTGTATCCTGTACCAAAGTGGTTTCAATTTTTGCTAGGACTTGAAATCATAGAATATGCTGAGTTGGAAGGCACTCAGGACTCTGGTGACTCCAAGTCAGCTCCTGGTCATCCACAGGACATCCCACGGGTCATACCATGTGTGTGAGAGAATTGTCCAAATGGTTCTTCAACTCTGTCAGGCTTGGTGCTGTGACTACTTCCCTGGAGACCCTGTGCCAGTGCCCAACCACTCTCTGGGTGAAAATCCTTTTTTAATATTCAACCTAAACCTCCCCTGACTCAACTTCATGCCATTTCCCCAAGTCCCATCACTGGTCATGAGAGTAAAGAGATCAGTGCTTGGCCCTCTGCTTCTCATGAGGATGTTGAAGACCACAATGAGATCTCCCCTCAGTCTCCTCTTCTCCAGGCTGAACAGACCAAGTGACCTCAACCTCTCCTCTTGAAGCTTCCCCTCCAGACCCTTCACCATCTTTTCTGCCCTACTTTAATTAGTCTCTAACCATTTAATGTCTTACATTGTGGCACCCAAAACTGCCCCCAGCAGAGGACTGGCCGCCCCAGCTCAGGGCAGAGCAGGACAATCCCCTCCCTTGCCCAGCTGGCCATGCTGTGCCTGATGCCCCCCACGGACAGGGTTGGCCCTCCTGGCTGCCAGGGCACTGCTGGCTCATGTTCAACTTGCTGCTGACCAGGACCCCCAGGTCCCTTTCCACAGCGCTGCTCTGCAACCATGGAGACTTGGTTATCTTTGTCCTTGGGTGACCTTCAGATCCCAGCTATTGACCAGAGAATTACCACTGATTCTAGGCTGTCCCTTGGCACTGCAGAGTTTTGAGGTCACAGCTTTGATGTTTCTCAGCTGAAATATCCCCATCTTGAACAGAACTTTAGATAGGGGACCTGGGATGAACAAATACTGGATTAATATCACAAACCAACAGTTTCTAACACTTCAGGGAAAACAAAACTGTAGTAACCCAAGCTTACTTTAAATCTGATTGATAGTAAACTGGTTGCCCCATTTTCTGAAGAATTCAATATCCTACGAGGACTTAGTTCTACAAATAATACTAAAGAGATATGGAGCTCAATGGATGGAGTCAGCTGTTTCTTTCCATGTGTACAGTGGGGAATACGTGAAATATTTTCCATATTTTCAGTTCTTCCAAGGACTAATCCACCAATCATCAACTTCTTAGAGTCAGTTGTAATAGCTCTGCTGGAGATCCATACACACCTAAGAATAGCTAGAGTCTCTGAACTATTCAGAGGCTTCAGAGGCTTCTGTGCAAACTTCTCTTTTTTTTTTTCCTGACAAATTCCTCTTCCCAACATTATGAAGGGTAATATGAACCTGATAAATCAGACCTATGTTTATTCAGTCAGAGATGTTTCTTCTAGGTTTTTCTACTCAATTTATTCCCCCTTTTTTTTCCTACATTTCCTGAATGATGAGAAAAAATAAAGTCCTTGAACTAAAGAAACCCTGGAGCTGCTGGTTTGGACTACTAGATGTGGTAGGAATCTTTTGCAGTCCCTAAACTGCACAAGCCCGGGGTTTTTCAGCCTAGTTTCTAGAATCATTTTATGTTACATCATTTAGCAGAATATTAATCTTGCAAATGTTCATTTTTCAGCCAAAGATGTGCTTGAAATCTAGCACTTTTTGTCTTTGGTCTTTGCAGATATCCTTAAACAGCATGATTCTCTCCTGTTCTGGGGGAAGGTCATATTGCATGACGATTAAAATCCTGTTCATGATCTGCTGTGCCTTGGCAAATGCAATTGACCTTATTTGAGAGGTGAAAATTGCCTTCTGTCTCACCTAGGGTCAGGCTAAACTGTTCAAACTTACAACAAAACAACCCCGTTCCTGCTTTTAATTTGTAAGGTGGGCTTTAGCCCCCTGACCCTACTTTGGGACAAATGTATTGCCAATGGGAAAAATAGAACATTAATACTTTTTAGTGTCTTTTTCAACCAATCACAATGGCCTGTCTAACTACATTTTCTCTCCTTAGTTGGGAAGGAGGGGAAGACTCTGTTATACACTGACATTTGGCAGTCTGCCGGCTGTTCGGTACATTTCATTTCAATTGCTGCTTTCTCTTACTTTCTGAATAAACTCTTTTTTAACCAAGTCGTGCTTGAACACATTGTCTCTGGCCCTAGGTGGCACTTTTAAGCCCTAAGGACTACTTTAAGGAGATTGATACATGGAAGGATGTTCCAAGTCACTCCAGAAATGTACTAGCAAGTTAAGGAGTCGTGAAACATGCCTAGTTGGAATGCTGATTTGGTCTGAAAACATTTTAATCTCTGTTTTAGGTCAGGACTCTTCTGATTTCAAGGGATGATGGGTAAGACAATAAAAAAGTATGCTGGCTTTCTTGAACCACTTAAGGAAAAAAAAAATGTAGACTGTCTTTTAACACTTGCAAAGTGAAGTCATTGCACATCAGTCTACCTATTTTGGCTGGTATTTCTCGTTTATTTGACTGCTGCTGCTGTTTTTGCCACTGTTCCATTTTCCAATTGCTTTTTCTGATCTTTGCATGAACACAGTGTTCTTACGTTTTTGTATTACACCTCTGTAATAGTGAAAAAGGGTGCTATAGCCTTTTGGCAATACTTTCTCAATAAAACCCTAAATTATGCTGTTAGAAGATTGAAGGGGGTTTTGTTGTCTGTTTTTTGTTTGTTTGTTTGTTTGTTTTCCCACTCTGTCGCATTTCTGTTGCCTACTAAATCACAAAGTAAAAAAAATAGGTCTTGTAAAATGCAAGAATAATCCAGAACTTTTTTAATAATTCCAGAAGGACCGAGAAGTTGGATAGATATGGTATGGTAGGCATGGTATTCAAAATTATGAAAGCAGAATTAAATTTTAGAGTTAAGATATTCAGATCTTCTATGGAAACAACATGGATATTGAAATCAAGACAAAAAATTTTGCTAGACATATCCATGTCTTCTTTACTGGGCAGATTACTTTAACACGCCTCCAGTATTGTCCAATTACATGTTAAACCCTTTACATTAAGTGGTATCTTGGAATGTATGTTGTGGAAATGAAAACCTGGTCCCCATAAAAATAACTAGTTTTAATATAGTAAACAGTAGGTCTGAACATGAATATGTATTTTGCTTTGTGTTCATGATTCTCAGAGTAGCCACACCCACACATATGTTTTGCATATTCAGAGGTGCAGGGGATATTTGTATGGATGCTTTAAGAATGTGTAAATACCACCACACATTAACTGAATCAAAATTTCAGAAAATTATGCATATGCTATTTAGTATGTAGCAGAATGTCATCTGATAATGATATCCTAACCTTTATTGCTCAAAGAAGTTGCTTTGTGTAAATATAGGTCTGCAATTGTTGGAGTTTTCTAAAAAGTACTCTAGATACTTTTAATCTGTTAGAATGAATTAGGAATTATTTGTTTTTAATTCCATTTTCTGGTTGCTGCTTATACTTTTCTTTCTAAAGGATCCGTGCTATGTCCAGTGCTGTTAATGTAATATTTTCCAACAGGACAGTATATCTTCAGAGTTTGAAAAGGCAAATAAGCATTGCAAAATGTTCATTCAAATCTCTGTGTTTGTGTGTCAATTTACTGTCTGTGTTTACATTGAAAAATATGGTCAGATTTTAACATTTATGGAGTTACAAAGCAGAACTAACAACAAATTGAATCAAGCCTGTGCCTATAGTTTAAGAGCAGTTGTAGATAGAAAAACACATTTACATCGGGACCTCTGACCTCTCCCAAATGGAAGTGAGGCAAAAGGCAGAAACACTGGCATACACTAAAAAATGGCTTGATTTCTGGGCAGACTTAGTCAGTTTTTTCATACCTGAAAAAAAATCCAGTGTTCAAAAACCCCAAGTGGTATATTATATAGGACAAGGGGGGCGTTAATAACAGTTATTCATAATCTGCTCAAAATGAAATCCCAGGCTGGGCATGATTCAGGCAGCACGATTTGAGCACTTAGCTACAAATCCATCAGAGAAAATAATCAGGTCTGTTTTGAAGGGGAATGTCAAGATCTAATTTTCTGATGGTATTATGCCAGCTTACCACAGTGTAGTCACAAGCACAGTGCATAAACCTACTGTTTCCTTGTATAAGGCCAATATCTTGACAGGAGATGTCCATTCTCCATTTGGAAGTAATTTTATGAATTCTGTGAGCACTAATTTATTACAGTAGTTTAGTTTAGAGAATGTCACCTTCATCTTGCAAGCATAGGTATTCCTCATGTATACATGCCTCATCAGTTTTTATGAATATTATACAGCTTATAATACTTATGAATACAGAAGATACTGAATGCCTCACATATCTAGTCAACTGTACTTCCTTCTCACTCTAAGTACAGTCCTTAAAAACATCTGGATTTCTAAAGGATCAGTGTTACTCATGAGTTAGTATCCATGTTCAAAAGTGATTTAAGTGTCAAAAGCTAAATGTGCAAAGGAAACTTTATGAATTGAAAAATTTAGTTTGCTGATGTGTAGGTTTCCATTCAAACCATGGTCTGTAAGATGCAGGAGGAGGTAAGTGCCTACGTGCTTCTTTTTCACAAATTTCTATGCGCTGAAAAGGTGGCTTCTGGAGATGATTGCCTTGGCCAGTGCAACTTGTGAAGCCTGCTGAGGTTAATGAGGAGCTTCCAGGTAACATGGGAACAGCCCTTTTTCTTTTTCATCAGTGCAGGCTGAATAGACTGACTTCCCTGAGATACTGCTGTTTCTTCAGGTATCTCTCATTCTTGTCCCAAAAATTCCTATGCCTGAGATGTATGAAATACTGGTTTTGAGCAATCCACTTGTTGCAGACATATCTGCCTTAAATCCTCCTTAAGCACCTGTACCTGTCAGAATTAATTCCACTCAATGTGACCATTTAAATGGTTTTGTAAGCCTAAACTGATAACCTTAGGGGTTTGTTTGTTTGTTGTTTCTTTTTCTTTTTTTTTTTTTTTTTTTTTTTTTTTTTTTTTTTCCATTAAACAGGCATAGGCAGAAGCCAATTCCTTTTGCACACTGGACACACCTTATTGATTGAAGTGACTGGCTGAGGTCCTGCAGATGAACTTCTACACATCAAAAGTTAAGAACCTCCTGTAGGAACTTTAGTCTCCTTGAAGTCAGCTGGATTTGGATTTTGGTGGTGAAATCTTAAGCCATCAAAAATGACCTCTGAAGTAAAAAAGCCTATTGACATTTCTGACACCAGGTTTTGAGTCTAGGAGCCCTGTGATGCACCTGCAGCATAGATCAAGGTGTGAGTTCAGATCATGTTACTGTAACTTTCTCGTTTTACTGGCAGCAGTGCATTGGCAACAGCCTGGAATTTACTGTGGGCTGCAAAATCCTTCTGCAAAGCTGGGCTAAATATTACATGTTAGTCTGCCCTGAACTCTGTACTGCTTTGGCAAGGCCAGCTACCTTGAGGAAATAGTCAACAATCCCCTTAATGACTGCCTTTCCCACACTATTGTAGCAGAAATTCTGGAATGATACACAAGAGATAGTGTATTCCTCTCTTGTATGAGTGTTGTGGTATTTCATATTTCATCAGTTTATTCGAAGTGCTACAGAACTTGTGGATAGAAGGGGAAAGAAGCACTGTATTTTCTTCCCAAAAAAGCTTAGCTTTGTGAGGGTTGCAAATCTATGTGCATCAATTGACACCCGGGGTCTTAGACCTCATAGGGTGTATAACCCTTCTGATTGAAGGTCACTGAGAGGAGATCTGTAATGCACTTTTAAAATTGCCTGAAGTCCAGAGGCAACTTTGATTTTCCAGTGTTCTGAATTTGATGTAGGCACTGTACTAATTGCTCTGATCCCCTGTGAAAGGTAACACTCACGTATCCATGTCAATATTTCTGGATCATTAGGTGACATTGGCACTTCTAGCCTTAGGATACCACTAAAATTAGAGACCTTTAACTTTAGCTCAGTTCTTTTTGCCTTGAGGAGACCAAAGTATTTACTTAATAAGTCCCTGCTGGGAGGTTCCTAAGATCTTTGCCCCCTTCCTTTGGCAGCTCTCTCTGCTGTCTATGATTGGCATATGCTTTTCTGTCTCCTATTTTAGGTCTTCATTAATACTTATTCATTTGCTTGAGATGATTTCAACCTTCTCTGCTTGCTTATAGGGATTTTCAGATCCCAAGAGTGTCCTGAAACCCTTAGTTCCCAAAAGACTCCTGTTTTTTACCCTCTATTTAGGACACGTGGAAAGCCATTCTAAGATGTGTTTTTGACTGTTCTGCCTGCTCAGTACTTGTGACATTGCAAGAGGAATGAGTGAAAGCTGCTGTACACACCATCTCTGTGGCATATATATCCCAAATCACAAGGTGCAGTACGGGTATACCTCTCTAGAGTCCCAGCCAAAACTTGAGGATGCTTTGGCAGGTGGATAAGAGAAGCAAAAGATAAAATTTCACCTCATGTTGCCTGAAGATAATGGTCAATATCACAGAAATTTTCTTTATGAAAGATGCATCTGAAAAAATGGTGAAGTATAAATTACTTTTCAAATATTTTTGTTACATGAAAAGATTTTCATTTTTAACATAATGTTTCTGGCTTTACTTGGCCCAGTTTTTAAAATATTAAAAGTTACTTTTTTGTTGTTGTTGTTGTTTTAACTCATAAAAACTGTAGTTTTATTGATTTGCACTACTGACCCTGAGAAATTCAAAATAGTGCTCTGGGAAAAAGAAATAAAGAAATGAATATCACTTGCAGATTTTCCCTTCACTCGTATTACCTCTAATCCAAAATTTAGGCAGTTATTGAATCTGTAGGTCCTGCATCATCATGATGACAGAAAATCTTCTTCCATCAATTGCATTTGACCAGGAAGTTTTCTTTCAGATATGGAATGAACTACATAGCATGGTACACTACAGTTTGTCACTGTATGAGTAGATTACTGCAGAGTGCTCTTTATGGCAAGTTATTAAAACAATTTGCTGCAACAATTTGCTGTCATGCTATAGTGGCATAACAGGGACAGTAGAGAGGTGTGCAACTCTCACAGCCTAGAACTGTTTGTCCATCAAGCAGCAAGAAGGTCGGACAGAGGTGTACCAAGGGATTATTTTCAGAATGCCAGCTAAGGGAATTGTGACTAAGAATGTGTAGACACAGGAATACCAGATACCTGTCATGGTTGCTAAAAATATTCTTCTTATTGTCAGGTTGCACAATGGTTTAATTCCCCATGAAAGTCTGGGTGACATATTTGCTACCCAAGTGAATAAAGTGACAAATACTAGCAGGGTTAGTAATAAATGAATTTGCCTTTTGGACGGTAATCTTTCATGCCAGCTCATATGCTAGTGCTTAAGGCAAACTATTTAAAACACACTTCACCTAGTTTGAACTTGGCAACCACATACAAGCAAGAAAAATGAATCCCAAGCTTTTCTTTATGACATATGTCTCTCTTTCACTCATCTAGAAGCCGTTTAACAGGCCTTGTAATCAGAAATAAGAGCAATTATATGCAATAGATCAGCTTTCTAAACAATAATTCATCCAAAAGAGATGAAATGGTAGCATGTATATTTATGTCTTATTTTAAGAGGAAATTTTATGATTTTTATATATGTACGTGTCTTCGCATGTGTCTGTGTGCTTGTGTAGTATGTCTTTATATTTGAATATAGACTTATTTGAATATAGTAGTTTATTATAAATGACTTTTCTATACACTGTAATAACTCCTAAAACAAATTATTTTTTGCAATCCACTGAGCTTTTACAGACAAGTCAAAGCCAAGTTTTGTTAAATTAACGCCACTGAGTGGATTGAAACATCTAAAAGACATCTGCTTGGGGTCCTGAAGTGGAAGAAATTAGTGACACTTCAGTGGAATCCCCACCTGAATTCTATCAGCTGAAGTTCTGATGGAAGAATTTAAAATTAAGACAATTCTCTGTGCTTTGAAAAACAGAATAACATGACAGAACTGAAGTGCCTTATTTGTTAAGTCATAGTGTGAATGACTGGTAAATAGAATAGGTTAATCTCAAGAGGTTATAGAGTGACCTGATGTCTGTGAGAAGCATTTTAAGTCTCAACTTTTGTTTGAAAAATAGAACTGACTAAGCAGTAGTTACATCAAAAGAAGAATAATTTTGGTAGCATAGAACTGTCAAAGGCAGAACTAGTGTTTATTTTTTCTGTAATACTTCGATACCTAAAGGTATAATGAAAGCTTTGTGAGATTTTCAAAGCCTAGAGCAAATTTGAAAATTGCATTGGGTTATGAAACGACTGTATCCAATATACTGATCTATTCAGGTAGGTCAGATGAGTTATAATGAACATTTTTGTAACCCGGGCTTTTGTTTGGATGCAATATCTTTATCTTCATGATAGAGTCAAGATATTGACTGTCTTCAACTCTCATCTTCAATGAAAAAAGAACCCTAGAAGTTTATCACTAAACAGGTACTTTATGTCTCTTGATAATCAGAAAAAAAAGAATCTAGAAGTGGAAACAAGGAAACAAATAAATTATTTTAGAATTTTTCATATTAATTTAACAGCATTTGTCTTAATTCTGTTTCCTGATTATTCTTTATTTCCATTCAGTCTTTTATTATTCATTTTATTCAAGTTTCCTGATCACTGCTCATCGTGCAGCCAGATCTTTCTTCCACATAATCTTATTTCCTGAAGTGTTTATTTTGCTTTCAAAGCTCTTATTCCACTCCACACCATTCCTGAAAAGCATGTAGTCATTCTCCACAAGATGATGCTGCTATTGATAATCAGAGAATAAAAATCATCCATACAGTATTTGCCCACCCTGTTGTGGCATGCACATCTGATACTATGATTATGAGGATTCAACCATCCCCCCAAAACAGAGGGATGAAAAAGAGAACAAGAACTAAATTTTATTTTCTTAGCCAGTGACCATTAAGAATTTGTCTTAAGACTGATAATAATTTGCCAGTTGCTGATTGTCTGGAAAACCCCCCAAAAAATGGAATAAGCAAGAAATCATGTTTCCTTCAGAATGCCATGCATTTTAAATGACAATGTGAATCAAGCACTCAGGGTGCTAAGAGAATACAAATTAAAGTTCACTCAGCCATCATGCTGTCTATCTGATACCAAAAGGTCTAGAGAGTCTTAAAGAAAAGTACTAAATTACTTTTTTATTTCTAGTTTCTGTGGAAATACTTTACAATTGAAATATAGTCTTGATGTTCCACCAAAGTGCACAAGCAAAGTAAGACTGAATAAGCTCTTACATTTAATATTTCACAAACTTGGAAACAATTGCTCCTTGCAGAATTGCAAAGGACATTGAGAGTCCACAGAGCATGAACAGCCTAGCTGTCCAACACCACCTAACATCGGGCTTCCTATCATTCCCTACTGACTGTTTACAGAATACAGGTCCCTCATTTCCCATGCTTCTAAATGTTTGATATTAACAATGTGAATATTCCCTTCTCCCTTTACTCTTTACCTGATTTTGCTAAGATCATGATAAAAAAATGAATTAATTAGAAACACAGTCTTTGGATGATTGCACATAGCATTTCATATGCAAAATAAATTGCTTTGTGAATTGTAACATAAACTATGAAGCACTTCTATTTCAGGTGCACATTGCACAGGACAGCGTGTACGGAACTGCATTTAAAAATATTTTCCCTGTAAGAAGGTATGTATCTACTGCTCCAAACAGAAAATACATATAAATTGCAATGCACTGCTTTATCCCTCTTGTAAATAATGTGTTAGTTTCTGATCGCTCATTCTGTTCCTTAATAGTGCTTTATTTTAAAAGCATGAAATCAGTGAAGTGACAGGATTAAGGTAGAGAGGACTACAAAATGACATCTGTAGGACATGATCCACTAGTTTGAAATGGCCTTAAGTTAGACTATTGCCTATCAACAGAGTACCAAACAGTTTACTGACTCAGTGAGAAATGTAATATGTGCTTAGATCTTGTTTCACAGGAAATGGTAGAAATGATTATAAAGCAGACTTTCTCAAGTCCTGGTAGAATCTCAAAAACTCTTATTATAGGAAATTCCAACTTCATAGCATCCCCAGCTCTGATGCATTATGTTTCTGAGTTCCTATGATTGCTTTTGTCAAGCTGTTAAATATGAAATAACAAAATGCTGTGTAGCCATATTTGTAATGAATAATATGGGCAAAGCAGTCATGAGCAACTGCTGTTTTATAAAAGTTTTTTTGACGTATCTATATTTTTTCTATTTTTGCCCATTGAACTGTTTGTAACCAACAGAGTGGAAAATAAATTTCTGAGAGCTTAGATCCAGAAAAAGAATCTGTAAGACTTCTATAAAGTTTATGAACTTGAAAACAGCACTATTTTCAAAAATGTTCTAGACTCATTGAAGATGATGAAATTCCTAGGTTTGTTTGCCAGAGAGTAAACTTTTTTGAGAAACTCATTTTCATTTAGATGCTCAGCCTGGTCTCTGAGTAGGTAGCACATCAAAATTATACAAACATATCACTGTTCCTGATTTAGAATGGAATTTACTTCTTTAGTCAAGTCAGTATGCTTGCAGCAGCAATCTTCCTTCATACATTTTCTGCATGAAAAATGGTTTGTTCTGATCTGTTGTTCTTCAATTTCCATTTATAACTGTCACTGTATAATCTGTGCAAGAAAATTCTCTGATAGAATTCTTTGTGGTATTTAAAGATTTTATACTTGCCAGTTTTTAATCTTTTCCACCTCTTCTATTTCATGGAATGAGGAAGAAGGTATTTTTTATTATTGTGATGTCTTTCCTTCTAATTAAAGGATTTATAAACTTTCAGTCTCGCAGTGTTCAAACTGAAATTTTCTTGGTAAAGGTTACAAGTAATTTCACTCACCTGTCTTTACTGTCAATAACTGTGACACAGAAACTTGTCTGTATAGATGTGGGGAGAAAAAAGGAGATGCCGCTGAAGGCAGTGTTCCCCCGATATGTTACAGCTGTGTTAATTATCCTAGAGTGGAAACAGCCTTGCCCTCACAGCCATGGGCATGATAAAGAGTGAGTTAGCTGGTAAGGAGTCAGTGCTGAGAGGAGCTAGAGATAGGAGGTTGTGTGAAGGGATAGAAGAGGTAAGATTCTGTACGTAGCACAGACAGGGTTAGGTGGCTGTGCCAGGGACAGGAAGGAGTGAGCCCGAACTGAAGAAGAAAGAGAGCCAGAGCTGTGTGGAGCCGCTCTCGGGAGATAAAGAGAAAAGGTATGGGAAACTTTATGAACAAAGAGGTGCTGATACTTGAAGCCTTCTGATGATTCTAATGATGCACTTCAAGTGCAGTGTCTATGTCGATTACCACATATCGACTATGACACATAGGAAAATGGCTGTTTTCTTATAAAGCAAAGGACAGTATTTCTCAAAGTTTTTAAGAAAAAAAAGGTCATTTTTCCCCCTGAAGCTAGTTTATTAAATCTCTAAAAATATAGAAACGAATGTTGTCACTGCCTGTCTCCAAAAATACCATTTTTCCACACTGTATGAGTTGCAGATCAATAACCTTGCCTGTTAAATGTAAGCAGCACTTTTATGTAGTTGTCTAGGCTAGAAATTTCTAGGAAGCAATTTATCCCAACTATCTTAACGCAATCAGATGATTCTCCTTTTGGAATTACCCCTCTCCTTTCTGTGGATTGGTGAGGAAAAAATCCAGAGTACCTAGATTGTCAGTTGTATGAACTAAGTGGAAATAACTCCTACTCAATATGCTTCTTGATGAGGGAGGGAAGAAGAAAAAGTCATCCTGAGGAATGTGGTTGCTTTAATAATTCTGTTGAAGATGTCATTGTGCCTATGATCCATGATTATCACAGGCTTCTCCATGAACCAGAAATGAACTGAGAAAGGTTATTCAATAGGAATAATACAATTATACAAAGGACACTGTGCACTAATAAAAAGAGGTGTTATTCTACATGTACAAATATTTTTCATTTATACAAGACAGTGATAATGAAAAAGAGATTTGCAGTTAAGCAAAAATGTCATTTACACCCACATTAAATCTCCCTCATATTTCCACAGCAATGTAAAGGCTCTTAGTGCAAATGAGAAGTTGGCTCCCAAGAGCTTTTCATCTGATGATTGTGAAATGATTCATACTGCACTGCTACTACTGCCATCAATGATGAGAAGACAGAATGAACTGTGGAAGATTGACAGTTTTGTAAATCAGGACATAAATACTGAGTGGTGGGCACCTGAAAACTCAAGTGAGTGTTTGCATGACAATCCAAAATAGCAGAAGACATCAGTGATGATATAGCATTAGCAGGCCAAATTTATACCTGCCAGCACTCCTCAGCAGCTCTGTACCAGACAGATCAACTACAGAAAAAAGACAAGAAAATCTTTCCTAAAAATGAGAAGCAGACTGAAATCATATTGGTCTTTCTGCAATTTTTCTTAAATTATTCAAATCTTTGAAAATGTCTATTTTACACACGAGATTTGAAGCACTCTCGATGTTACATGTTATATTGTATGAAGATTGTGTTGCATTGTTTTGCCTGAAATTTTCCGTACCATGAAGCTTGGGAGCAGAGAAAGATATAATGTGACAGTCATGTAAGGGAAGAAGATGGGGCGGAGGTGAAGGCGTGAGACAAAGCCTGGAAAAGAAAATTTTGTGGAGGGACGGAGGAGATTTCAACAGGATACCCAGATGCTGGGAATTCTGTATCTTTGAGTGCTACTAAGTCACTTGCAGCAGGCTTTTCACTTCTCTATCATTAGGTGCCTGGTCTATATCCATGTGAGTACCTTTATGAGGGAACTACAAAATCACCATATACCTGTATGAAACCTGCATATGCTTACACTTGTTTTATTTCAAATGCTCTAAAATCCACTAGTTTACCTGAGAAACCTTAATATTAGATGCATGAGTGCAAAGTAGGACTGATATATAATTTTAAGATGGTTTCATCCATGGTTTCATGCCATAGCTGCTGCTATAGAAATGGGGGTTCTCTTTGGGCTGAAAGAGTCTGTCATTTTTCATATTTACAATAGTTTTCTTCAGATATGAAGGAAGGAAGCAAGGCTATTTTACCAAAAGTCTTCTCTCTGTACATTTTTTGTTGTTGTTTAGTTTCTGTTGGCTTTGTTTCTTTGTTTGGTTGCTTGGTTTTTCATTTGTTTGTTTTTAGGTTGTGTTTTTTTAAATTTCTCCAGGCATCCTCGAAGCTATACGAATAGCTAGCAGCTATTCTGTTTGAAAATAGAACTATACCTCCACCAAAGTGTTTGGGAAGGAGATGGAGTTCTTGGAAGTCAGACATAATAGACCTTTAATCTGTAAAAAAAATAAAACCAAGGAAATTTAATGATCATACACCTTTAATAATGTAGAGGTAAGATGAGTTCTAAAGTGTCTCAAAAGTGGGACTTTTTTTGGATTAAAAAATTCAGCCAATCTGAAAGCTTGAAGCACATGAAATGAAATATATTCCTGCAAACTCATCCAAGCAGAAAATCTTGCTGCTTGCAAGATTTTAAGGACCTGGACTAATTTTCTGAGCTTAGTTTAAAGGAAGAAAGAGTTTCTCAGAGCATAAACATTGGGCCTGCCCAGTAATTATGGAATATTTGCGTGTGATTCTCCCTATCTGCCTCTATAGGAAGTTGTATGCACTATATAAATAACCAAGCAGAACAGACACCTCATTTTCCCATATCCCACATGGTATAATGAAAAAGAGCCTTTATTATCAATCTCTTTCGCCGACTTAAAGAATATTTAATTCTGAGTGCAAAATTGAATAGCTTTTGCTGGGCAGGTAATAGCTCTTGCTGGTTGGAGATAATTCACAGAAGACGTACTCTACATTGGAGTCTGATCCACTTTCCTCACTCAAGGAAGGGCAGCCTTGTCTTGTGCTGAAGCAAGGAGAGCAGAAATATAAACATGAGCTCCCTATGCCACAGATCAATGGTCTAATTTTGTCTCAAGGAAGAAGGCTTCCCTGATTATTATGGTGTATGTCTGTGTGGAAAGATGGCTGGGATAAAATCAGAGGAAACTGAGAACTTTTATTCACATCATGACAGAGGTTATAATGGTATGGAAATTATAGGGTAAAATACAGTTGCTAGTCACTGGATGGAATGTGATTGGCATCCTTGAAACCCATTCCATGGTGATTCCTCGCACCCACAGTCTGCAGGCACAGCACCTGATCAGGGGGGTGGAGCAGAGAGGAGACACCGTGGGCAGGCTCTGTGGAAATCCTCACAGGGAGGGGAACTCGGTGGTACTTTGCAGCTGAGAAACTGCATAACACCCGTCAGCCAGGGGAGAGAGGGGGATATGTCCTGCTGCTGAGCCAACTGTGGTGAAATCACTGCTCAGATTAACTTGGTTCATTACAGTCTAACTGTAATGCGAGCCCACACCTCCCTCCCAAAGTTTTGGGGTACGGCCACCCCTCACCAGGCATGTGCTCTATAATTTTTTTGAGTGTGTCTTTAAAAATGCGGTGAGGTAATTTTGCACCAGTCTGTAACACAGGTATGTATGGGTAGAGTCACTCAAACTCCAGCTAAACATTAAGAAATTCTATAAAATTAAGTTGAGAATGGGGGAAAAGGTAGGGAAAGCTCCATTGTAACTGCATGTATCTGTTGACAGGCTGAACCTGTCTTCTCCCATGCAGGGATGCCTGTTGGGTAGGAACCACACTCTATCCCCTCTTAAAAGTAAAGCTACTTTTATTTGGGATCAGAACTTGTCTCTACATGTCTTTGAATATGTTTTTCCAGTCAGATACTATTACTGACTGTCCTCAGACCTTAACCTGTCAAAATTTTATACTAGTAAAGGGTGTTATCCCATAAACTCCAAGTCCGGGTCCTTCATGGGCACTGGCAGTTGCTGGTAGCAGGGAACACACTCAGACAAAGAGGAAGGCTCACTGAGGGGTCTCCCTTATGCTATTGGTGTATTTCCCTGAATACGTCAGTTGAACCACTCACCAATCCAGCAGGACTGCTCAGGGAAGGGTCACACTAATGGGATGCACACAGACTGGCTGGGTACAAAAGTCTTGGCTTTCCCAGGGTGCTGGCTGACAACTTAAATACTATGGATTGAGTAAATCTGCTTTTTTCATGCGACAGTCTGTCTTTCCTCTTTTTAAGGGAAATGAAAAGAAGACTGATTCTCCCAAGGCCAGTATGAGGATCATATCAGAATTTACTGAAGTAGAGAGATTACTTTCTTCCAGAGAACCTGAATATGATCAGATCCCTGCTTATAGATGTAATTCTCATCTCTTTTTCAAGAATATTTTCCTGGTTTTTTTCCGCAACCTCATT
Source organism: Phylloscopus whistleri (assembly GCA_017589585.1). Classification (NCBI taxonomy): domain Eukaryota; kingdom Metazoa; phylum Chordata; class Aves; order Passeriformes; family Phylloscopidae; genus Phylloscopus; species Phylloscopus whistleri. Next base: position 942,538 of record JADMLD010001289.1, read on the forward strand.
TAGTTAGTTTCCAAAGAACTATTCCAAAATGGTTTTGTGTGGGGCACCCTCTTGTCTGCAACAGTAAAATCCCCAGTGATAAACCCTTATACTCTGCACTCTAATGCATTAAATATCTCAAAGCATGCAGTCATAAATTGTTCACCCAAGATTACAAGCAAAGTTGACAGCAGAGTGGAAAACGCACTGAACCTAATCATTTGCCTAACATTCTTTTCTTGTTATATGAATATAAAGCAAATTTATTATGTTAAATGTTCAGAACCCATTAAGTGCTATTTTCAAATAGCAGAATACATGGTCTTATGTTACAAAACAAATATATTTTAGTAATTTTCTCTTGCAAGAAAGAGTTCTGGTCTACTCCAGTCTCTATACCCAATTAGTGATCTGATCTGCATCTACTGAAGCAAAATGACAATGTTTTGATTTGAGGCCAGCAGTTCATGATCAACCTATAAAAGCTATATTGTGCCCTAGTGTTAAGTAAGAACAAATCTTCCCTTGTTTCTTTCTCACTGAAAAATTCCTGTTCTCTGGAACAAGACTCATTACTCTTGGTTGGTTGCCATGGTTCTCTTTCCTTGGCAAAGCTGTCAGCTTGTTACTAAACAGAAACAAAATGATTACCTATTTCTCCCACCTCTAGCCATTGATAGCTCAATTAAGGTATAGACCGAACATCTTACTATTAGGAGGTGTGCTGAAGTGAGCATGTATATATTAAAATCAAACTTTTGAATTCTTTGCTGTGAGTACCCTAGAGGTATATAATCTTTCTGTATAAGTAATACACGGAAAGATTTCTTTACCATGTTTTGCAATTTAAAAAAACAAGAAAACAAACAAAATTCCTCACTCACAAAATAAGATGGGAGCTATCCCTAAGCTTCTGCAGGGTTCTCCTCCAAAGCAGAGTTGAAGTACCCCCATGCAGAGATTCAATAGTATAAACAGGCTTTGTCAAATTGTTTTTGAGTACACATTAGGCAAATTACACATGCAGTAAACATAATGCATAATGACATAAAATCTGGTATAAAAAATAACAAGTCTGAACTAATGTTTAAATACTCAGACACTTTATTTCATAGAACCCATTTCAATTCAGATGCCGAATTGAAAGGCAAAAAATATAGCCCACAAAAATGTGACTTCCACAAATAAGCTGAATTCACTCAATGCTATTCTGAGGGCTAACAGATTCACTTAACTTGGCTAGGCTTTAGAAATGAGTTGTGATTAGTTATTTTCAGTAAAATTGGAACACTGAGTTATTTTGTTTCCCACTCCAATTAGATGAGGTTTGCTCTGTTCAAATTTCAGTGGGATTCTTGTGGAATTATATATGACATCTGAATTAATACCGGAATATCATGATTAATGTCATTACAACAAATGCTAAAGGGATTAATAAGGATTTCCTACTTGTTGCCAAGTGTAGGAGCCCTAGGGGTTTTGCCATCGAAGAACACTGGGGTGGCCTCATCTTGTCACATCTTTTGAATTAGAGACATTAGATAAAAACATCTGTAAACTGCTACAAGATTTATATTTCTCCATTCTGGTATAAATGACATTACTAACTCTGTTGTCCTTTTGGGGCCCATTTAATTTAGCACTTTCTTCAGAAAGTACTTAATAAAAAAATTATTGAATTAATTATGATATTTCTAGTACATTATGAATTTATAAGCTCGTCACCACCTGTAAACTCTTCTCCCAGTTGCCTTGTAGAGACAAAACCAAAACGTTTTATGTATCATTAAAGTGAAAATTTCAGTACTCTTAATGCTCTGATCTCATCATATAGCACTCTGCAGACATGTCAAGAGTTAAGTTTGCTGCCATTTGATTTGTGCCTTCCTTCCAATTGTCTCTTATAAATGGGAACCAAATATCCAAGACCCAAATCTCTCACACCTAATATTGTCTGGTTTTGACATTGCAGATATTTGAGATAAAGACTACTGAAATATTACACTGACTGAAGGAAACTGTACATAGCTAAGATTTGTAAGTAGTTATAATTCTTATACTGGCAGGGGTTCAAAGCAACATCATAATTGCATAAGTAACTGTTTAGGAAATACCTAAACCACAGAGGAAAAATGCCTTTAGAATTTGATAAGATTTCTGAGAAAATCTGCAAACCCCTTTTGAGAGAATAATATACTCATTCATGTGTGTACATGGCGAAGACCGTAGGCTAGACTTTTAGATTAGGATTAGACCTTTAGACTTAGGTTAAACTTTTAAATTATTCTTATGTGTTTTGGGAGGGTTCCCCTTTGAAAAAGTACAGTCTTATTCTGGCCATCTCCTCTATACAGTTATGAATGTAACACGACTGCAAAAGATCCTCTTAGCAGGTAAGAAGGACTCCTGAGTCTTTCTCTCCAGTGTAAAGCCATGAAGAAATAAGTACCAGCTGCCTTAATCTCAGTCTGAATCCTATCCTAGGTACCTTTTGTTTCATATCTAATTTAATTTCTTGTTTAAACTCCCTCTGATCCATGAACAGATGAGTGTCTTCAGAGGACAGTAAATGTTATAAACTTTAAAGTTTGTTGAAGTAAATAACTCCTTGGACACTTTTTTCTTTCACTGATGATAGAGAGAACCTAGAGGACTTTCCTAGGCTACAGACTTTGGGGTGGTATTCAGCTACCAGAAGATATATAAGTACTGACACCAGAACTGACTCAGGATATATGAGACTTACACGACTAGAGATCCGGGAAGATATTCTAGGACATTTAATCATTCATCCTTTTGCAAGTGAATCCCATCCTTAAATTTTAGATGCCTACATTGTGATGGCATGAATCCAATCCTGTCTTATAAATTATATGAAAAAAAAAAATTAGCACTCTCAAACAGTTTAAAAGAGTTTTCTTATTTCTAGCCTTTATGTCCTGCTTCAGGTATTTATACAATGACACAACTGAGGGATATTTCCAAAATTCTTGGTTTTCTTCATCAGTAATCTTGCTAAGAACCTTGAAATAGGACTCTTCCATTTAAAAGCTAGTATTCAATATGAGTAGAAAGATTGCATGGGAGGAAGTTCTTAAATCCCAATGGGAAAACTTGAACATCCAACCACATAAAAACAATATGGATCAAAATATGTTCTCTCTTACCATGGAAAAGAGCTCAATTAACCTTTCTAAATGAAGCTTTCCTGTGCTTCATTTCTGTGTTTCTTTTGACCTATACCTAGCCCCTCCAAGATCTAAATCAAGTTTTATGTTTTTAAGATGAATTTATAGTAAGGACAGTGACGATGCTTTTACCATATAGAAATAGCAGCTTGTTGTAGTATCCTATCAATCCCAGTGTGATATTACAGTTTGTATAGTAGCTCCACACAGGGCAGATGTAAAAGGTAAATCTAGCAGCCTAAACTGTTCATTCTTCTAGGAAAGTACACTTGAGATAACACAATAAATCCCTCCACAGTCCTGGGAGCCAAGAAATGAGAATTATGACATATGAGGAACAAATATGGCCTTTACAGCGTTGTAAATGCATCATAAATTATACAGATTTTAGTATGTGGTTGTATAAGGCTATAAAAAGTATTTTATCCTACAGGTGTGAATGATGTCTGACATTCTGTTACCTCACTATTTGTGTGTAAATAAAATAACTCACAAGTGAAATCAGATTTTTAAGACCTAATGGCCCATTCTGTACATCACAGAAGCTTTTGAACAGTGTTCAACTTCAGAATAAAAGAAACAAAGCCACCTGTCTTATTTGTGGAGTGATCAGCACAAGGGTTGACAGTGTACGAGTTACAATAAGAGCTGGAAGTCTGCATCAAATCATACACAGGGTAAGATGGGCAGCAAAGCTCATATGGGGAGGGAAGATAAACTAGATTTGAAACATGGCAGAAGGGTTGTTCTGGGGGATGCGCAAAAAATTTCAGAACCAGCCCTTAAAAACACAGGGTACTGGCCCAATTCCGTTTTCAAGGATAGGGGAAAGTACTAGCTCGTTTAGTACCCCCTACAGTGGGAATATAACATTAAGAGTTGGCAGCTAGTTCATCTATCAAGAGGCTGGATTCTCTGTATTCAAAAAGCAGAAAATGGGCATTGTGAAAAGAAGGGAAGAGCATGAGCAGGCAGGAATATGATCAGCAGTACAGGAGGTTAAAAGGTAACTGTGACTCAGATGCCACTACACACAATTCTACTCTGTTTGTGTGAACTTGTGATAAAAGTTTGCTTTAATCACGTTTGGAGTCAGCATGTTGACATACTCCAATACATAATTTCTGTTACATGAAAAATGTTTCACCATCAAAAACAGAAATGCCACATTAAGTATTAGTGTGGAGCCTTATTTTCCAGAATTGCAAATCTATTACTGCAACTATCATGCATGCAACTAATTTATCAACCTTCCTGATTCTGATCTCATGCAGTATAATGCTAAAAAGTACACAAATAGTTTTACTTGATAAACCTAAAGGATATTCAGTTGGTGAAGGCAATATTTAATTTAAAATATATTCCACATATTGTGGTAGCAATTTTATCATCTTCTTAATATTAAAAATTGCCTTCACTGTTCAAATCTATAATCTCTGCTTCCCAGAGGGACAAACCACCCTTCCTGGGTCAATGGAAGTATCAGCCAGTTGTTGCTCCCAGCAGCAGCATCAATGTGTACAGCAGTGTCTTACTGGAACAATGCTGATTAGTGTGGCACCCATACCTGTGGATGCACAGGCAGAGCCTGGAGACAAACTGACCCTCAGTAATTTAAATATGAGAGTGACTAGCCTGCAGGTATGAATAAAATACAACTTTTCCTTTTGCAATTGTTTTATAAAAACTCAGTGATACAAAGATGTAAAGAAAGGAATTACAGGGACTGAAAACGAGTGTTCCTAAATAAGTGAACCATTTCATTCCAGTGGATGAACATCTTTCCAGAAAAAAAATGCAGTTTCTGGAAGATAGCTTAATAGTAACTTGATGTTTTTCCTTCCTTGAAAATGTGTTGGGTGTTTCTCTAAATGTTCATTTGGTGACTTAGTTCCAAAACAAAGAGACACCACACCAACAACACAAATATTAATCCTGTTCAGTGTTCAGTGACTTTGAGCAGTGAATACATTCACATCTGTGGTTCAAGTTTTGTTCATGGTGACAGGTCAGAAAATGCTTATTGAGCTATTAGCACTTGCTCCAAGTTCAGATTAGTTCAGGAAGATGGATATTGCACTGAGGGACTTTATTCTCCTAAAACACCATTGAGAGCAAAAGCAAATGAGGAGGAAGAATAGCATAAGAGAAGATGCTGAATGGTCATAACACTCAGGTTGGAGAGAGGAAGAGGAAAGGAACTGAAGCAGAAAATTAAATGGTCTGATACTGACTTTGAATAACAGCTATGGGTCACCCTGAATCCTACTGTACTGGAAATGCACACATAGTCACACCCCCAGCTGTGATCAGTTTTGTTAAGGTACCAGCCATTTTCTCTGCATCTGTGTTTCCTTACAATAAATACACATACTTAGCTTATCAAGAAACATCTAACCACTTAAAGGACTATTCCATAAAAAAATTACCTTCCAGATATTTTGGAAAATTTGGATATTTTCTTCTCCTTTCATTAACTCCTGCAAAGTTGGCCCTCCTGTGATTTCTTCACTCATCAGAATCTAATTATTACTGCCTTCCATTCAGGTTTGTCTGCCTGGGTCTAGCTATCAGAGGTAGTCTCATGGGAAATCAGACTTGCTGAGATATTTGTTAGCGCTGCCAGTTACCTCTCTAGTGGGAGGCACTTTTTTTTTGCTTTCATTAACTCTTTTTCTCTTTTCCCGCTGACCACTCTCTCAAACCCACAATCACTGTATACCCACAGAGAGCTGAGGCAGCAAAATACACAAGCCATGGATTTTGAATTATAAAAATTATAGCTGGAAGAGATCAATTAGATTATCCTACTAGCACTGCAAGATTATATCACACTCTATAGTTTTCTACTGTTTTATTCCACCTAGTTTTAAAACCTTGAGGGGCATGGCTTCTGAACTTCCTTTATTAGACTTTTACACAGTTTAATATAGCTTACTGTTGATAGGAGGATGTCTTGTTTTCTTTTTCATCTACATATCCCTCTGCATAATACATCTCCATGGCCCTTAAGTTACCTTCTTTTGGAAATATTTGAAATCAGACATTCTTTCTTGATGGTGTTTGACTAGATGGGTTTTGTTGTTCAGAATAAAATAACAGATGATTGCTATGGAACATATAAAACATATAAAAACTTTCTTCTGCTCTCTCACACATGTACCTGTTGAAAGGGCACTTTTCACTTAAAGTACTCTTATCAAAGAAAATGTAAGAATTCTTGAATGTAGAAAATAATTTTAAAAAAACCAAAACGGGTCAGATTATTTCTGTCTAAAATGACCTTTCCTAGGATATACAAGCTCGCTATATTCAGCAGTTTCTTTGTTTTTTCCTCATCTCTTAACATCTCTGCTGCATCCCTGGTCTGCCCTTGAGAAAATCACCGCTTATGTTCCTCAGCCAACTTAAATGTCTTCTTCATCCTCATCCTTTTCACAGTCTGTTCTCATTGACAGTGATTTCCAGTTTAGAATAGATTTCACTTCAGTTTTGGCACCCTGGTGCCTGAGGTCTTTTATTGTAGTGCAACTAGTGCTAGTAATTACATCTTCTCCTTTCTCATATTTCACTGCATTTCATTATAACTCCCTGTTTCATGCCTAACAAAATCACATAGATTCAACCATTGATAATAACTTTCTGTCTCTCCTTCTCCTCATCCAGTTCCCTGCATGAACACTTGTATTTCACAGCTCTCTTGTGCACTTTCAATTCTTTTCCATGTCATCATTTTTTTTTTTTTTTCCATTCCCTGTTCTCTGATGCTGGTAGTCAGTACTGTGTACTTTTTCTCACATAACGACCTTGGACTATTCTGCTCTCTTCACTTTTGCTAGCAAGAGCCTGTGTCCCAACAGTCTTCTCCTAATTACTGCAACTATAGCTGTCCATGCCCCTAGAGGTCTGTTCATTTTTTTTCAAGGCTTCTACAGTACCAACACACCTTGCCATAGAAACATTTATCATGCACATGTATTAATCTTAAACTCCTTGTGCAGCTCCCAGCCCTTGCCCATGAGAGCCTGTCCAAAACTCATCATGCACTTCCAGATTTTATTTGAATCTCATTCTTGGAAAGACCATCTTCATTCTTACTCTTGCTTTCTTTATTAATCACTCTGCACAAACACTTCAAAAAACATTTCATAGAATCATCACAGAATCATAGAATGTCTTGGGTTGGTAGGAGCCTCAAAGATCAGTTCTAACCTCCTTGCCAAGGACACCTTTACTTGACTGTGTTGCTCAGAGACCCATCTAACCTGGCCTTGAACCCTTCAAGGGATGGGACATGCACAACTTCTCTGGGCAACTTGTTCCAGTGCCTCACCATCCTCATGGTAAATAATTTCTTCCTAATATTTAATCTAAAGTTACTCTCTCTCTTTTCATTTAAAGGCATTCCTCCTTGACCTGTCACTACATGCTCCTGTAAAAAGTCTTTCCATTTTTCTTGTAGGCTCCCATCAGGTACAGGAAGGCTCCATATAGGTCACCCTGAAGCTTTTTCTTTTTCTTCTTTGCTCCTTCTAAGCAGGGGTGGTCTCAGTCTGTTCATCCCTCAGCCTTTGTTGAGCCCAGGGATAGCCCTGACCCAGCTGCAGTACATTTCATTTAGTCTTGTTAAGCTGTGTGATATTCCCACTCCTTGAACTCGTCCAGATCCCTCTGGATGCCATCCTGTCCTTCAGCTGTGTCAACAGCACCACTCACTTCTCCATTGTTCAGCCAGAGTTTTGGTTTGCCTTTCCTAGGCAATTTGCCATGTGCAATGTCCTACTTAGGCCTGGTTTCAGTTCACAGATACAGGCGTAGATGTCACCATGGATGCATTAGCAGGGCATCAACACTGCAGGAAGACCAAATAGAAGGGCCTGAAAAGAGTTTGTTAAGAACAACAGCGAGTCAGGCAGAAGCTACTCAAAAAAGGAATCTGAAAAAATATTTGAATGAAGTGAAATGAGAAAATGCTTTATTCTTGAAAAATGAGCAAGAAATGTACAATTTCTGCTGTATAAATATCACTACTAGTATTTTATATGTAATTAAATGTATAAGAAAGAAGGAAAGTCTTTTGATATGTGTTTCTTTGTCAAACCTCTAAAAAGAGTAATTTCTTGCTACTTTACCTCTCATATGGGTATTTCAAAAGCAAAAGCAGGCCTCAACTTGGTAAATCAAGCAAATCCTTTAGAATGTTCCAATGTTCTACTGGAAAATTTGACTGAAACATGCTTAAGAGTTTCACTAAATGACTATTACATTTTTTCCATATGAAATACTGCAATTTTTACATTTGTTTCAAACCACTAAACCAGAAAAACCAAGCAAAAAATTAATGAAAACTTCATCAGCTGTTTTCATATTATCTAGGCAAAAATTTTTGTTTTATAAAAAAAAAAATTCTTCAGAGAAAGAAATGGTTTTAATCAAAAACACTTTCAGCTATGTCTAAACTAGATATCTTTCTATCCAGGGGAATCAGAAAGTACTTTGTACTGAATTTAATGTCATGCAAACACTGCTACAGTTTATGTTACTTAAATATTATTCTCAGAAATATTATCTTTTAATTTTAATTTTTTATTCCCATGGGACAGATAAGGAACTGGAAAGAATACAAATGAGAATGGTTTCAGAGACAGGCATGCTTTGTCATTTGTCACTGCCAAAATCCATCAGTAATATGGTATCACGAGAGGGAACTGTTGAAAGACTAAGAATTTTACTGGAACATTTAAATACGATATTAAAGTGAGATTTGAAGCAATGCCCCTGAAGAAAACTAATGCTTACTTTGTTAGCCGCTGTGAAGCAAGAAAATGTAGACAGGAAGCCACCATTTATCTTCTTTTTTGTTCCCAGGGGCTCCTTATGCTAACCTGCCCGACTTTAAAATATCCAGCTTGCTTGATAATATTACAGGCTTGGGAACATTTCACTGGTCTGAGGAGCAGGACAGTAGGAATTCCTTTCTACTCTCCTCCCTGACCTGTGGCAGGAACACAAATTGCTGCTGATTCCCTCCTGCCCCTTCTTGGAGCATGGGTAGGTCCTCACAGGCCAGAAAATCAGGTAATAAGTGGTGGAAAGGAAAGAATAGAAAAGGAAAAAAGAATGGGACTGAAAAAGATTTTAATATTACCAGTTTTTCAAGGCAGGTATTATAGTTAGCTATCCAACAACCCTCCTCCTCTTGTTTTTTAAATACTCAGTCATGAAGGCAGAACCTAATAGAGTCTTTGAACTAATTCAGTTTCTGTAATTTAACATGGCTCATTGACTTGTGCCTGTGGGATTCCTGAGTGGTCTCTCATCCGAGTGCTAAACTGGCCCCTGAGTAATTCAAGACAAGATCAGGTACACTCAGATGGGATGACTGAATTTGCAACAGTCCCATGTCTTTTCCCCTTTAAAATTGGTTTTGAAAAGGCTAAAGATTCACAGTATCATGAGGACAGAGGTTCTTCATCAGCAGGATAATAAGCACATTTCCAAGTGCTCTGGAAAATACCGTGCTTCATAGCTGATTGGTTAAGCATTAAAATACCCTGGAGAGATAGCTGATTAAATGTTACTTTCCTTAAATCATGAAAATGTGATCATGAGGAGGCATAAGAAAATGAAGTATCCAAGGCCACACCAAGAATCCATGTCAGAACTCAAGTCATCTTCACCTTTGTTGCTAAGGCTGTGGGTCAGGTCATACTTGGCTAATTAGTGCTTTCCAGTTCCAGAGGGCATGAAATTTAGGGATAAATGACCAATATTTTAATCAGATATATGAGATTATGATATGCCCAGATACACTGTAGAGTGTGAAAACCCTGGACGTGCTGAATACCTTCAGGACCAACAGAAGTCATATGAGGTATGAGGTATTACTATTGTATATTATTACACCCATTCTGTGTTCCTCTCAGTTTCCCAGCAGAATATGTTAGTTATGGTGAAAAAAAAAATTGATTTGTCTTTTTGTCCACTATAATTTTGACACTTTCCAACTTTAAAGGTGCAAGTAGCAGACAAGCTTGTTATTTATCCCAACTGATCTGCCTCTCCTTAACAGTTTTGTGCTGCCATGTGGGCAGCAATCAATGGCACCATAATTATAGTCCCTTACAAGCAGAAGGGCCAACTGCACCCTGACTTGCTTGATAAGCTGATGTATTTTATGGCAGCTGGGCAGAGCAGTGGTGTTTTCAGATATGCCCTCTTAAGTTACCTTCTTTCACCAGCACACCAAAAACATTATGCAAATTATCAAATAATTTCAGTGCTGCTTGACAGTTTGCATTATGAGATTAATGATCAAACTGGAGTACCTTTTTCCAATAGTGGGGAGGATCAATCAAGGTCAAAATACTTTAAAAAAGCAGGCAAAATAAAGCATAGAGAAGGTAACCATGTCTTTGCTGTTATCAACAGTGAGGATGCTTTGTAGCTCACCAAATGGTTCAGTTTCAGTGTCAGTATTTTTCACCTTGTATAAAGCAATTTGTTGAAGGCTTCAGAATTCCGTTATTCAGTTGTAGTGGGAAATTCATTGACTGTTGGCCATTTTGAAAAGTTGGTGTAGACCAATTAGAAAATATTCCCTGCATCCCACAAAAGGCTGAGCTGGTGTAATCAGAACTGGAAGTCTTTGCACAGCTGAGTGAGGAAACATCCCTATAAAGGTTCAGATTTAGAACTGTTTGGTCACAAGGCCCAGAGGATTTAATTCCTTGACAGTAAATATTTCACTTATGAAATCTCAATCCTTTAAATACATAGTGGACAACAAACTTGCTTTAGAAGCCATGTTCTACCAAGTGCAATTCAGTTGCCTTGTAGTTCCCTTCCACAGGACCTTTATTTCAGGTGTGTTGTAGCCCTTTTGGCTGCTCTCCTCAGTCCAGATTCAAAGTCTGTGAAAAAATAAGGACATTTCTCTGCTGATTTAAATGATTACTGGACTGGACTTTGTTTGGTGCTTTCACAGTGTTGTTTTTTCATAAAATACAATTTGATCATTGAAATTTCTTTCCTTCTTTACCTTTCTTTTTCCTTTTCTCCTTCACTTCCTGTTTAGTTTTTTCTTTTACCTTCTTTTTCCCTTTTTTTTCTTTTTTTTTTCCTCTTCTTTCTCACCTTCCCCTTCCCTTCCATTTTCCCTATCTCTCCCCTATTTTTTTTTTTTTAAGATAATAGATGTTATCTTTCAGTTGTTTACTTAATCAGGCTTTTCTCATTTTCCAGCAAAAACTAACAAGGAATCTGTTTTCACAAGGTATTAACACAGATCAACACCAGCATAATGAAATGAACACCATCAGGATAAAATGAACTCAGTAACTCCTGTGTCAATAGATATTTGTTCTTCCAGAGTTTTTGTTTAACTCTCAGTCTGGAACCTTTTGCTCTGATTGCATAAGTTCTAAACAACGAAATTAAATGTATCTTATCATCTTTGATATAACAGATGTCTTCTTTTACCTTTACTCATTATTTTTTTAGCATATTCATTAATCAGCATTCATTATTTATATTCACTGTGGGAAGCTGCTTCTTGTAGTTTCCTTTCAACATCCTCTCATTTTGAAGGTTTTTATTTCTGAGGCTTTATTTACCAGGCCTTAGCTAGCATAGAATCATGGAAACTGTTAGTCACTCTCACTTCTAATATAATCTCATTTCTATTCCACATTTACAATATTTCCTACATTACAGCAAAGATTGCTATGCTAAAATGCTGTGTTTGCAATCCTGTCAGAATTGTCTCTTTATATGGAGAACTTTCTTTTTTTTTTTTTCCTGAAGAAAATATATGCATTGCTCCACTATTTGTAAGTGTCCCTAGAGATACTCCATAGAAGACTCTCAGGATTTCTATTTTTTTGAGGATATCTCTGTTTTTTGGAAGAGGCCTAAGTGAGCTGCCATTTGATATGATGTTCATAATATTAAGCTCCATATTTAATGGATCTTGCCAAAGCTGGAGAAAGGATGGTGCCAAAGGAAACAGACAGTCCTTTGTGAAGGAGCCTGAAACAAGAGGCAGCTGTTTGAGATGCGGGGCAGATATCCATGGCTTGTAGGGATGGAAAGTGCTGAGGGTTATCAGTATGAAATTGCAAAATCAATATCCTCTTACACCAGCTTCATGGGAATGACACCAAATGGTTCTTGATTTCTTAGCATGGTTTAAATATCACTCAGTTGAAATGTCATGGGAGGCACATGATAGATGTAGACTGTGCTGAACAGAGTCCAGTCTTGTGTTTGGTTGCCTTGGTGACAGCAATAAAGCCATTCTTCTGTAAGTGAGGAGGGTGGAAAAGACAAAAAGAAGTGGGAGAGCTGAAGAAACTAAAGACGGGATTGGGCTTCTCAAGAACATCTACATGCACAGACAAAATACACATTTGTTCAGGGAATTAGACAGCTGGAGACAGCCAAGCAGTCATTGTCATCCTTGCTTTGCCAAATTCCTATGGCACCTGCTAGGGTGAAGTGCTAAAGATTAGAGAAAATATAATAGTACTTCATGTCTATACGCACACCCACACACCCCTTCAGCATGCCATAGACAGCACTAGAAACCCTGTATCTCTGAGAGTTTTCCTCTCTGTGTCCAGGTTCTGCCACAGACAGCCTTTTTAGGCATTGAAGAAAAAAAGACTTTGAGAAGTCTTTAGTGTCTTCTGCTGCTGTGTGTTTCCTTTAAGAGACTGAATTTGAATGGAAAGTCGGGAGGAAAACAGATTAACTAAGGAAAGTGGGACAGAGAATAAGCAAGCTGGTGAAGAAGATCAATGGAAAATTGAGGTAGATTTGTCAAGAAGCCTATAATGCTAATGAGGGCATACAACCCAATATTTTTATTTTTTTTTTTATGATGGTTTACTGGTTTTACTTTATTTGCAAGTACTTACCTAATTCCTGGCATCTGATTTGCAGGAACGATGAGCACTCTGTGCAAGGGTGATACCAACAGGGGTGTGTACAGAGCTTATAAATGTGAAGCAATGTTAAGTCCTTGAAAAAAATAATTTGCCTAGTGACTCAAATTGGCCACTTCATGTCTGTGGATACTGTGGACTTTAATCTCTCCAAGCGTAGCATCTCAGCTGTGAATAGAGGAAGTGTTTTGAAAGGGTGCTGTGAAAATGAATGCATTATAGAGATGAGTTACACAGAAAAGCCCATGAGGAAATTAATAACTCTGTCTTCTGAGCAGAGTTATAATTGTGTGCAATAAATAAGGCCTAGAGCTGCACAGTGAAGAATAAGGAGAAAACAAAATACTGAACTGCTGCTCATTAAATGAGCAATGTTTCATCTGCACACTGAATGAAGTAGAAGTCTTCTGGGAAAAAAAAAGTGACTGTGTAATTAAAAAATATACCATCATGTATTCACATGAGGGAGACAGATGAAGGCAACTTGAATTCTGACATTTTCTTATTCTGAGTGTTTTCTATGCAGATTATTTTGGAGACCTTGGAAACCAAAGCTTTACACTGGTTTTATGCCATCAGATATTCTCTACAGGGACACTTCCATGAATCTAGTAAATCCTGGCAAATTTTCAAGGACATTAAAGGAAACATTCAGATAGAGGTTAACTATGCAGATATAAGTGTGCTAGGATAGTTGGTACCTACAGAGAGAAGGTGTCTAAATTCCTGGTACAATTGGTAGAGACCTAGTCTCAATTCAATTGCCTGCACAACTGGTCAGTGCCTTTTAGTATAAACTTATATACACCCACCCTGGTTTTCTCCTGCCACTAAAGAATTGTCTCTCCTAGGTCCTGTGTCCAGTTTGCCTAACCCAAGTGGTGGTGGTGATTAAGTGATTCTCAAATAGTGGTGGACTCCTGACCACAGAATTATGATCTCAGGCACTTCAGTTAACAACGTCCAGGGAGAGGATTGGTGTCCCCAGATGCAATTTTGTCAGCTGGATTGGTCCCTAGGCTCAGCTGACTAGTTAGACAAGGTCTCCATTGAATAAAACTGGAGCTGAGAGATATCACATTTCCTTAGATACCTAAATATGAATATCTAAATTTAGATGTCTTTTTATAACACTGAAACTTGTATTAGGTACCAGAAAAAATGTTATGTTCTTTTATTGTACCTCCCTGTGGGAATGCCAAGGTGAATTCAATCATTATCCATTACGACTCAGCAAATCCCTTGTCAGTTAACGTGTATACATTAGCTGATCATTTGGGATACACATAGCACCTGATTATCTGTAGTGGATATTCTCTCTTGTCCAGATAGAAGACAAAACATAGGTAGTGCACATGGGAGGAAACAGGGAAAGGAGTTCTGAGAGGCACAGAAAACAAAAAATAAAGATATTGTCTGTTGATAGGAGAAGCATCTGGAAGTAATGCGCTAAGGGTGTTAATGTAGGATGTGGTATTGCAATAAGGAATAGATGTATGACACAGATCAGTTGGAAATATGGTTTGATTGATTCTTTGGTTCACAGACAATGCATGTTGTAACACTAATTTTGGATAGTTGTTAAGTAATTTATTTTATTTAAAGAAGCATGTGAATTCTTTAGTTTTAAATGTTTTGTTTTGGAGGGGTATTGCCAATTGCCCACTTTGACTCAGATGACAGGCAGGTAGGAATACAGCAGACGTATTACTCCTGTTAAGAAATGAAATTTTGCCAAGAGCTCATGCCTAGGTAAGCCACCGTAGTCTCCTTTTAGTTTTTAACATTGAGATGATACAGGTTAGCTTGAATCCAAGAGGCTTTGGGTAGATCCTGTAAAGGCTTCTGGTAAGGTAAATCTCCTAAATAAATAATGTGCAAGAGTGAAGGAATGAATACTTTCAGGTATTATCTAAGGAAGACTAAATTGTTTTCAACACTGTACCGGATATCTTTGGAGTCTCTGTACTTGTCCGTTGCCCATAAGTGTGTTCAATTTCTCAGATTAGGTTATTAGTTGGCTGAAGCTACCTGTAGAGTCCTCAAAATATAAGGATAAGAATTTAAAATAAAACCACAGAGATGAAATGCCCTGAATACTATTTATGAGGCATCTGTGGGATGTTAGGTGTTTTATATATAGAGATTCTGACATTTTCTAGAGGTCACACTTCCTTTACTGTCAAAGGTAGGAGGAAATTCCTGGTTTTGTTATCTACTCCCCTCCCATCTCCACTCAGGGGAGTGATGGGGGTAGTGATATCCACAGGATATCTTATAGATTCATTTTAGTGTCTCTCCATTACCATCCTCTTCCTCATTACATTTGTTTTTGACACTGCATCTCCCAAGTTTGACTGCTCAGCAGTCAGTGTGTTTATGCCACCCATATCCCATCTGTCTCTCCTCTATATTTTGTCACTCATTGTGTCCTGCCTCACTTCTCCCACACACTTTACAAGGTTCTCTTTTTATGGATGTTCTGGTTGCTCATAACATTTTGTACTCCTGGCTGTCCCATTTTCCTTCCTGACTCTCCAGTGCCTGAGACCTCCACATGTGTCTGGTCTATTTTTTGATGGTGGAAACTTGAGAAAATAGTGTTTCAAATGATGCAGCAATTAATCAGTTGTGGAGTATGATTCGTATAAACCTCCCGTGCAAAGAACCTCAAGCAACATTTAGTCACCCTCATCTACTTCTGTCACTCTAAACTAGGATTTCAGCTCAGCTAGTTCCTGAGCCTGGTACAGAATCAAAACTATGCTACCATGGATAATCCTTTTGAGAGGAAATTTAGATACTTGATTCTGTTTTTCAGTCAGTTGGTCCCTTTTCCATCTTACATTACACCCCTGCTTGGATTGTCAATGAATTTCTAGCTACAGCAGTCATTTTAGGTAGCACATCCCACTGTGGACTGTGTATGAAATGTATGCCTTTAATTTTTGCATATAAAGCCTCACTATTGTGGCTGTAGGCATTTTATAAACCTCAGAATGAATAACGAAGATATTCACAGCCCACACCCCCACACTCCATTATAGATATGCTGCAATCAGCTGGGAGTCATGGCATTTATCAACTGCTGAAGGATAATGCAGTTTATCACTTTTTAATGAATTATTTTCTGTACTGCTCATTTCCGGAACAGATAAATACAGTCAAGGACATCCTATATCAGGAGGGAGTTACAGTGAAATTTCTTCTAAGTTTAATGACATTTAGCTAAATCCTTCCCCACAGCTTACGGTTTGTTTATGTTGTACTGTGGTACAGAGGCTGGTGCAGAAAGATGATACAAAGCACAGGTGAGGCATGTTATTCTTACACTGACCATAGACGACAGGATCAAAAATTAAATGTTCAAAGGGCTTCAGCTCCCTGGAGGGGATGAAGGGAGTTGTAGAGTAGAACACTGTCCTTTAGGTGGTCATCAAGACAAGAAAACTTTGAACTTTCAGCTTGAAGAGATTTATGCTGCCACTTAGAGAAAATATTATTTTGTGATATCTAAATGTTTTAATTCAGACAGGGTTTTTGAGAAAGCCTTCTCAAGTCCACCTTTCAAATTTGGAAACAGGAGCCAGACCTCTCTGGGAGATGACACTTCCATGTTGCTGCTGTTTTCTGGAGTTTGAAAGAAATGCCAAGACACTGGCATTTACAATTTATAATCCTAGGTCTTGTACAGGAAAACCCCCCCAAAACAACCAACGAACCAACCAATAAAAACCATCCCAAGCTAAACCAACATGTATGCTAAGTAAAGTGTAGGTATCAGAAATCTCAAAAAAAACCTCTTAGTGAAACGATTTTTAAAAATATGTGTTCAACACAGTGTTTCAGCTTTGGTAAAATGAGGTGTTGCGGCAAAAATTTGGAATTACTTTGATAAACTCAGAAGAATGTTCTTAACATTTGAAACTAGAACATTTTTAGATGTATCAGCACTGGTGTTCCTACAGATGTGATGAATGACTACTCCACATTATAATCGAGATATTATTCAATATATCACAGCTGGTCTATTGATCTAGCTGTTGATATTATTTTCAGAATTTTATTATCAGGAAGTTAGGAATATTTTACATACCTCTTTTCAGTGATGCCACTCAATCTGGTTTGTATTTTTTTTTAAACTTTTGTTTAATGAAGGTACAATGTAAGAGTTTGTAATTTTTTAAATTTTTGTTTACGGATGAGAGGCTTTGTCCATGTTCAGACTTTGAGTTTTAGGTGTCCGATCAAAAATTTTGATATCACTACTCATGCTATTAATGGTTCAAGCTTACTTAATGTGTGATTCTTTTTGTTCTTACATAATTCTCTTTCTTCTGTTTATTTGAAACATTTTGATTTGGGAAATGATTCTGCAGTGCGTTACTCTAGCCATATAAGTCTAAAGCACTGAAGCCATTCAGATTTCTAGAAATTTACTGAATAGGTATCAAGATCAATGCTAAAGACAAAATCATCTTAAAATGTAGTTGACTTGAATTTTTTATATTGTCTTAATAAATTATGCACAGAAGAGAAGTAAATATTCTTCCATCTAATATATTTTCTCTTTCTAATAGATTAAAACATGGTCACACTACTTATTAAAAATAATCTAAACTACTAAATGCACCAAAGTGGTAGAATTAATACTGGAAAATGCTATTACTGATGTAAAAAGTTCGAGGCAAAATGTTACCAATAAATATATACTTGTGAGTTTTCAGTTGTATGTTATCTCACACATTATGTTTTATATTTATAACGTATGAATAGGATATTTAGATATAGTTAAGAGTTACATAGGAAGATGAGTGAGAATAGTTTGTAATCTGCAAATAAAATACTCAGCATGAATATATAAAAACTGTGGAATTAACAGCAGTGATGTTTTATGGAGGAGCTGGAGACAATTGAATGTTAGCAGGTTTTGAATATCTAATTCAATATTTTGCATACTTGTGTAGTGTCAAAAGGTGTGTTATTCTCTTTTCCAAGGTCAAAAATATTCTAAGACACTTTATAAGAAATTCAAACTCATCTGCTTTAGTTTAAATATAATTGATTTTTTTAAAAAATAAATGTATTTTTCTTTTAAAGGGAAATGAGAAACTGTGTTTGATGAAGATCTTATAAAACATGCTTCAGCCTAAAAAAATTATTCTTTTCCAGTTATCAATTCTTTTACCAGGATGTATAGGATAGAGACTTGAAACACAACTAGTGATATTTGTATGGATAGCAACACCGTAACAAGGCTCCCATGGCTGCAAATTGTATCCTTATAAGAGTACTTCAGGATTTGAAAATATTTAAGTAATCACAGTTTTAGAGTTATCATCTGGTAATGCCTGGGAATTGGTGACCCAAGGGACTAATTCCAAACATTACTAGAAAATGACATTGCTCATGTCAGTGTGGAAGTGTCTTGGTGAATATAAACCATAATATAAAAGCATTTGCAAGCAATTTGGCCATCTGCTGTTTCCTGTCGATACTGCTTAAGAATAAGCTCATAGCTTCACAAGTCAATGTGCCAGCAACTGAGGTAAAAGTCTTTGAGGTCCCAAGAGGATATGGTATTTTTTTTTTCCTGTCTCAAAATTGCACATTGTGTCATGATGTTAATAGAGAAAGACTGAAGCTTAAAGCTACATATGGAAGGTGCTCTTCTCAACTCCCAGTCTTCCTGGACCAGAGAATGAGAAACGAGTCCCTCTTGTCCCCATTAGCTCTGCTTGCTGCTCGGGTGGAAGAAAGATACCCCAGAGGATGGCCAAGGCAAGGAGAGGGACATATTCAAAGGTATGGTGTTGAGTTACCACACAAGACTTCAGTAGGTCTTGTATGGTAATAGCATGCAGTGGTTTATTGTCACAATGCATTTCTTTACTGTGCCTATTTTTCATAAGTCTGTTAGTGCTTGGTTTTGCAAGGCTGATAGATCCAGGCACATTTGTCCCTCTGGATTTTGTCTGCATGAAAATCAGCTTCAAGATATTGCCATGCTTGGCCAAATGAAGAATGTGTCCTCACTAGGCCCCTCCTTTTCTGCAATCTATCCTGACTGCTAAACGATTTTTTGAGATTGTAAATGGCTGAAAACAAATTAGGTTGGGGTATTTTTTCCACCTCAGACAGTTACTGGGTAAAAATCTTGTAATATGTTCCTTTGCTGGAAAAGTCTTCAATCATTTCTCTCCTTTTTTCACATTGGCTTAAAACATTGCTAAAATGAAGCATGATACTGAATAAAATTAACATGCAGAAAGGTCCACAAAAGTTATTAGCACAATGGTTCTATGCAATTTGTGCTTTTACATCTAATTCTTGTTCATACTTTTCAGGTTGACATTGACTTCTGTTTCTTAACAAACTTGAATTCCTACCACACTTTTTTTTTTTGTTTGTTTTGTTTTGTTTTGTTTTGTTTTTTTTCTTTTTTCAGTAGTTAGCATTACAGTGTATTCATTCATTTCAGCTCAGTTGGCTTGGTCACCGGCTGTGTTATTGAGTGCCTTGCATAAGAAACACTAAATGTGACAATAACACACCATGGTTTTTTTTACCTTCTTATTCCATGCTGTATTTGGAAGCTCATTCATGGACCATTGGGAGGCTCATTCATGGCCCACTGGGAAAGGTTAGGACTATAATTAGACCTTTTTTTCTCAGGCATTTCAGCAATAGAGTGCACGAAGGTTACAAACAGTTTTCTTTTAATTGATCCCTGGTGATTTTACTGTAAAGCTGTTAACTTGTGCTCTGGGGACCCACAACCCACGGGCTTCTTGCACTGACATTTGCAGCAATGATTAGAATGTCATTGCTTTCCAATACTTCATTGTCATTCAGGGAGCACTTGAAATACCTTTTACCTCATATTGCAATGGAACACACATTTGCCACCACACACACATATACACAAACACACACACAGGCTTTTCCATTTCAGCACCACAGGCCTTTGAAATTGGATTTTTTTTGAAAATCCACCTCAGTATTTCCTTTCTTCTCTGCACAGTGTCACTCTTGTTTCTCATGCTAATGGAAACAAAGCTAAACCACTCACTCTGCACATAATAGTGGACCCCAAGGGCTAAATGTCTGTCAGAATGGAAAAGAGTGAAAACAAAGAAATTGTAACTATTTGTGTGAGTACAAGAACTAATGTTCATCCATGTCAGTTCTCAGGTCTTTGAACATGAATTCATTCATTCAGTTTCAACTCCGATCACATCACTTAGTGGAGATCAGTACTCAAAATTTTAACAGGTTCCAAGACCAATGTACTTAATATGCTGGAGGGCTTAGGAAAGAGTTTTTTTAAAAAAGAGGGATTATGGTAGATGAACTCTACTGTCTTTCCCTGAGTTGTGCAGCTGTGATTGAAAATGTCACTTTTCAGCTCATATTTTTCAGACTTTCTTGTTTGGAGGAAGATTAAATATATATATATATATGTAATTTGAAGTGTATTTTTTTGGGGGGGTGGGGTAGTAGAGCCACTGATTTCAATATGAGTAATAAATAGAAAACCTCATTCAACAGGAGTAGCAGAATTCAGGCCTCAGTCACTCTTGTTTTCTTATTATTCAACTTCAAATGAGGCTGAACAAAATGGGTTTTCTTCTTTTAAAAACAAAACAAAATTTATCCAAAACATAAAACTAACATTGAACTAACATGCTTTATGTGAAAGTTTTTATGAAGGATTTTAAAACAATGCCCACAGTAAATAAAAATAGGTTATACTATCTTTTAAAGCATCAGGCAAAAGCCGTACTTTTCATCTGTAACCTCCAAAAGAAAAGGACATTTTTTCACAAACTAAAACCAGAAAATTTCTTTCTAAGTATCTCTGAAGAGTACATTGGTTTGATTTATAAATTGGTTTAATCTTGATGCTTTAACACTTTCTTTCCAATGAATTTCTTAGGTTCAAAATCTTTAAATTCAGCATAGAAAAGCCGTAGAAATACACATTTCAAGGTGAAGTTTATTTGTCTGTTTTTGTTCCAGTAAAACAGAGAGGAGGGGGACAAGATTAGTGTTCCATGTGTCTCTGAAAGGACCAGGAGGGAAATAAACAGCACAATCATAATGAATATGGAAGGCAAATGACATCTCCTACCGTGCCAGTTGACTGGCACATGTGGTATTGAGTGACAGTGCAAGGACAAAACTTCTAAGTACTTCTACACCAATCTGGAATCCTAAGAATAAGATGAGGAAATGAGTGCTTGGCATCAAATGAAAATACTGATTTAAATATCTCAGGGACCTTGTGGAACTCTGTAGGAGATGCTGGTGCTAACTTTCCAGGCATGACAGACTGAGATGAAAAGACACAGAAACTTAGTACAAGGTGCTGCAGCATAAAATATTGTGAGAATAGAGGAAATTACTGGCAGATGGAAATCCCATACTCCAACAGTAAAAATGTAGCATTCCTCTTGTACAGTAAGTTGATAGAGATCAGGATATGTTAAATAACATTAGAGTAGCTGCAGCTTTAGCATAGGTGCTGATAGTCAGTTTAAACTACCTGCGTACTGACTGAATCAGAACCTCATGAGGAATAGATTAATACAATAAATCACTGCTTCCTGGAAAATCTTGATTCAGAACACACAAGAAAAGGTGCAGCTCTGTATCTTGGGACACAGGACCTGATTCAAGAAGAATAAATGGGAGAGCTACTCCTTAGTAGTTATCACTAAGGAATTTGATTGAACACTGTCTTAGGGGAGAGTGGTCCAAATAAATGTAGCATAGAAACATTGACATGATTATTGAATATTTAAGACATAGAACAACACAAAAATGAGGGAATTAATAAAAACAAAACAACAACATAAAGCAATCTTCTGAAAAGGAAGATGTCTGAAACAATCTAGAAGCTGCTCCAAAATGATAATAAAAGCTAATTAACCAATTTTGGATATTGGAGAATATGAGGGATTTGGGATATAGAAAGTGGTCAAGGCTGTACTTTAATATCTTCTGTTCTCACTGCTAGAGAAGTAATACTGGGCTCGTGGACCACATTCTGATGCAGCAAGGCACTTCTTATTCCAGTTCCTGCTGGTTCTCTGAATATAGCTGTCCCAGTAAATTAAAGAGTACCAGGGTCTGGTACCTAGGTTGTAGGACTAAAAAAATCCATACTGTTAGCTACTGGCTACTGAGATTCAGCTTGGGCCAGGGTTGTTCTCATTAAGCAAGTTGTGCACAGCCAGCTTTTCTTGAGAAGCTGGAAGTGTTTAGCTGTATGGATGTGAGCTGTTACCACGCCAACTGGATGAGCTGTTACATTTTATATAACATTATAGGCACAAAGACTGTATTGCAAAGGCAGCTGATGATGTCAGGAGAGGCCTGATCCTTAGAGAGAGCTGTGGCTTGTAGATCAGAGCAGATGTGCTAGTACGTGTATTTGCTCTATCATTGCGCCTAGAAAAGAACAAGATTTAAAATTAGAAACTAAAAAGTTGCAAAGCTTTAAGCTTGAACTACTTAAAAAAAAAAAGAGCAATGAAAACCCAATTATTATTATTTTACATTATGAACTGTGTGAAATCCCAGGATACTTCATTAATATGCCAGTTTGGGTATGTTTTGCTCATTTTTTCAGTCTATATTTAGGGAAGTGAAGTCAGTCCATGATCAACTCAGTTTTTAGATCCAGAAATCTTTTCAGGTCATCCTAAAGTAAACTCCCATTTGGTCAGCTGAATTGAGTAGGTCTTTGTGTACACACCAATTTCCAGTGTCATCTGAAAGTGTCTGTGGATCTCTAGGATGTCATTGCAGGGCTGTAACAGACAATACAGGACCTGTGGCACATCTGTGCCCTTCCTGAGGAGCAATCAGAGGCTGGATCAAATAGGACACTGGTAGTGCAATTGCAGGAGTTAGGAGATGTGAGTGAGCAATTGATTTGTACTCTGGATGTCTACATTAAGTAAGTGAGTATAGCCCTAGGTGCCTCTGCTTCTGTGATGGGATGGAGAGAGATAGTAGACAGTTCAACATTTATTAAAGGTCATTCCATCTTAAGGAAGATTTGTCTCTGAGAATGCCTATTTCTCTGAGGACTACAAGGTCTTACCTCACAAGCTAGTGTTCATGTGCCTGTTTCCAAACTAAAGATGAGATCACTTTTATGGGGATAAAGTTTATTTTCAAGTTGCAGTTGGAAGGAAAATTCCATCATACAATGTATGCAAAGCACCGAGGTCTTAATTAGTCACACTGATTAAGCTCCATTTCCTGAAGTGAGCAAAGGCGCATACCTGGTGATTTCAGCATGTTCTCTCCATTTAACTAACCCATTGCATATGTATTCAAGTTAAATTCAATGTGGATATTCAGAACTGAATGCTTTTGGTAGTTAGTATCAGCAAAAATGAACTCTTTTTTCCTCAATTGATTTCCTTTTCTGTTAGACTTATTTTAAAAAGAATACCAGACAAAAATCTCTCAAAGAACTATAGGAACTAAAGTTATACTCAGTGAACATTTAGGTACTATTTGTTATAGACAGGGAAGTGATGTGCAGTGAATCAAGTAATTTAAGATTACAATTTCATTCTTTTGCTGATATTAGAATCCTGTGAGGTATCCATAAATACATATTTGTTCTGTGACTTTTTTTCTGTTTCCTCCCCATATATTTTTAAACTCTATTTATTCTTTCCACCAGGTGGAAGATTATTCAATAATTAGGTCCTATGTACCTTTGTTCATGTAAGATAAGTATGCAGGCATTCCTCTGTAGAAATTAATGAAGAATTAATATTTAAGTTTCATAATAAATATGTAATTGAAATTCATTTTATGTGAGCATGTGTATAAAGTAAAGAAAAATGGGAAATCACATGAAATATGATAATTTCTTTCTAGGTAACTTTTTTTTAACAACTTAACTAACAATGATATTTTGAAAGCTTTTTGCAACGTATTTTTTATCAAGGTCAGCCAAACACCTCCAGAACTGTTATTATCACACATTATAACACATTTTAAACCTTTAGTCTGTATAACATTATGTGTGATGGACAGAACAGAATGTAAATAAGTTTACACTAATTTGCTGCAGATATTGATTATGTCAGTGCTAATATATATGGAGATTAGAAGGTTATTACTCACCTACAAGGTTAGAGAGCACTATGGCTAATTCTTGCCCTTACACCAAGAGAAACAGGTTAAATGTGTCAATATCAATGAATATTACCTCAGAACCTAAAATCAGGTGCTCATATCCAAACTGTTGTGGGCTCTGGATGATGTTAACACATGAACAATGCCTATTGAGAGAAAGTTCCTTGCAATCAGCCAGAAGTATTCCAGAGTCTGTCCAGGAAATTTAACTGTACAGATAAATTAAGTCGTGGTGCCTGGGACTGTGTCCTGTCACTTCTTGATTTTGTTTTATCAGCAAACTTTAAATGTTTCTGTCAGTAATTATTGTTTCCTCCTCCTTTTATTCCTCCCTCCTGACATGAGTGCTGATCAGCACTCAGAAAGCTGGGTGGGGAAATTTTGCTGTGGCATTGGGGAGATCAGCTTTAGCAGACACAGTATGGACATCCCAACAGGCTTCTGCTGTGCTGCCTCTTCTGGGTGAGCACAGCCTACCATGCACATCTCAGCCTTTTGGACATGGCTGCAGGTGGCAGTGGATGCCCTGATTTCTGGCTGACACAGAGGTGGCCACACAGCTGGAACTGCCCTGGGCTAGCCAAATTCTTAATATGCACCCTACTCAGCAGTCAGCAGGTGGCAACACCTTTCTGTGGTTGTCACCTTGGGTTGGTTTATAAACACAGTATGGATGGAAGAAGTATTGTAGCCCATTAAAAATCCCCTGAGCATCTCCCCAGGTCTTTTGCTTTCACATGGTGAAACCTCCATAGGTATTCCCTAGTGTGAACAATTCTGACATGTGAAGCTGTAACCAGTGCATGAGCCACTGGAGCCACCATAATGTATTGTGGCAACAGGACTGCCATGGTTTGGTACTGCATTAAATATTAGATGAATTTTTTGGTACTGTATTAAATATTAGATTAATTTTTTTTCTTCACAGTAGGTGCATTTCTTAGTGAAATAATTCCATTGATTTAATTTTTTCCCACAATCCCTGAAGACAGAAGTGCACATTACTGACTGAAGGTGTGAAACATTTCAGTTAAAGTCACCCGTGGATCCTCAATCCCACATACAAAAAAAGAATCTGATCTTGTGTTGATCAAGAATTTTTTCTTGATCAACACAAGAAGCACCTGAATGGCCTTTGATTAATTCCTCTGTGTAAATTAGAGGGAAGCAAGCTACACTTATCCTTACAGATTTTTAATGTTTTATTGGTGGCTAGGTGAAAAAATAGCTGGACATTTTTCTGCCCAGTGAAAAGAATTATTCTGGAATTACATGAATCTAAAGGGAATTCACAAAATAATCTTGATTGTAAGATACAGGATGCTACCATTAATATACTAGTAACAGAAAAAGCCATTAACTCTACAGATAATTGAAATGCTCAAAATTTCTATCTTTTAGCAGGAAAGATATTGAGCAAAAAATGTGTCTAGGAACAATAAACATTAGGGCCTCCTACTGTATTCTGCTTCCCTTGGAGGCTGTGTAAATATTTTGCCAAAGGGTCCAGGCTTTTGCTAATGATTGTCACCAGAAGAGCACATGATCTACCATATTTTCATATTCATGAGAAAAGTTGTAATGAAATTTTATATCAAAATTTTAGGCAAACCCATATCAGGTTCAGGAAAAAAGGGATTTGCAAACCCTGCTATCTAGTTCTTGTGTTTCCATCTGATTCCACTGCCTGTAACTGCAGACACGTAAGCACACAATCACTTTAGTTGCACTGTGTTTCCTGACAGTGTGGGCTACCTATTATCCCTCAAATATGCAAAGGGTAACTGTATGAAATACAAGAGTTTACCAGACTAGCTGACTAAACAGTTCCTTCTGCATTTAATCTCTATGGATCCCACCTAGCTTAAGGACATATTTACATTTAGATACAAACTTCAACTACAGACAGATATGAAGTGTTTTCATTCGTACTAACAGAAATATTCAGAAGTCAAACATCAGAAGCTAAAAATGACAGTGGTGGTATGCTTGAGGGAGGCAGCCTTGCCCAGAGGCAGGCACGTTGCTTCAGATATGAGATGGGGAGTTCACACAGGTAGATTCCAGGCTGTGCTTTGGTCTCTGCTACTTAGCGACCTCAACACCTCATGTGGTACTATGACATAAGCAGCCTTCTAAAAAAAAGAGATCGTGCATTAGTTTTCACCTTTTTAATTACTGCGGGTTGTTGCTAATAATGAACACAAAAAGGTTAGGGAGGATGTGATTATTTATTTAATCTATTTTTTTAGAACAATTCTCCAGTGTTTTAAGGAAAAAGCATGGAAAGGTCACGCAACTGAGACAGCTGTGCTGGTATGGTGAAATGATTTTGATATCACTGTTCTAACGAGATATTTTACCTCATTTAAACCATAATCTGGGATTGGAGGGTGGTTGTGATTCTTATAAAATCTTTGATTTCTGGCTTCCATGCTCAAGCAGCCAGAGCAGTACACATTCTTCATGATATCGGTAAACTTTTGTTCATTTGTAGTCCTCCCATAGTCTCTTGTCTTCAGTTTGGAAACATAATTCCTTGATTAGAAAACTTTCCTCCTTAATTCTTGAATGCTAAACAGCACTAATGCTTGTTGTATTAAATTTCACATAAAAAAGAAGGCCCTGGAGTTGTTAGGAATGAGTAGGTATACAGCTAGTCAGAACAGTTATGTAATGCTGGAGGCAATATTTGCTGCTTGTTTGTATACATCTAGCTCAAAAGCTCTTATCAAAAGCTACCTTACTGAATCTGGAAATGTTAGGGGATTTTTTGGGGTTATCTCACACAGTTTCTTCATATCGCCTTAGGTTGTTTAATTCACGTCCATAAAGGACAAGTAAGCTGTGGAAGGAAAAGATTACAGTGCCCCTGCTAGTTCTAAACAGTGTGTATTTGATTTATTCAGCCCTCTTACTTTTATTTGAGGTGGAAATCTCATCCAAAGGCTGCTGACTCTGTATTCCAGATGTTGCCATATCAGCCTAACTTCCATTTCTCATATCTCCCTTCTCCTATCTGTCAAGTTTATGAAAAATTAGAACTCTCATACAATCAAAATGTCATCCTCCCCACCTTCCCCAGCAAGCCTTGCTTTTGATTATGGGTAAGCAGTCATGTGTAAAACCTCATATTGGACCTCATCAACAGGCCTGCCTATGGGCTGTGGAATCTGCTACATGATGTTATTAGATCAGGTTTTTATTAGAAACTTCATGTACTAGAAAAGGAATGTTTTTGTTTTTGTTTTTGTTTTTGTTTTTGTTTTTGTTTTTGTTTTTGTTTTTGTTTTTGTTTTTGTTTTTGTTTTTGTTTTTGTTTTTGTTTTTTTTTTAACTGAGGTGGTGGACATGGTCTGGAAGGCTTGAATACTTAGGCAAAAGACAATGTTTTGGCTGAGAAATTTTTACTGTGACTTAGAGATTGGAATCCATCCTGAATCAGTTATGATTGAGAGCTACTAACGCTTGATAGTCTTTGGTAATGATTCCCAATAATCAAATGGATTATGTGTTTGTATTTCAGTGAAAGAAGAATATTTAGCTCTGTTAGCTGACTGAAAAACTCACTTCTTGTTGTTCAGATCAGAAAGAGTAGTGCTGACAGAACATTGGTGTCTGTTTAAATATTTTTATATTTTTCTTTAACTCCTAATAGATGTAGAACTACACATCTATTGGTGCTGACATAACATGTACACTACATGCCACCCTTCAGCTACATCCTGTGAAACATTTTCCAAGACCTTATAGCAAACTAAGACCTGAAGTAAGAAACCAAAAATGATAACAGATGAGTTTACAGTAAAAGAAGAGAGGAGGGATAATACTGTGGTTTGCTCTATTGTAAAACTCACCAACAACCTGAGAAAGTGAATGTAGTCCCAGCTGTAGATAGAACAACAACAGTAAGAGAAATGCTAAATATATAGTTTCATAATATGCAGCTAATGGAATTCATGGGCACAAGTTAACACGGAAGCCAAGGCTGATAGCTGCAAGTGGACAAAAATCATATTTCCAGGTGTTCTGAGATCTTTGTTTTTCATCAGTGGTGCAAAAGGGATGAAAAACAGCTGGACTTGGTTAGCTGGAGTTGTTCTCCAACAGAGGAGAATTTCAACATAAATCACAGCTGTTGAATAAGGACTTGGTCGGAGGACTTAGAATCTTTGGAATCTATAACCAAATCTATATGCCTGAAAAATACCTGCCCTGATGCTGGAATTAGGCTGGCATTCAGGAGAACACAGCTCAATAAGTAAAATACAATTATTTCTGATTAACTTTACCTGGAAAACTCAATTCAACAGAGATTCTGTTTCTTGCATGGTAAACAATGTCAATAATAAAACTGGTAAGGTTTTTTTTTCTTTTAATTGTTTTCATGTTTTCAGGGTTAGCATAACAATTTGATAACTACAGCTTGAAATTTAAAAATTAGGGACTTTCTCCACTTTTGCTTTTTGTAAACTGCAAAGGTGTATATTCATGGATAAAGAAAGGTAATGGCAAACTGTTTCAATATAAAATATCATAAAAATAGCTGGTTGCAACTAGAAAATTACATTTATATAATTGGAAACTTACACCAGTACAATGTCCCACGAGTTGAATTTACCAAATTCTTCGGACCACAGCCCAAAGTCTAAAGAATAAATCTTTATTTAACAGTAAAAAAAAAAAAATCTCATGTCACTTAATATAGCACAACATTGCACACTAAGGAAATTGAAAACTCTAGCTGTATGTGGCTTGTCTATCAACACTAGTGTGATAAGAGCAGGTTTGGGGCTCTTCTGGCTCACTGCTCCCTTTCACCGATCTGCATTCCAGGTTAATCCATCTCTTATCATTTCAGAAATTCTCTGGCTTAGTTTTTCCATGGTATCCATTACTATAATGTTTAATAGCTAACCTTCCAATCTACCCAGTTTTAAGAAAGTCTCTGTAAAACTGACCAGTCCTCCAACCTTACCATGTCAATTTGTATTTAAACCAATTAGTCTTAATCATTATACAGTAGTCTCTGTGAGGGGGTAACCTAAATTTTTATGACTTTTTGCCCATTTCACCTCAGTTTAATTTGAGTGTATTCTACCAAGCGTTACAAGAAATAAGGGCAGGATAATCTTTTCTTCACATTTAAATATTTCACCATGTCATTTTATCCAAGTAATTTGACTGTAGTTTCAGTGCCTTTTATATGATGAGCTCAAAACACTGACTGATTGCTAAGAACTGGCTTTTCCAGAACAAGGTGTGTTCTGCTACAGTCTCTGCCACTAGACAGCTCACTTTCAGCACTCTGAATTAAACTGGAAGTTAAATGGGCTCTGTAAATTCAGGTTTGGGCTGAAACAAAACACTTTGATTGAGATAATGCTAACAGTGTCGTCTGGATAGAGATTCTTCATTTAATTTTTATTTATCCCTCTATTAACTAATAAAACATCCTATCCATCATATTTTTATGATCTTGATTCCAGGGTTGGTATATAATACAAGCAGGTGAAAAAGATGAATGAGACACTAAAATAACCAAAATATAAGTTCCACATTTATTTTCAGTCATAAAAAAAGTAGTCAATGTTGTATATTTTCAGTATAAGTCTTAGGATTATTTTATGTCATATATTTGTAATGAACAAAAGCAGACTGCAGAGTGTACATGTACTCACAGCCTACAGAATTAGACCATTAGATCATAAGCAGGCAGAGTGATCATGACCTAGTCCTAAATAAAAATGCTATTTATATACCTTTAGTTGGTGAAATAATGTCTTTGACTAGACAGTGACCACAGGAGGGATTAGGTTGGTAACATCTCATCAGCAAGTCTAGATATACATCCCTAAAAGAAAAGTATGCTCAGTGTTTTCCAGAATGAGAAGACAGTCGATCATGCTTGACTCATAGTTATTATGGCCCTTGAATAAAGGTATTTTATGTACCAGAAATCAGCAATGATTGCCATAACCCATTTCATAGTTAATGGAGAAAAACCTTAGATTCTTTGTGATAGACTTCGTAGTGGATGATCCGTCATGCTAGAGGAGTTGGTCATAAACAGTAACTCTAAGGGCAAACTTTCTGAACCTCTTTCACTGGACATTTAACACAGTCTCTCTAAATGTTGCTAAAGGAGTCAGAGCTGACTCAAACCTTCTTCGCTGCGTGGTAAAGAAGACAAAATTAAATCTTGCTTCAGTGGCAGAACAACTCTCCTAGACTAAGGAAAAGCCAAACTGAGAGGGAAACAGCTTGTTCAAGGAGATGGCTAGAGGTGTTAACAATAGCTGAGATGTTCCTTCCTTCCCACTGCATCTTTCCCTGAGGTTTAACCCCAAGCAACCATCTCTTTCTCTTCCTGTAGTCGAAGTCCCCTCCCCTCTGGAAGCCCAAATTTCCTTCTTGCATTTCTTTGCACGCTGTAGAGAGGAAAATGAGGCAAGGCCATGGAAGAAGATTCTAAAAAGAAGAGTAGGTGGCAATTACTGAAGGTTTCTAAGTTGTTAGAGCAGAAGGCTCCTCTAACCTGGTTGAAAGGGACATATTTTTCTCTATGTCAAATGGTGCTTCAAAATGTGTAAATTTCAGGATATCTGATTGTTTTCCATTACTGTACTTCTGAAATAGTAGAACATTTTTGTTTTGATCATTTCCAAGGTACCATGAAATTGACCTGGGAAAGCATGCAAAGAAGGTGCCCATATGATCAAGCGGTATGATTTTCAATCCATAATTTTTTGTTTAGTAGTGCATACTTCAGATGGCATTTGTCTAAATGAAACAAAAATAACTGCATCTAATATGCAGTTCATTTACTTATTGTATGCTGGAAACCACATATTAACTATCAGTTTTCCTCACTCTCCTGAAAAAAACCCCTAGAATCTTAAGACATATTTCATGATCCTGAAATAGATTGACAAATTAAAGTAGACCATCACAAGATAGTTGTTTCTTACCAAAGCTGAAGATTCAACTACTTCAGTTTTGTAGTTGTAATTTTTTTTTTTTAGGTTTTTGTAGATTTTTTTTTCTTAAAATGAATGGAAATATGTAGATGCTTTATTTGATTAAGTGCTACTTATATCACCATGATGCATTTAAAATCAAAGCAACTTAATGAGATAAAACAGAAGTTAACCAAAAATATTTCATCCAAAGCCAATGACTATTGGACTGTAGACTTGAGTGGGATTTTTTTCTTTTAAAATATTTCTTCCTTATACTTAATGTAGTTTTAATTTATTTCAATAAAATATAAAAGTATATCTTAGAAAAAATTATCTTTTCCAAAGAAAAAAGAGGAAGAAATAAATAGGAGTGAGAGAAAGTAAGCGGAGCTATATTTAAACTGACACAGGATGTGTGGCCTATGGAATTGATAAGCAGAATTTCACCAGTAAGTGAAATTCTACTGCAGGGCCTGGGAAAAGAAGGAGAATGTTAGAAACTGATTAGTTCTTTATATTTGTATAAGGTAAAGGAAACAAAGAAAAAAATCTGTGAAATATTGCTCTTTGTGTTGTTTTACATTTTCTGCTGACACTGGGATATAGAAATAGGAATAATTATGTCAGTGCATTGGGCCAAAACCCACTGTTCTGGGGAGTAGCTTTTAAGGTAGTATTGAGAATCTCATACAATCAAACAGAGCAAAATCTTTTCCACAGAACTTTCCTCTGTCTTTGATGGGTTATCTATGCACCCCTGCAGATCTTCTGGAGTAATAAATGTGACATCAGACATCTCATTAATGCTTTCTGCAAAACCAGCTATAGCTGTGCTGTGTGCCAACATCTCAGCTGTGGAGAGCTGAGGTCTAACCTTAAAAGCCACACAGTGGCCTCTATTGACAATAGCATCCTCACCTGGTTTGCAAACCTTACCAGAACATAAGAAATCTCCTTTTACAGTCTTAGCCTAAAATTATATTCAGTCTGTACAGGATGAAGTCTCTTGCATGGAAGTGTACGAAAGTCCTGCTCAAAGGATTGCTCTAATGAACCAGAACCTCAGCCAACTGCTGGGCAGGTGTTACTGCAAATATTTACAGGCTAAAGTTATGTGCTGTGCTCTGGCCTGGCAACTGATTGAAGACCTCAGTGTGTCAATAAGAGGCATACAAGGATAGCTGGTCTGTTACAGACACATGATCAATGTCTATTCAGCTTAAGAGACAAAGAGAAGAGACAGGAAAATAAGTAAATTAAACACTCAGAAATGCAAACTTGAGCAATGGTAGATAGTGGAAATGGTAGAGAAGGGTTCATATCGTGGACTGATAAGCCATAGAAAAACCACTCCTATATAACATTATGACATACTACTAGAACCTTGTAACTGATGAGAACAAGTGGAAGCAGGATAATGCTGAGCCTTTAGGAGGAGCAAATACCTGTAGTATTTGAGGGCTTGAAGGATTGTGTGAAATTTATTATAGAATGTTGTAAGGGGTGGTGAGGATGTGCAAAAGTTGTTATAGTGTGTTCAGAGAATGAGACACGTGCCGGGGAAAGGGGTGTGTAGTTGAAGTGGATCCGGGAGGAACAAGTGTGAAAAACAGAGGAAAGGGGACAGAGAAGACTGGCTGTGTGAGTGTGTGGGTATATTTTCTAGGGAACTTTAACAAGCTGGATTAGCCTGAAAATAGAAGACCAACTTCTGCAGAGACTAAGGCTGTGAGATCTGGAGGCCAAAAATTACAAATTCATGCTAAAATTTAGAGCTGATCCAGAAATGACAGCAACCTTTTGAATCAAGATTGTTGTCCTTGTGAGCTTTAACCGTCATAGTTTGGAAATGAGGAGCAGGATGATGCTTTCTGTGGTGCCCTCCATTGTGTAAGTGCTGATTATGTTAATGGAGCTGCCAGTAAAGACCTTGCTCTTCCCCTTGTCTTATTCTGTGTACTTACATTGTGTGTGTGTGCATTTTGCATCTTTGGTACATGCACCAAGCTCTTCCACTGGCTGGAAAAGGGACACAGTATCTAACAGACTGAGAAATAAAAGTCCAGTGCCTTTGCTGAAGTTGACTTTTCTCACCCCTTACTGCTGATGTGAGGGTGAGTACTCCCTTTGCTTTCAGTCTTTAACACCCTGGAGAAGTACACCTGGCTATGTTGTGTCGATTGAGTGAGTGAAAGTGTCAGGAAAAGGTTGTATGTTTTAGCCAGACTATGTGTTGTTCTTCACTCAAATCCACTTGAGGCTAACTAGTTGAAGCTTTGAAAAAGTCCCTGAATAAATGTTGTGAACTCTTTTTTTGAGTTTCCATTTTCACATAACCTCTTTCATCTCCACCATAAACATAAGATGATAGAAAGAGTTGCGAACACCTTCACTTTTCCACTACAAAGGTTTTTATACCTCTTTTTACACTTTTGACACTGGCCATGAAGATAAGAGTAACCTAATCAAGTGGACAGTTTGATCAGAGCATTCTGTCCATGGAAGGAACTCTTACTGGTCTCCCGAGAAGCAGCCCCCAAGTTTATCGTGAGTCCATCCCTCCAAAAACTGCTGTGTTGACCACCTCGGATTTTTTGGCTCTTTTCTATGCTTGCTTGGGATAACTTCTCATGTTCTGCTTTTGTGATGTGGTTCTCAGCACTTGTACCTCTTGTGTTTTTAATATAAATTTTATGGGGGGAACCCTCCTTCTTCCCTTCCTGGCAATGAATCTTAAGCTATTCCCAAACTGGCTAATGGGGCATGGAGTATCACGTATCCCGGGGGAAAGGAGCACAGTGCACAGAGATAATCTCGAACTGTTATAGGTAAATATATTAATTCCATGATTAGATCAGCATGCTCCCAAACATAAACATCCGAGAATTTATTTCATTTATTTTTTGGGTGCTTTATGCTTGTCTATAGGCTATAGTAATT
The DNA here is from genome assembly GCA_017589585.1 of Phylloscopus whistleri. Classification (NCBI taxonomy): domain Eukaryota; kingdom Metazoa; phylum Chordata; class Aves; order Passeriformes; family Phylloscopidae; genus Phylloscopus; species Phylloscopus whistleri. The sequence continues at coordinate 976,723 of JADMLD010001289.1, forward strand.
TTTGCACCTAATACAAAATACCCCATTATACCTGCAATGTTTAAGCTGTCAGATTACAATGATATAAGAGATTGTTCGACATGGAAATGCTTGACCTGTAAGTAGGAGCCACTGACAGTGTTCATTGCTTGAAAACAAGTGAGATTAAACATGTAAGTCAAAAGATGATAGTATTTTTATTTTTTTGTTTGGCTGAGTCTATTCTGTTACCACTAGTTGTTGACACCCAGGTTGTTGAAGTTTTTTCCTGTCTTAAGGGATATTAATTACAGAAGAAGAGTGTATAGATCTGCAGTTTCTATGAAAACCTTTAATCTCCACTGTGGGAGTACATTCTATTATAAGTGCATGCACACAACTTTCACTGATATTAAAAGGAGTTATTGGCACCCACTGAGTGGAGAATAGATGACATGGTTGCTGAATCAATCACTTGAAATGTCTTTCAAATGCATGATATTTTGTTGAAACATTCTTTAAAGGGAAGAGTTAAGAAAGGAGGAGAGAAACTAGTATTTTTATTCAAAGGAAGTTTGGCCTTTATTTAGTGTAGGTTTCTTATCTAGACATACTAAATATACTACCGCAGATGATATTTCAAAAGAATGTAAAGTCACAAGGTACTCATTTATATGCCTCATGAAAATCTGTGGATGTTCCAGCTTTTCTGAGTTTTATGGATAAAATAGGTTTTATTTCATAATGTGTAGGAATTTAATAGTCACAGTGGTTTGAAGAGCAATGACTTCCCCGATAATAATGATAAACAGAATGAGGACTTGATGGATGTATCTAAGCTAGTGGAGGTTAATGGTGGTGCTCCCAAAAGATTTGATTTCATAGTGATAAATTGAAGATGACCTGCAAAGATGAAGAAGAAATTCCATTAACTTTTTCAGAGCCTCCCCCTCATAGAAGAATTAGATCAAGGGGTGCATTGGGTGCTTTCTTACTCCCAAAATAACTGATTATCTTGTGTATTGTCCAATAGCATTCACTTCTGATGCAGTTGATTAAGTCCCCCTCAGTGTAAACTACAAGGTCAATTATCTATGGTGTGGTGGTTGAGGGTCTAATAGTGAAAATTAACTTCCAATGGCAGGACTAGACAGAAGAACCTCTGACTCTATACACTGACATAGGTTTGGGGTTAGGCTGCAGTGTACTGCTGGGTTCATTAGAAGAGTGATGATCCTTCTTGAAAAGCAAAGTAATAACTTACATAAAGGACTATAATAAAAGCACAAATCATGTTGGATCCCCCCAGCTGCAGGTACCATACAGCCAGACACCAGAGGCCACAGGATAACAGAAAGAAGAGAGGAAAAGCTATGCAACCACATTCGTTTTGGGGCTTTCTGTAAGAAGATGGTAGAGAAAATTAGTATATTCCTGGCAAATTTCTCATTGCTCTAAAATGTTTTTTATATCCAAAGTGCCATTTGAAATACAGTCCTTGGTGGCAGTTAATATTTGTTACTGCTTTGGGAAGCAAATATCGCACAAATTGATAATTTGAAACCAATTTTTCCAGACAGAATGTCCATGCTGAAAAAATAAATAAATCATCTAGTGCTCTGTGGAAAATTCTGGAGAAATCAAAGATCTTGCAGAACCATAAGAATGAATGGCCCTTCTGACCCCGTCCTCCCACTGTATATTGAACTAATATAGGGATAGAGAGCCTTACATTACCTGTATGTGTATTGGGATTGGTTTTCGGTTGCTGCAGCTATCAGTATCAACTTTTTATTGAATTAAATTAGCTTGGACCCCCTGTTTTTCAAAGACTAACTTCCCTTCATACATTATTTGCATGAACAAAAGGTGATTTTTGCAAGTTAAATTATAATGGCTAATTTTTAACACAATTAATTTTTACAGGAGTTAGGAGAACAGGTCAGAAGAATGAAAGGACAGGTTAGAGAATATTAAATAACTTTGAAGTAGCCAAGATGTCAGGATATGATGAAATTAACTAAGCCAGAACTATCTTTAAACCATTATTAATTATGTTTAAGAATTCTAGGGCAGTCCTACAAGATTGTTGAAGGGCAAACACACTATAATTTTATTTAAAAAAATAGGTAGTGAAATCAGAAACAAAGTAAAATTGTTGAGTTGTAGACAAATCAGTCAGACTTGGTACCAACGAAGATAGGGCAGCATTTTTATGATACATTTTTAAACAGTCATTTTATGGAAGCCCAGAGAAAGCAGACCTGATTTTGCTAAGAGCAAATGTGTTTAAACCCCACCACTTTAATTCCTGAAGAGGACAATAGTGAAACATATGATGGAGACATATGTAGTATATTAGCAAAATTTTTCACATGGCCGAAATATTCCAATATTGAAAGAAAGAAAATGTAGTCCAGAAGAAATTAGTAAAATGATTTGTTACTGAAGAAGGACAGAACCTGTCTTGTAGGAGACTGTTTCTATGTGATACTGTCGAGTACTTTTGTTTACTGACAAGGTCAGCAAAGCAGGCAATATATTTCTTTGCGAATCATAAACAACTGCATTTAGATGAACATAGTATAAAGTAAGGATTTTAAGGATGGAAATAAAATTGGAAATGGTCCTAATGAAAAAAGAACCACCCAAAGTATATCAAAAGAAATTAACTGAAGATGAGTGTCAGGTAATGCAGTTAAGAGACATATTTTTCTGGCAAAATAGCAAAATTACCCTGCAGAAATGTACAGTACAATGAAATTGCACAGTTGATGTTAGAACTTGTTGCAAAAATAGGTAAACTTCATGTAGGAATTTATTTACCAAAGTGTCCAAATATATTTACCAAATATATAACACATAGAAGGTAATATTTACATTTCCCCTACTACTTCCTTGGTTCTATTTTCTGTTCTATTTTGGGAACAGATATAATACTGTCACTAAAACAGGAGCTCTTGAAAAACTCCCTCCAACACCCAAAAAAACCCAACCATCAGAATGAGCAGAGACTTTGAAAATGTGGTCTTTGAGAAATGGTCTTCTGTAGAGAGAAATGTGGCCTCAAATATGTTGAAAGTGGTGAAAGAAACAGGAGTGGCCTGTTGCTGTGCGTCAGCAGCCTCCCAAGCACTGGGTTCTATGTTGAACTGAAGACAGGAAACCTTCTCCCAGCTTGTCCTTGAAAACAGGGTAAATGAGGTTTTGATCCTACAGCAGACTAAATTGATGAACCATGTCACTTCGTTAGTTTGTCAGTCCTGTTGTATTTTCTGTGAGCACACATTATCCACACGAATAGAAAATACTATTGAAATATGACATTTATAAATTGGAATGTGTTATTTTGTCTTTCAATTCGGTTACTGTTACAATTTATGTATATCATTATACAACATAAATTTTGGAGTTCTCATTAAAATATTTCTTATTATCTTAAAATACCAGCGTCAGCAATATCTTAATGAGGTTTTTTGTCTATGGAATAAAATTAATCTGAAGAAAAGAGTTTTTCATTCAAAAAGGCTACCTCACTGCCACTGGAATTGACTTTGTGGCTGTGGTTTTGTTGGTTTTTAGTCAGGCAAGGTGTAATTGCCAGAATTATTCAATTTTATGATTTCTCTCTATATTTACACTTAATTCAGTATTTTCTTAATTCTTTCAACAAATGAAAATTACTACAAAGTAAAAAATTCAATATCTTTTTGTTATCCTTCAGAATATCTGTAGCATAGAGGTTTGTAAGTGGTTGAGTGACATTAATTTTATAAACATTGAAGACTTTTCATTTGTTATGTAAATTTTAAAAGGAAAACCATATAAAATGTCACTGATTTGGAGAAGACTAATGCAGTTTACAGAAAGCCTTGTTGAACTGAGGTCTTCTGAAAACGGTGCCAAAAGACAGGAATGAGTATCCAAATTCAAACCGTGTACATTTAGATAATTCTCATAACTGGTCATCAGAGACACTGAGTTCATCAAAGCAAATGCTTATAGAAGGCAAAAAAAAGGCAGCTGCTATTTCCATATCTCCAGGTACTGCAAAGAGTTGACACAGGTAGCTGACATTAGAGATTCAGTTAGACTGTTGTGTTTGTACAGGCAGGAACTGAAGTGATATAATAACCACCAATCTTTGTGGATTTTTTTCCAAGTTTTTCTTGCTCCTCTCTGTAAACAAGAAGCACAATTATACCCAGGCATTCTCCTTGGAAGTCCTGGGGACAGGGATAGATGAAAAATTACCTTGTTATAGAACAGTTCCAGAAATTTAGTCTTAGATTTTTGTGATTCTTGTTAGCTTTCAAACTGACAAAAGACTAAACGTTTGCTTTAGCTTTTCATTAACACTAACATAACCCCATTGCGAATGATGCAAATGTTACCAAATGCCACTGCATGAATATGATAGAATAACACAGCAGTGTAAATTATATTCATTGCCAGCTGAAATTTGTTTTCCATTTAAACAATGCTAAAATGAACTTTTCATAGATACAAATGCAATCAAACTGTGAATGTTGCAAGTGTTGTCGGTGTAGAGCAAATGGCAGGAAAGCTTAAATGGAAATTAAGGTATATAATTCCACTCTGAAAATTCAGTACCCCAAAATTTAGATTCACTAGTCTGAACCTAATTCTAAATCCTATAATAAATAATAAGTAAATAAGTAAGTAAATAAGTAAGCAAGTAAATAAATAAATAAATACTTTAACAGTATGAGAAATAACATTTGGAATAAAACATAAAACATCCCCACCCCTTGCTCCCCTTACCCAAAACTTACTACTATAACTTTCTTACATAATTTGCTTTTATAGCAACTTTGCAGAAGGAAAGATAACTAAATAAAGCCACTAAAATATTTATAAGAAATATATTGAAACTAGAGGAACATATAATATCGACTTTCAAGAATCTTGAGTCACTCTTTTATCTATATCATTGTAAGTGGAAAAAAGATGCGTATATGTTATTTATAGACAGATTTAGTCAGGAAAATGTTCTGTGTTCAGAAAAAATGTTGCAGGCTCTATTGTTGACAAAACATCATTGGTGTGTATTTAGCCTATGCAGCAGATACAATTTGGGTAGGACAATACACCATATTTTATTGGGATAACAAGAAATGTTTCCCATTCTTATGGAATAAGCAGTTACGCTGTTCTTGAGGGAAATGCAGTCCTTTATGCATTATTTCACAAGAAGAGACCAAAGTATTAGCCAAAATACATTCTGTAGCCTGACATTTTCATGTTGTCAGATAACAACATAGGATTGTGCCTTTATAGTATCCTTGACTACTAAGTAATTAACAATCTCAGCCCCCTATAATGTACATGTGATTTTTATCATTACTTTACATCTTTAAAGGTTAGGAAGTATAAGAAATTTTCAGGAAACCAAGTGGAAATGCCTTTCGTAGCCTGTAACACTTTGAAAAAAATTATGAATAGCTTTTATTCTGGATGTTTGTGCAAATTTGTCACCTTACAAATAAAAATTCTCCATAGTCTCTGTTTCCATTTCTTTTTTAGGTTAGACCCAGAAAATTCCTCCACAAAAGGCAGCTCAAGGTCATAATCCTCCGAGGATATTTTTATCAAATCAATCCTTCATAACACTTGAAATGTATAAAAGCATTATTGAGCAAATAGGAGGCAGCATCTCTTTTAACAATTACTTGGCTTCATAATGAAATTGTGCAAACTTGTCTTCTTTAACTCACTCTAACAAATTCATGCCTGCCAGAGTGGAATTTTTCTTTATTTAATTTTGCTAATTTCTCTTGAACAAACGGGGAAAGCAGACGTGGAGGGAGGCAAATGGATAGACAATGAAATAGGCAAACCCCAAAAGGCTGAGGGTAAAAAACAAATAAAATGAAATCACCAAATATGTACCTATAAGTTTTGCATTAGAAGATTAAAAAAAAAAAAAAAGCTAGCAGCCTCTCTCTCCAAGCCCAAAGTGAGCAGCTCATAAAAGCATTAACACAGAGGCATATGTGATACACAAAAAGTACAGTATTCCAGAGACATCAACACCAGATGTGTTTGTTTAATAGCTCAAGCAATTAAGATGTGAAGCAGACATTCTTTTAGTCTCCTTAGTGTTGCTTCCATCTTCATGTTTCTTTGCCTTAAGTTGGTTCCCTGGGGTCAATGCCTCCAGCAAAGCTGACAGCTGGGCATATCTGGGTATATTCTCTTTCCTCATAGCCCAAGGAGCTTATCAGAACATCTTCCTTGTTCTCAATCTGTCCATAATTAATCATAAAAGATGAAATGCCCTTCCATCTTGAGTTATCAATGAATTTGGAGCTAACATTATGTGGGTGCTTATTCTGAGTTGGGGAACAAAAGTTTAGGATTGGATTGTGAATAAGTAGATGTCTTTTATTTGACTATGGCCTCCTGTCTTCCTACTGGTATCATTATTTAACTTGAAAGACTATTATTCTGCTCAGTGACATGCTTTTCTGGCACTGCTTGTTGTGTACTTTAATTTATACAATGCCAATTTCAATGCTTTGCTGTTTTTTCTGATTTTGAGATGGCAATATCCCCTGTCCCCCTCTCTGGGCCATGAAAATCAATGTTTCATAACCTAAGCAAATGCTCAGACTAATTCTGGATAGTAAATGGACATATGTGATACAGAACTGGTGTGCTTAGGAGGAGGTGATTGCACAACCTTTACAAATATACTCAGCATCAAAGTGTGCTGCTGTGTTATTCAGGTGCAATGGTGATACAAGAGAAGAGAAAAATTATGGCTGTAGAGGCTCCTGAGAGGAGGATGAGACCAGCTATGTGTAGGGGTTCCATCTCTACTATTTTAATTAATTTACATCTGTGAGTAAGTTACCCTGGGTGACATAAGCTATTGCTTTCTCCAGTCAAGCCAAGAAACACTGAAAAGTACACTGCTGCCTGAAAAATTTTGCTGGTTTGCAAGCAGGATGTTTCTGAAAACTTGATAATCCCCCAGTCTTCATCTTTGTCTAGAGCCAGAATTTATCACTTAGCAATAATATATTTGCAGATGCTAAAGAACTTGATGTTTCTCTTTACTCGGGAAGATGTCTTGGTCCTCTGGGGACAAAAGGTAATTTTATTTGAGCAAAGCTAAAATCTTCACATATCTCACTTTGTCTACACTGTTATCTAGAAGTTTGTTTTAATGCTTCTTTATTCCTGATGAGTTTTAGATTTTTCTCTAGAATCATGTTTCTAAGCGCATCTTGCCCTGCTATCTGTTCCTTTGTCCTCTGATACCTTATTTTGGTGGATTTCTGTATGCATTTGAAGGTCTTATCCTAAAAATTGCCCCCATGTTGTAGTGGAAATGTCTACTTTTTGTAAATTAATTTTTTTTTGCCATATCTGACAAACAGATTGCATAGTTTTATTAGCTATCTCTCTGTAATTCCTCTGCATATTTGAGAAATTTAATGAATTCTGTTGAAGCAGACTCCCTTGAGTGTTTCCCGTTATTTTGTAAGACTACAGTAAAGACCAGCCTTGACATCTTGTTAATCTACAAACCCCCCAGACACTTAACAGTTGCAAGCGCTGCTGATGGAGAAGTTATCTAATGTGATTATCAAGAGAGAAATATTTATAATCTTGGAAATCTTCGACAGCAACATAGATGATACTCCCATCTGCCAACTGAAACTTTTACGAAGGTTTCCTTCAGTCTCACTCACACATTCTTCTATAGCTTTATTTACTTGAGTGACTCAACAAGACATGCCTCCTCAGTTTTCTCTCACAGGAACACTGAATTTGTTAATCAGCAGAGAAAACTCCTGAGTAACAGAGAAAAACTCCCATAGGTATACAGGGAGATCACATGGACCTTAATGTCATGAAAAATAAGAAAGAACATCAAATTGGTTCCATTCAGACTGAAAACATATTTTGCTTATTTTTCATGCAGACATTCCTCTCAAGAGCTAATTTTAAAGAATCTTCAGGTAGCAGAGATTGTATATAGTTGAGGAACTGATGACCTTTATTCATTAAAAGTGAAGATTCTATGTCCATTCACTGCTTCTGGTGCAGGATGGAGTCACCTGGATTGTCTGAATATCTCAGACAGCCTCATTAATCATGACTTCAGGCATTTGTCTTCGTTATTTCAGACCAATATCTCAGCAATAAAAGAGCAGAACAATAAAGAAAATGGGATGGCATGAAATTCCAGATATTTTAAATTTTATAAACATTTAAAAATTTAAACAAATTGATTAAATGATTAACCAAAAAGTTTTTGATGTATTTTTTTACCCTAACTAGAAATATATCCCAAATGTTTCCCATTTGAGAACAGTATTATTTAATTCCAAATCTAGAAGAAAAGAATGAGAAATGGCTATCTCTTTCTTTTGTGTTTAACTCCTATGTTAAAGGACTACGAACAGTGAGACCCAGAAAGGGGGCTAAATGGAAACCCTGGGGTGAAGCTGTGTATCTACATTTCATTCTAGGGAGGTATTCTTGATTGCATCACTTTGGCACGTGGACCACTATTTAGAAAATGCTCAAAATGCAGAGCACATTTGCTTATACCCAGGAATTCCTTATCAGTTTGGCAATAATGCAATAATAATATGAAGAGATGCCAGTTGCACTTTGCACTGTGAAGTGCTCTTACGACTTCAGAATAATATTTGCACAAAAATTAAACTTGATTTTATTTTACAGGCAGGAATATTTTATGGATGTATGTGTATATGCATGTCTAGGCAAAGCACAATATGAGACTTAAGTTTGTTTGTTTTGCACAAATTAAAACCAGAGCAAACAAACCTGTGTTACTGGAATAGGTTTAGATTGTAGTCTAATCAGACTACAAAAAGTTTCAGCGGAGAATATTGCACCTGTCAACTGCTTTTCATATCAGGAAATTAATCAAGCTGACTGTTCAGAGAGTTTTTGAGGATGTTCATTATTTCAGCTATTAATTTTTAAAAGCAGCAAATGTTGCAAGTCAACAGCATCCATAAAAATTGATTTATTGTGCAATTTACCTCATGCTACTGGAAGGAAATAGAAGGGTTTGCGTATCTACTACTCCCCCTCTCAATTTTGTAAGGCATAGGATGTATATGAGTATATAACTTTTAAAGGAAAACAATGTAGCTAAAAATAATAGAACCCTTTTGCACTGGGTTTATGCCAGTGTGGATGGGTAATATTTGACTACTTGAAAGAACTGCAGAATTGAACATTAAAAACAATGAGAAATAAAAGAAAATGCATAGAGAAACAGTCAGAGAAGAGTAATCTGAAACCAGTGAGGTCTCACTTGTAAGACTGAGTCATCAATATAGTTGTCTGTGCCTCAGTCTCAGTGAAGTCTATTAGGTGCCATTCTTTTATAATGTGTACTTGTTGTATTTGCCTGTGTGTCCCATAAAACGAAATTTTACCTCATTAAAGCAAAATGAGCTAGAGAAAAGTTTCTGTTAAACACTTGACTTAATGAAACTTCTTACTGCAGACTCGAAGGTCTGTTTGTGTTGGAGGAGAAAGATATCTCAAATTTAGAAATTTTGTCTTATCAGACACATTAGTTCAAAGCATTTAAAGTGCCCAAAATAAGGCCTTTATGATGCTAAACAGCATTTGTAGTTGTTGCAATGCAACTTGCAATGCAAGTTGTTACCTGATACAAAAGTACATCCTGTAAGAAATCTCAGTCTCTGGTATGAATTATCTTCTATAGAGTAGTGGGTAAAGTCCTGGTCCTGCTGTGATTTTTGGGGGTTCAATTAGGGAATTAGGGCTAGGACTCAACCTCTGCTGCTTTAGGTGATGTAGCACAGCCGTGACTTGAGGGCTTTGTCATTTGCATGCCGATGGTAAGAGTAACAGACAGTGGAGATCTCTGTTATTTTATACAAATTAGGTTCACTGTGGGGACCTCTCTCTTCCCTGAACAGCATATATAACACACTAAGTCCTGTAACACTGATCTATTGGAGAGTGCTGGACTTGACCTGCTTATGTTAGGGTCCAAATGGGAAAAAAAAAAAGAAAATAAAAAACAATAAACCCCAACCTCCGACTGTTCCAATAGATAAATCCTAAGAGCTTTAGAGGGAAATGCAGAGTTGTAGTAGAACAGAGACCTTCAAAACATTATAAATAATTCAAAAGGGAGACATAATCTTCCTGAAAATCTTGACCATCTGGGTAGAGGACATTACACAGTTCATGAAAATGCCAATATTATTAAAGAAATTGTAGATCTCGGTTCTTTAAGATTCTAAAACTGGACCAGAGGATCAAAGATTTACACTAACATGAGGAGAAGGAAAGACCATATAACATTATTATAGTGTTTGTCTGTTTGATAGCTTTGCTCAGGAAAATATTAACTTATTTTAGCCTCTCATATCTGAAATATAGTTCAGATTGTGAAGTGAATGACATTGCATTTGCTCTGACTGGAGAAATCTATAGTGTGGGGACCACTATTTGTTTTACAAATCCTTTTTATATTACATATCTAAATATCCCACAGATAAAGAAGAGATGAGAGATCACTCACATATACTATTCAAAAAGAAAAGACAGTGTGGAATTTTATTTCCTGGGCAGTTTTACAGGTGAGAGTCATAAAGAAAGTAAGGCTTTTATGCACACATTTCCCATGCAATATTTTTACTTCCCATTAACTTTTTATTAATAACAAAAAGTCCCTAAAACCCCAGAGAGCTTAGGCTGTGTTACAAGACCTTTACAGAACCATTGATGTGTCTTAGCTCCTTCAGGCTTTCATACAGCCCTTGGGTGGGCATTCAATGACACCAAAATACACCTATAGGGGGCTTGTGGATTAAGTAATAAGTGGTGAGTCCCTGTTGGGACCTTGCTCTTATCATTATCATCTTGATCCTCAAAAACATTCAAGCTGGTAATGATTTTATGCTACCTACTGTGTAAGATTTCAGCTTCAGTGTAACATTTAATAAAGCATTATCTGTGAGGTTCGGTGGTGCTGTATTGATAAGAGTTGCCTTTAGAAGACTTTGTGAGGCTGAGCAGTGGTGGCTATGTAACACAAACACAGGAAATAATGAAATAAAAACAAGCTACATGATATGCAGAGATAAATGTTCACTCCAACTAATGAAGAAAAATAATAGCAAAGGGAAAAATATTGCAGAAACAGAATGCAAACAAATAAAGCAATAGCAAAGAATAAAGACAAATAATGAGAGCAAACTAAGAAATGAATAACAAATAATAAAAAAAAACAAATAATGGAAAATAACAAACTAGACTTCAGAAGTAATCAAAGTGAGAAGGAAAGGAAAAGAATGTATTATACAAGAAGCAGATAAGTGCTACATGCTCTTGGGATCAACAACTCAAATTCCTTGCATAGGTAAAAATGGGTTAGGAAACAGTTTTGTCAAAGCTTTGCACATCACAATACACAAATTGTTCATCAAAACAGACCTCAGAATGGCTAATATGTGGATTAGCATGCAGATTCATGGAAAGAATGTGATATGGGGACGCACATAAGCTGCTTGTGCTTGTCTCAACATTTGCTCAGAAATTACAGGAATGGAAAGAGTTCAGGGAAATCTCTGTGAAATCCAATGGCCTCTGTATCTGGAATAGGTTAAACTACACATGAATAAACAAACGGAAACCATGTATTTATTTTGTGCATGTTGGTTTCTTTACCTTTTGCTGTGAAAGTGATGTCTGTTTAGCAGGGGTAAGGAAAAAAATGAAAGAAATTTCAAGCTGCAAATAACATTTCACTGAAATTGGAATGGTTTGTAGGGGTATTCACATCCAATTGGTATTTTATTTTGGCAAAAACATAACCTGCTTTTTGAAATTGTTAGAACAATTAATTTCTCCTTTGAAATGAATAATATTCTATTTGATTATCACACTTATCCACAGTATTTTTATATAATTCAAAATCAAATTGCAAGAATAATTTAATAAAAATTAGATCCTTTGATTGATCCAAATCAATTTCCAGTTACTCACTCCAAAATTTTCTTCCTCAAAGCAGTGTCTCTGCCCCAAGCTGAAATAAAGAAAGGTTTGAAAACTCGGTATTTGCATTAAATACTCATCATCTGCATTTAGCTCCTATTATCGTGCAGCCTGTAACAATGGCATCTTCAGAGAATAAGCTGTTTAGGAAAAACACCTGGAAAAACATCATGTTTCTTCCACACTTTTTGACCTTGAGGATATGACAAGAGCAGACAGAGAAAGGGCAATCTCAGAGGGAGGCAGGCAGGGGAGAAAGCAGCTCATAAGCAAGATAATGTAGCTTTCCAACTGCAAAGAAGCTGTGCATTCTGCTACTGAAGAAGCACAGGAGAGAGAGAAATACCAGAATTAGACCAATCTCCCACAAACCCCGTTGCCAGGGCACTCTTGACAACTGTCTCAATTCTCATGCCACCCAGAGATCCCAAAAGAACTCCCGTCTGCAAGTGGAGGCATTGTGCACACACCACTGGAACGGGCACTGCATATGTGTACCCCAGCTGGTGCTCTCAAAGGGGGATACATGATCCCCTTTGTGCTCCATCAGTTTAAACAAACCTTCACTTTCATTAGCCACACTGAAATATTCCTTACTTCCTCTCCCAGCTTCCACAGCTGGAGGTCCGAACTGCCTCACACGTGATAGCGGTATGCCCACATCACGTCACATAATCCTGTCCTTCAGTTATTGCTATGAAGGAAAGGTTATCTCAGAGAGAAAAAAAAATGCCAACCGAGATTTTATTATACTGTTTTGTTTTCTGTCTTGGCTTCACAAAACTTACTCTTTTAAGACATTGGATTTTAATGACATGAAAAAGCACTGAGCCAGCTGTCACCATATTACAAATGTGACTTTGAGAGCAAAACCAATGAGACTTTGAATCCACCAGGACTAGAGTTATTGCAGAAAAGGTCTAAGGTCTTCTTTCTACACTGCTGACTGTGGAGGCATTATCAGGTTGTAGACCAACATTTTTAAAGCAGTGAGAAAGGCTATAATACTGAAATTATCAAGTAAATTATGTTTAGTTGACCCTAAACAGCCCCAAAGAGAAACCCCTTCCTCCTTACTCTCCACCCTCACAGACACTGGCAGCTTTTTTTTTCTGCCTTAAAATGTGGCAAGCTGTTTACAGCCCTAGGTAAAGCAAACCAGCCAGGTAGCTAAGGGCATACTGACAGTGGAGCACTGTATTCACCTGTGTTGGCTGCAAATAAAGGACACCCACAAACGGCTCACTTGACTTCTGCCTGACCTGAATAACACCAGATTCCTGGGGGGAGGCTGATGCTCACCGGAATTATCCTAGTATTGCTACCTGAGAACAAAACTCCATTTTACCAAAGTTTGCACAGTTCTAGATGGGATTATCAATGAGAGTGTTACTGTCTCATGTGTCTTTGATCTGTGCTTGAAAGCTCAAATGACCAGGATTTCAAAGGACAAAGATTTTTTTTTGTGTTTATAGCAGAACCTATAACTTCTCATTTAAGAGAGCACAAAAATATTTAAGTATCTTTACTAAACCAACGTTTTCTTCCCATTTCTTTTGTTTTACACAATTGGACGACAATATGTTGAGGTCAAGTGCTGATTATGTTAACATATTTTGTGCTGAATCAGGATACTAAAAATCCAGGACGCTCACAGGTCTAATTCTTTCAATTTTATCACCTTAATTCAAAACTGAATTTAGCAGTGAACTCATTTTGTGATAACTGTTATGATTATAATATAAACTGAAGTTGAAGTAAATGTTAGTATGCAGTATTACAAAATAAGAGTTCATGCTGGCTTGGGGTTTAGGAGTTCAGCTTGAGAACAGACATATTTTGTGAATGATGAAAACATCAAAATCTTTTATCTGTCTTTCTTCACTATTCGGCTTTATAATCTGTTTTATTGTAGTTTAGACTACAGTGATACAACAGTGATGATCACAGATACCATGAATTTTTCTAAATTACTTCTCTGTATATCATACTTCCATATAATCTGATCTATAACTGTTAAATTAGCCCTAGAGAAGTCTAGGTTGTTGACAGGGGTATCACACGATCATCCTCAAACCAAGGAAGAAAAGATTATTGAAATATATGTAACAGCTAGATCAGTAAATCAGGTCCAGTCTGTTTATACCATGTTCAAAGTAACCACAGAATGCTATAAGTTCTGTATATTTCAGAGCAGTTCCAGTGGAGAGAAGATGCTGAGCTTAAACCAGGATATAAGTCTCAGGCAACTATACTGAGTTTAGTGGACTTGCATTCACAGCTACAGGTCTGAGAGACAATTTGAGTCTCATGGTGTTCCTAACATCAGGAGCAGGGCACAGAATGCTAAAATAGCCTCTGTCTCTTTTATCTTTAGAGGAAATTTATGCAATACTGGGTAGGACTGAGAGCATGCACTCCAATTTACCCTCTCTATAGGGTCTGGAGGGTTACTCTTAAACCACTTGCACGGCCACTCTTTAGTGGGTTAATCATCATGCTCTGTTTAAAGTTCACTTTGGGTCTGAGTCAATAGGAGAAGAATTTTTAGAGGGCTGGAATGAGAGAATATGTTCAATGATTGTTTAAATTCATGTGAAATATATAGGGGGTATTTTTGACTTTAAATTCTGCCCAAATCTCATCTTGTATTAAACATATTTAAATTATGTATTGATTGTCATCTGCTTGATATTTTGAAAATATTTAACCTTTGTTTTTTCCTAAATTGAATCAGAACCAAATTACATGGGGGATTTGAGAAACATTAAAATTGGGGGAAAGTTGAATCTGAAATTAATGTGCTGCTTTACATTATTTTCCTCTCTTTTTTTTTGTGTCTCTGCCGGCACTAGAACGAATTCTGTGCCTTATTCAATTAATGTCCTCATGACAGCACTCAGAAGTGAAAAGAGTTAAAAACTCACAGGGGAGCTCTAATGGTAATGTGTCCTGAGAGATATTCATTTGGCCCCAGCTGTCCATTTTATTCTAAGTGCTAAATGCTTTAATATACATAGACTATCATTTACATAGCAAGTAGCTATGCGAGATGAATTATTTATTTTGTGACAAATACCTAATACCCAATGTACTGTCAAATACAAAAAACTTCCTTATTTGACCCTCGTGTGTAAATTTGCATTATGGAATTCATTATCTTAGCACATAAGTCACATTGAAGTTATGTGCAGATATCTGTTAGTGGAGCTGGAGATTATTGCAGCTTTGATTTAATGGCACTCTGCTGTTATGCCATACTTGTACAGCAAGAAAACTGGTTTTTCAGCTTTGTGCCACAGACACTGCTCATATATGTAGCAGCTGTACTTCTAATAGAAAAAAAAAGTAGGTGAAGTAGAAAACCAAACACAGATTATGATGAAAATATGAAAATCAATAATATGTATGTGAGAGAAATTGCCCCAGGATTCTTATGCCTGAATGAAGACAAATCAGGACTTAAATCTTCCAAAATCAAGACAATAAAATTTGGTCCACTCTCCTCAGGCAGTAGGTGACCTGATCTTATGCAGCCAGTTTCATATTTACATTCCAAAAACATTAAAGTCAGCTTGAGTATGAAATTTGTATCATATCTGATTTGTTATTTTTGTACTGCATACCACTCTGTTAATTCTCACATTAATCTTTGATTCTCTTTCATTGGAATCCAAGTCTCTCAGTCACTGTTTATTCTAACCATTCAGACACCCATATTGCTCTAATGGTCATAGAATGTCACAGAGTAGTTAGACCTATCTGAGCAAAATATTGTACTGCTCATCTTACTAACTCCCTGCCAAATTTTATATTTGTTATCATGTCCTTATGAAAGTTATCAGGATAGTCACCAGTTTTGGTGTAGCTGAGATAAAAGAAAGTATGAGTTCAGAAACATCTCTCTGAAATTGCATGGGTATACTTCAAAATATTCTCACAAAATTGAGATATTTATTTACATAATTTGTGACAATAAAGCAGGTTTTATAAAAAGGTTAAAGATTTCATAGAAAGAGTCTGTTTTACACTATTTCGTATGCTTAGCTTATTTTGTTTTTGACATTTTTCATAACTTGTGAAGAGAAAGAGATTTTGCCTGGGATGAAGTCAAAACAGGAAGGACAGGTTAATTTTTATTGAATCAGTTGTGTTTCCCATCTTCTACTGAGATACAATTTCTGAAGCTGGTGCCTTCAGAGCTGGCTCATTTTAGTCATTCTGCAGAGAGGGAGTTGAGAGTACCCAAGAATTTTCATTCTGTAGGTTAGAAGGTTGGTATAATCACAGACTGAACTCAGCCAGAAGGAGTTTATGTCTGCTAAGTGAACTGAAAATTAGTGTTGACCCTGAAAAAGCTCTTCTATAGCTAAAGAATTTGTTTATCTGCACTTTGGCACTTCTTGGATCATGAAAGCCTTTGAAACACAATAGGCCAATTACAGACCTGGTGTGAATGGGCACAATGCCACTGAAACCAGCAGACTTGTGCCCACTCACACCAGGTTTGAATTTGGCACGTTGCCTTTGTCAATGGCAAAACAATGTTTTCAACAAATTTCCTGGCAGAAGCTATTCTGCATGGAAAATGCATTCATTTAATATGTTTATTTGCATAACAGATCTGAGTTTCGGCAGAGTTTATTATTCATTATGAAAGCTCATTCCCTTCCCAGCCAGCAACGAGTCACACATCAGAAAGGATAGCCAGAGACATTCAGGGATCAAGAGACCTTCTTCTGGGTGTTTTTTTTGTTTTTTTTTTTTAATTGTAATCTTCCCCCTACTTTTTTCCCCACAATGAAACAACTTGAATGATGAGCCAAAACCTTCAAAAATAGAAGTTCAAGAGCAGCTAAATATGAGGTCTTATTCAGACATCTGCCTGGCTTTCAGTAGTAGCCATATTCTCTTGGGCGCTCCAGCTCATGCCATCTTTGATTCTAAAACACTCTGAAAGAAATTATTGTGACCTCAACTTTTAATAAGGTAGAGATCTAAGTATGGATTTATTGCTTAACTTTAGGCTTTTATTTTCAAAACTCTTGCAGTAGATTATCAGAAAGACTCATCACTCAACTGTAATCTTCCAGAAGAAAGCTTCCATCTGCTGTAGGAGATGGAAAGTAGGATATTTCTGTTGTGAGGAAGTTTAATATCCTTTACTACCCTATATAAGATTCTGAGTATTTGGTACTAGAGTGTTGAATGGAGAAGCTTGAACTGTCAGAAAACATATATGGACAGATTTCTGAAAGCCCCATAGAGTTAGTATATAGCCTTCGCTTCAGGTACAATACAGGAAAATTAAATTATTCAAATGTGTAAAGAAAGAGTTCCATAGTGTTATATATCTGTTCTCTCTTGTATTTACATGAACAATTAAAGTTAAAATGGGATAAAATTTTCAGTTGTTATTTTGACCATTCTTGGATGTAAAGAAAGCACAGGTCCCTTAACTTAAGGGATATAAGAGAAAAGAAGGGGGTTTTGAGAGCTAGAGGCTGACTGCTTGAAGTAGACAATATATCACTCTGGTATCTTGCCCTTAGGGGGCAGAAGGTCCCTAGAAAAGTCCACAATTAGCATCCCCCTTTCCTATTCCAACTGAGTTTTTTGGAACTGCTTATGTGAAGAAGGTTTTGCAAAAATAGCATGTGAGCAGGGTAGTACAAATAGGAGTTTTCAGGGAGAAGTTTGAGAAATGTAGGTTAACTGGAGATAACATGCAGGTGAGTACAAGAGTATGTGAATTATAAACAGAGAGCTGGACTCCTGATCTTTTACCTGCAGTTGCAAGGGCCATCTGAGAATGCCTCAAAACATGCCTTTCATTGAGAAGCTCTGTGAACTCTGCTGTTAAGAGTCAAAGGGGCATTGCTGTAGGTGTATTGAAAGTTTTCATCTTAGCAATTGTCTAAGATTTAACAGGAGAATTTAGTTCAGCTAGGAAACATCCACAACATCAAATATATAGGGGGCATTATGTTTGCAGAGTCCTCCAACGATACAGAAATTCATTTGGTTAACAGAAAGTATGTTTGTCAATCCTAAAGAAAGAAAATGGCTTTTGCTGAAAGGGATTTCAGTGAGTTTCAGCTCTGAACAGCACCTGCTGAGATCAAGAACAAAAACACTCTTCCAGCAATGACTGAGGATCTAAATTCAAATGGCCTGATCTGCCTCCCTTGCTTGCTGTTTCAGAGGGTCTGTTAGTGGGAAATATATACATACATATGCACACACAATATGTGTTCACTTGCTGACCTTATACACTCGGGTCTGTCCAGCAGCTGGCCCTGTATGCCTGCTCTATCCTCCAAGATGCTGGCATGTTGGCACAGTTCAGCTGTTGCTACCTAGGCTTACACACACTCACAGCTACAAGCACTATGGATCCTCCAGCAGTTGGCCTTACACTCCAAATTTAACCAGTAGCTGTGGACTGGACCCCTTGGCATCCCAGCTGTTTCCTGTACAGACTCACACACACTAAAGGGCTTTCTGTCTGGTCCTGACCTATGACCTTACCACTAGTCAACTGCCAGACCTTACATCCTCCACAGGTGCTGGATTAGACTTGGTCCCTTCAGCACCAAGTGCTCAGACTCTTTAGTCTCTCCAATATCTCAGCCAGACCTAAAGCTGCTCTATATCTGACTACCAAGCTTCTACTCTACTCACCAGCTAGTTCAGCTTTATCCTTTCTTGTGATGACACATCAACCTATGACTCAAATTTGGACATTGTGAGCACATGGTGCTTATGACCTGATCGCTGATTCCTGGCACTTAGACATCCACACACACATGGTCACAGAATAGAGAGTACGGTCTTTCAAGAAAATAGCAAGAAATGCAGTTTAATGAGAAGACAGGGCAGACTTCAGATCAGATGCAGGTCATGGCCAGAGCTGAGTACTAACCAGCAGTCTGTTTATGTACTTTTTTCTCTGGTTTATCTCCTTATTCCTCTGTCTATTACACCTATCAACAATTACATATAAACACACGTAAGTAGGTGTTTCCTGTAGTTAAATAGACAGTTTTCTTGTAAGATATTTTTAGTTGGAAGGTCCTAACTGTCTTGTGGTAGTTCACGAGGTAGGCAAATATCTGTGACTACTTTGACTGACTGCTGTGAAAGCCAGGATACAAGCAAAGTGGTGAAGAGAGAATCTGGCTCTCTTTGTGGTCCAGACAGCATTCTTCTATTTTGCAAGAAGAGTAGAACTGGAAAAATGGCACAGTCATGAAAGAAAGCAGAGGGAAAGGCTGTGGAGAGAAACTAAATCCAATTTTATATCTAGTAGTTAGAAAAAGCAGCACAGAACAGTCCGTTATCCAAGAGCTTGGAAGCAGAGTACCAGATGGCGTCACCTGCTTGTTTGCTTGCGTCTCTTGTAACATAGATTGCAGTTTGAAATTGCATGATGGCATGATGTATTACAGAGCAAGGTTCAAAGACCAAGTGAACTGAAGTAAAGAGGATGGATGAGACAGAAGATTTACAAAGGAAGATGATAAGCTGACAAGTCTGTCCCTGAGGTCAGGATATCTGAAGGTGATCTTCATTTAACATTCCTTTCCATCAACGACCTGTAGCAGAAACATTTGTTGTGATAGTGACTGTGCAGTGTGGAATGAGCTTCATGTCCTCTATAATATACCTTAAAGCTTTAAATTTCATCAAAAATACACATTATTTATAGTTCTATGTGGTTTAACACAGTACCAAACATTCCTTTTTATGGTTTGAGAAGACAGCTTGTTTTAAAGAAAAAGATATTTTTCTAAGGTCTGTCCCAGGGCAGTTATTGAGACCATGAATTTTATTTGGCAAAGCTGCATATGTAGATGGTTAAACTCATGTTCTTTCACATCCATTGTATTCACAAAGGAACCAAGACTGCAAATGTGAGCATCAAGTAATACTTTACCTGACTTTATAGATGACCACTTTGGCACACATTGACAAATAACTATCATCATGAAACTCAAGGGTAAAAAAAACCCCAAACATCTTTGTACAATCAAATTGTATGAATAAATGAAATCCATTCCTAAATGAAGGCCTTATTTCTAGACCTAAAGATTAGGACTGGGTTTTCATTTGTCTTGGAGGGCTTTTTGTGTTGGCTTGGAATATTCTATCTTGCTTAAAGTATAGTTGAAGGGAATTTTTTTCAAGGTTTAAACAAGAGAAGGATAATTTCTGAAAACTAAGTGTGGTTAATCAGAGTTGGTGTCAGTTGTTACATGTGGACTTTAAATTCAATCAAGAATGAACATATTCCTTTTCTGGTTAACATGGGACGATAAAAATAACGTTATTTCTTAGGCAATATATTTAATCAATGAATTTACCATTTAATTAAATATTTTCTTCTGTCTTACTTTAGTATACCATCACAGATTTCTCCTGTACTTCCCCAGTTATAATCTTAATGCACCTATGAAGATATGATAGAGCAGATAATAAATTAATTATGCAACAATTTCATCCCAGTTGTTCAAAATCTAGAACAGTAACTCAGAGATAGGCTCTCTGATGGGATAGAATGCTGAGAATGGACAACAGTGGCAGGTGTGGACTTGAAATCATTCCTGAATTGTTGTTTCATCCTCCTAATTCAATTCCTGTGTTGCTGGACTTCATTCAGGGGTATTGATCTTTGTCTTGTCCTACTAGATTTTGGCTTTACTGCTCATAATTTGTCTGAAATAAGGATCCACATTGGATGTACATAATAGTAAATAGTAAAACCTAAGGGATTACTCCAGTACAATAGTTTACTGTGAATTTATGTTCCATAGAGCCACTTCCTTTCAAACACCAACATTCTTCTCAGTCTATATTTTTATATTGAGGCTTATATATCAGCAACTTATATTTTAGAAGCATATTTTCTTTTCCTGATGTCAAATTATTAAGTGACTTTTCTAGCATCAAACTATCTGTTCAGGTCTTTGAGAAAAGTAGTTTTGTGGGCTAATGTTTTATTGAAGATCACTTGATATTGCTCTGCTGTGTTAGCAGTCTGTTGCAGCAGGGTTGGGATGTTCATCTCAGGCTGGGGTTGGAAATGTGATGCTTGCATGCATTTTTTACTGACTATGAAAAAGGATCAATTTAAAGTTCCTTTCATGAGAAAACATTCCTTCCCTCCTCTGGTATCCAGTCATTCACCATGGAGCTTACTGTAAAACTTGTCTTTTGGGAGCTGGAGTGTTATTTAGAAGAAAACATGGTGTGGAGTAGAATTATAGTCCATGTTGAGTCTGCCAGTTCCTGATTTGCTTGAGATGTGATCACAGTTGTAGAAAGGGTGCTGCTGCTATTTGAATTGATTACATAACCTTGTTTTGTTGTGCTTTAAAGCTATGTCAATGCTATGCAAAGATGTAGACAGATACTCTTTTAGGTGGTGTTTAAATCAAAAGGGAAAATGATGAAATAATTAAGCTGTCTGGGTAATTTTTTTAAGTCCTAATCACGAACTGAAAATTAAGGTTTCTCTGCCTTTCTGTAAAGAGTAATGTTCAATATGGGCCAGAAATATTTTATGATAAAGAAATAAAATGTTATAATAAAGAAAATATTTTTTATTTTCTTGACTAGTTTTCATATTTCAAGATTTCCATACCTGTCAGAGTGAGCAACCAAACAGAGAATAGATTTTTAAAAGTATGGGAGGTAATACTCATAAATTCATATTCTTTCCATGTTAAGTACTCAAATTAAAAAATTGGTAATTTACCAAATTGAAAATTAGTCTTGTAAAAAACACTTAGACATGAATATAATGGTATTCACACTACCAGTTGTACCAGTTGTAAAGAAGTTGTCTGTAATCCAATATACTGAAATTGGCCTTAAAACTTTGAGGAAGTAAATGTTGTGTGATGCAGGAAGAGAAGGCTTTGGAGAGACATGGAGAGAATGAAGATGATCTGGACATCAAAACTTACAACAAACATGAGCTTTGTAGTATACAGCATGATTAAAATCCTTTTCTTTCCCTCTTCTTTGAAATGTGATTTGCTAAATTTCTGTTGCCAGCTTGTAGTAGTTCCTACAGTGTATTGTATCACAGTTCTTTTGGGAGGAATGCTGGATGCTGCAAAATAGTATTCATTTGGCTGCTTAGTTTTCAATTAAATGGTGCAATGTGAACTGTAGTAACACAGGCAGGGGGATGGTCTAGACGAACCAATGCTGTTTCAAACAAAAACGTTTGCCAGTCTGAACACAGCATATAAGCCAGATGCTGTGAATAAATGTTCTCTTTTTATGGCCAGTTAAATCAGCACTTGTACTTCTGTAAAAAATTACTGTAAAGGAAATTGTATAGATGGGAGAATTACTCTAAACAATATTTCAGGAAAAAGTAACACACATATATATAAAGGCATGCTTAGTTTAACTTCTTTACAAAGATTAAAACAAGATAATGTATTTTATAAACAACTGAATAGGAAGAGTACAAGGAATTTTTAAAATAATGCTTGGGAAACAAAGAATTATCCACTGTAATCAATCCATCAGGCTTCAATTACGACTCTCAAAGGACTTATTAGTCAGAGCAAGACCTCCTTAGCAGCCTCAAATAAATGTGTCAGTCATAAATTCCCAGAAATGTTGACTGTACACACTAAATATTCTCTTTGCATGAAATGACTCCTTTTTTTTCCTCTAGATAATTCAATGAGTATAATGCTCTGGGTAAATATGTCTATTTGTAATTCTGGGAAAAAAAAAATCAAACATGTAAGTGATTATAATGGCACCAAAACTTAACATATTTACAAAGTTTCTTCCTACTTGTCCTTAAAATCCACCAGAGTGCAATGATGGATTGCAATGGAATAAACTTGAAAAATGTTCACAAATCAATCCAGTTTTTAGTGTAGAAAGGCAGCTTGACTATACTGTCTACATCACATTTTCATTTTAGAGATTGTGCTCTCTGCAGTGTATCTACAACACGGAAGCATTATGAAGCGAGAGTAGAACATGACTAATCCCAGCAGCAAAGCTCTGTATTAAGCATATGCCTGAGGGCTTTCTAAAAGCAGCCCTGATTTTTCTGTGCCCTCCTCTCCCTGCCATACCTCACACATGTGTAGAATAATTCATGTCAGTTAAAAGGAAGAGATAATGTTACCGGGAGTTTCTGCATCTCATCTCAGAAGGCAGTGACCATGCAACATGAAGTGAAAGAAGGAACTTTCATGTGATCTGGCAACGAGTGTCTGGTGTCTACACCATTCATATGTAGGGCCATATTAGTCCTTTCTATTCAAGTAAGTTTGCTGAAAGACTCGCTGGACCAAAAGTCATTATCTTTGCACAGTCCTGCATTCCTCTGTGCTAATTCACCATTAGATTCACTAACTTTATGCAGTGAAGACTGAAGATCACTTGGTGCAGAGCATAGAAAAGATTTACAATCCTGGAGTTATTTGACTTCATCTTGGGCACCAAAGGTTGACAGT
Source organism: Phylloscopus whistleri (assembly GCA_017589585.1). Lineage (NCBI taxonomy): Eukaryota > Metazoa > Chordata > Aves > Passeriformes > Phylloscopidae > Phylloscopus > Phylloscopus whistleri. Next base: position 1,000,230 of record JADMLD010001289.1, read on the forward strand.
GTTGTCTATACCACTGAGAGATTCGAGGTGTAGGAGCAAATATTAGCCTTGGCTACTCAGTTGGGATAAGTACATCTCTGTCATTTAGCTTGGGTCTCTAAAGGGTCCCAAAACAGACCTTAACTCAGAGTAAAATATGTAGAATTGAAATGTTTAGATTTTAATTACTAAAAACAAAAAGAAAAATTATGTCAGTATTCTGCTAGACACTCCTTTCTGCCTTTATAATGATGTAAAAGAACTCCTTACAGTAGTACACCAATGTCATTTTTGCTATGTAATTGTTGTGCTGGATCAGATTGCACTACATCAGTAAAATTATCCTCCCAATCCACCTTTTAAATTATTGTGAACCCTTGACACAGTGCAACTAAATCTCTCAAATGAAGACCTCCCTTTCTACACTGTTTGTCAAATAGTAAAAAGGAAGAAACAAGAACTGCCTGATACTATTTGGAGAGAAATTTTGACGAGAACATCTTTCCAGTACATGTGAACTATAGATGCAGCTCCCTCTCCAAATCACAGCTTTCCCATAAGTTTGGGAGAAGCAGATTTCACTGTTTTTTTTGTTCATCACCCTGTGACAAAGCCCACAGCAGATGAATTTGCATCCCAGTTGGTGTCAGAATAGTTCTATCTCCATAGACTTAGCAGTGAAGATGGGATTTCTTTTGCAGCTTCTTTTTGCATATGAAGAAGGAAAAGTATTAAAGCTTACTTTCAGATGTCACAGCAAAAAAAGTAAAGTAGTAGGGGTAAGAGAAATTGCTCTTTCTCCCTTTTGCTGTTATGTTAGGGAAATAAGTTTCAATCTTGATTGCCTTTCAGTGCTTTATTGCATCCAATTTGCTTTCTTATCATAGATTTTTTTTTAAATTTTGCTATTGTTGAGATATGATTCCTTTAATTATCTGAGATTTCAACTTCTCAGCTTGTAACTGATATTCTCCCAAGGGTTTCCCATAATGTATGGTGAAGGTGCCTCCTTGACCCAGCAAGCCCTGGGAGTTGTCATCTCCTCTACTGCATGTGAAATGTTCTTCCTGCTGAAGTAAAGCCATTGTTTGGCCAATTATTGAGTTGGCAGTGCTCATCTCCAGGATTTCATCCAGGGCCTGGCCGTATTTATTATACAGGCTTGGATCTTGGCTCTTCTATACTTTATCCCTGTCTACATAGATGCTCCTTCTGCTTTCCTAGTGCATTAGTTTTTGAAAGACATTTCAGCTGCCCACAGATTAATACAGAAACTCATATATTAGTTTTGCTACCTCATGTTGTAAAGATGTCATCAGCTCACAAAGAGATCCCAAATGAGCTTTACTGGCTTATTGGACTAATAAAGAATGTATGATGAGTGTAAGATACTCTTGGATTCTTAGTCACTGTGACTGTTTATTTCCTGTGTACCACGCCTCTGGCCAAGAAATCTATAGCTGAATCCTAGGCCCTTCTGACCTTGTGCATACTGGAGTCAGAACTTCACAAAATTAAAAAAAAACTTTCTGAGTCTAATGTCTCTCTTGCTATAAATAGGATGGTGCACATGCCTAAGAAGGTGAACATTTTTTCCTGTCTAATCTTTGATCTTGCCCACAAAGGGTGTGACACTTTATCTTCTGATCTAATAGATGCATTATGCTGAGCTGAAATACACATCCCTGACTTGATTTACACTTAATTATTTAAATTGGCTAGATTTAGGTTACTTTGCAAATAAGAAAGTTGTTTTTAGGTACGTATTATTCTACAGCATTCAATTAGCCAGTGGCATTTAACATTCCTGGATGTTGCAAACTTACTGTCTATACTTTAAATGGCTGTTTAACTATTTACAAAATCCTATAATTTATGGGACACACTGATAGCAGAATTATAATTTTGTGCTCTTTCCTATGTGTTTCAATTAATTTTGAAATTTTAATCCTGAATTAAATCAAAACCTGGAAGATTAATAAGAAAGTATTATTTCAGATGACTGATCTTTATATCTTTGGATTCTATTACTTTAGGAAAAGTTTGATCCCAGCAAGAACAATATCGCCTTTCTAAATATCTTATTTTTATAAATAAATCACATATTTAAATGCTTTCCCAATAATTTGGGATTTTTGGCAGTTGCAAGAGCTTCTTTCATAGGTCAACATTTATTGTTCATTTTGGGTAGTGACTGTGTACTGGGTCTGGCTGTTTTGGAGTTTATCTTTTTCACAGGAAGCTGTATGGACCTGCGTCTAAAATGGTTCTGATTGCACATCAGCGTTTTGCTAACTGCTGAACAGTAATTTTGCAGCATAGGGACTTTTCCTATTTATCCCTTTGGCTGCCAGTGAATAGGCTGGGGGTGCATAAGTTGAGAGGGGACCAAGCCAGGATGGCCGACCTAACTTTATCAAAGGGATATTGTGTGCTGTATAACATTGTGCTCAACAGTGAAGTTGAAGATACAGATTTTCCCAAAATTGTGCTTACTTTGAGACTGGCTGGGAATGTTCTCCTGTTGGAAGTTGGTGAGTGACTGTCTTTACACCACATGCTTTTTTTTTTTTTTTTTTTTTTTTTTTTATTCTCTCCTTCCTTTAGTTATGAAACTGTTTATATCTTGACCCAAGTGTTTACTCTTGCTTTTACCATTCTGGTGTGAATATGGAATGACTGATCATCTGTGTTTGTGCTTAGCTGCTGACCCACAGGCTTACATAGACCTGTTTTAGCTGACTGGTAGAGCCTAAGAACTTCCAAATATTATGGTGAAAAAAAAAATCAGTGATGAACTGACTTCTGAAAATTGCAGAGGAATTGAATGTACTTTATTGGAGTGCAGATGAAGTGTTGAAGATATCACTGGCCTTGATTGTCTTAATTGTTAGCATAGCACCTGGCATTATTTTGAACCCAGCTGCAAACAATTCCAAGGCAGAGCTCAGAAAGGGCATTAAAACAGATGCTATTCCTGCAGAGAGCTTCCAGGCCCCATGTTAGGCTGAATAGGAAGGTTTAGTAGTAGGAATGTTCTTTGCTGGTGAATGTCAGTGTTAAAGCCAGTATGGGAATCTGTAATTTACTGGTGTGTGTATCACCATTGGGTCTAATTTTCCTATAACATGAGCTCAATAACTGCAATATTTGCAGGAATTGCAACAGTGGGGGAAAATACCAGATAATGATGTAAATCTTAATTAAGTAAGTCAAAGATTCTCATTGAGACTAGGACTTAAATGTAGAATCCCCACATTTGAGGCAGGATGTGATTAGTGAATTATTCCAAAGAGATTCTTCCCATTGCCCCCTCCAATTTTTGATAAATAAATATTATATTGAGGTCACTTGTAAATAAATTTGTTTAATTCATTTGTTCATAAACAGGACTTATTTTCTAAAGAACACATAACTATAACCTCTACTCTCCTGACTGGGTAAAAAAGGGTTATTTTTACTCAATTTCAAAAGCTGACAGTGTAGATAGCCATACTTGAACTTTTTAGACACGTAGTGGCCATGATTCATCACCTTTTAATGAAACAAATCATCTTCCAAAAGGTACTATTTTTCGCTTCATCTACAGAGGTTGTTTAGGTGCTTAGTATATGTAAAAATCTACATTGTAGAGGTCTAAAAAGCTGGGATGTATCCTTCAGTGCAGGTTCATTCATTTTTTACTATACAATTTAAAAATAATCAGGATGTGAAAACCTGACTGTGTAAAACCTGATTATTATAACTCTTGTAAGCTCTTGTCTGCTAGATACAGACAATTTTGCAAAATGTTCTTTGGCTGTGAATTTATAATTTCAAAAATATATTGTGTTGACTGCCAGAAGAACTGGATTCCTACTTCTCTTCATAGAATAAGGCTAGTGAAGATACTCCATGAAGGCTTTTTTTCTGGATTCATACATGTTACTTCTAGGGATAATAAAATATTAAAGATTTTTGTGATAAGTGAGAGTATCACACGGGATGTAGACTAGCACAACTGACTCATCTATCACTATAGCCTCAAGGCCTGTAGAAGGTAACACCTTCAAATTTCTCACATCAGAGTTGCACTTACAATGGCAATCTCCACTGAAAAGGCCTTCATACCCTGTCACTGATCCCAGCAGCCCACCAAATAATTTGAAGGTATGATATTCAGTTAAATAGGATCGGTGTGGCTCTCCCAGTGCCAGAGGATCTGGTATAGGAAAAGATGTTTTAATAAGTAGTCCAGCACAGAACAACTATTGAATTACTGGCCTACAATAGCATGAATTTGAAGGTTATACTACAATGCCCTCACCAACTTCAAAAACCTAAAATAAATATTGAGACAACTTCTCCACATATTAGGGCCTAAAAGAAGCCGTTTTTTAAATGCAGGCTGTAAGCACGGAGGGTTTTAAAAACTGCACTGTGTTCAGCTCAAAGTTTTCCAATCACTGGAGCATTTTTCTTGTGCACTGTCAAGCTTCTACTGTAATTATGGTCCATATTACATTTCAGGTACTTTTCACATGCCTGTAAAATCAGACCCTTCCAAAACTATCTGCTTGTGATTTCATAAACATTCATCATAGCTTTCTTTGTGGCTGGCTATCTCCAAGGAGTTTTAAGTCCTGTGATGTTCAGTGCGCCTGCCCAGTGGCACAGCTCAGTGACACTGAAGTTTATTGACATTTCTTTTTGCTCTTATGCAGCCCTGCTCTGTAACATTTACTCTGTCAATTATATTCATTTTGGTATTCATAGTCAATTCTATCTCTGTGTGACTTAAATTGTATTTCACTAAATTAAAGAGGCATTATAAAGTTGTTACCCTTTGATTTTGTAGCTTTAATTTCATTTTTCTTTAATCTTTGGAGCACATTAGATTATCAATTAGCATAATAAAACAGTCACTGTGGAATTTAGTAACAATACTGGATATTCTGTGAAGTGAATCATCCCATTTAATGTTCATAGCATGATGGCAGCATGTGCACCAAGTCAGAAAGGAGCCAAATTTCTATTCCACACTTCTGTAGTATCTCTATACATGAATAAGGGATTTTGAGATTATTTTAAGGAGTTGTTTCCAATGATTGTGGACTTCTTTAGAAAGTTTTGTATATTCTAAAGTTGTAAGAAATTTGCAAGATCTTAATTATTCAAACTCTTTTTCATTATAGAAGATGCAGTCACTGTTGTTGGTAGGCAGAATGAAGTCAATTGATATTTTAGGACTGTCTTAGGGTACCCCTTTCAAAACAATGATCTCTGCCCACATTTTGGGTCTGAGAGCTTCCTTCTTTCTAGTGGTCAAGACCTCCTAGCCTGTTTGCATTCCTTCCCTGGAGACACCAATGAACTTTATGTTTTTCCTGTAGGTGAGTTGGGCTTCTATGTTCCTTCTCCTGAATTATCTGCTTTTTGTAGGCAGGGCAGTATTACTGCTGCATACTGTGCATTCATTGAGCATGTAGAGGAAAATTAGGTACAAAGCTTCCTCTTTCTTCTGTCTCAGGGGCTTAGGCAATGGGGAGGCCAGACATTTAAAGTGCCAGGATTCTAAACAGCTACAGTTTAAATTTCTTCATGAGGATGAGATGCTTGTAGTAGATTTAGCCTCCAGAGCTATATAAAAGCCAAGAGGAAAGAACAAGGTTCTAGAGCTATAGGTCTCTTTGTAGTACACCAAATCTTTATTGTATTCAGTGATTTTACTGAAAATTCAGAAACTTATAATGCCATAAAAAATATACATTTCAAAATATCCTCCAGCAACAGCAGACAACTTGAAGAGATACCAATAACTACCCATGCATTCTTTTAAATAACAAAGAATATCAGTGTGGCCAGAAACATAATTATGAGTGTCAAATCATTACAGTTACCTAATGATTTCTGAAGATGTTAAAGAAGTGGGAGGGAAGGATACAAAGAAATGAAAGATAGAAAGATATAAAGAAAAGGAGAAATGTAAAAGGAAGACCAACAAATGAGCAGTCAGTCTACATATTCACCAAACCAGTGGTAGTCCAGCTGTTTTCCTGATAAAGAATAAAATTTCATTGTTGCAAGAGTATAATATTTTCTGAGTCACTGTTAAATATTTCTCATGGAATTTACCACAAAACTTTCTAAGAAACTTTCAAACAAACATACACAAAAACAATCAATCTCTTTCATTTGATTTTTTCCCTTTTCTAAAATTATTCTTTATAATTTGGTTGAATTCAGGAATACTGGATTTCCTTACTCTTGCCTTTTCTTCTGCTTATTGTCACCTTCTGTCTACAAGAGAATTTTTTGGGAAGAGAAAAGCCTTGGTGACCTGAGATCCCCTGAAGTGACCTACACCACCAGTCCTGCTGGCCCATTTCCCTGATTCTGGGTGAGTCACTGACAAGGAAGGAGTGGTGACACTGGCCATTGACACTGTGACACAGACTGCAGGGTCAGCAGAGCTGCACTTCCCTCTACCAGGTTTCACCCTCTATAAAAAGCACAGGGCCGCCAGACAGAATGGAGTCTGTTTAACATGTATGAAGGTGGGGAGAGAGATGTGAACAAGAACTCCTCTTCTGCAATATTTCTGTTAAAACACGTCAGTTGTTTCCCCCCCTCTGTTAACACCAAAGCTGATCTTAAACATGCTGCATTCCAGACATCATGTGCTTTCTATTTGTATTCATTGCAGATGACACTAAAACTACTGCAAATAATTCAGGTAATTGACAAACCACAGGGGCACTTACCCTGTTCATTGGCCTATTTTAGGCTGGCTCATCATCACCATTCTAATTGATGACAGGTCTCTAGTTTTTCACTTGCCAGGCTGCAAGACAAGGAATATTAATAAAGTATTCTGGCAGTGGGAATGTTGGAACTGTTTCCAGCCTCTTGAAAGCAATGAGCTCCTCCGCCCCCAGCCCTGCTGCTAATGTACAAGTGATATGGTGGGGAACTTTTTCAGTGTAAGAACACTCTCTTTTCTCCATTGACTCAGCCCTTGCAATTACCCAAATCTAATGTGACCATAGGTTTTTAATGTAATGCTGTACCCTGCAACAGCTTGTTATTAAAATGTAATGCCATCAAAGTAGCTGACATCTTTATGAAATAACAATATAATATTAATAATATATATATAATGTACTATAATGTCTTACTTATAATAAAGAACATTTCAGAAACTGAGATTGGTTTTATTTACTGTTTACCATTGCCCTGTTCCCTAGATACTCAGCATTAGTATTTATTAGTAGGAGAACATATATATACGTTCTCCACTGTGCTTTTTTTCCCACACAGACTCACAATAAAAGCCATTTCCTAGCCCAGATTATTTCACTATCAGACTGGAACACAGATAACAGAGAGCACTATACAGTATGCAGAGGTAGAGAAGTCACAGGTCTGCAGCAAACAGAGGAATCTTGGACCCATTAATCAATAGTTTGTCAAATCCACTTTCATAGCCCATGGACAGAAGTATCTCACTCCATCCTAAAAGAAGTCTTTTAAATCGTTCAGCTGCCTGTTTCTTCCTACTGACTATGGAGGGAAATATAGCAGCAACCTCAGCATTGCCCATCTGATGTTAGGTGAGATGCAATTCACTTTTAGTCCTTTCATTTGAAACATCCTTTTGACTTACCCACCCAATCTGGCACATGGATGTGGTGTAGTAGGCTTCACTGCAGTGGCAGTGGCAGGGTGTGCTCTAACTATCGCTTTTGTCCTGTTTTGTCATACAAGGAATTTTCCAAATTAAAGAAGAGAAAAAAACCTCTGTACTGTCTTTTGAAGAGTCTCCATGTTTTTCCTTGGACAAGAGGCTATTCCTTGGTCAGGAGACCTGAGTTGTAAATCTCACAACTTCTTTCCCTGCAGGACTCAAAGTTGTGATATTTCAACCAGCTTGGTTGTGGCAGGGGTTGAGTGATTCAGTTCTGATATTGCTTCTGTTCCACTGGAGAAGCACAGTAATTAGTAAGTTCATAATAGCTAAGGCTATTATTCTACTTGCAGAGGTAGGTGCCAGATTTTATAAAGCAAGAATTTAGGTTCTGAACAGACGCATTCTTTACAGTCTCATTTAGCAAAATGTTAGAAAGTAACTCTGCCCTCCCTTAACTTTGTGACTTCTGTAAGGCAGTGCTGAATTTATTACTATGTTTCAGAACTGTAGCCTGAAGACCACCCATGTAGCAAAGAAATCCTCCATGCCATTTGGCTCTGTGTCTGCCAGGGATAATTGGTGATGGAAAAGGAAGGGAGTAAGTGTTCGTTTTACTTAGCACTTTTCTAAATCAGGCTTGAAAGGAGAGAAGTAGTGAAGGGGGGAGCATAGAGAGAATGTTATTTTATTCATTAAAAGTCAACGTCTGGAATTTAAACATGTCGACAGGCTGAAGCTGTGTTCTGTGAGACAGCGAGTGCCCTTGAACCCCTTTGATGTCAGTGGTAGGTGAGGTAACTCAGTGCTCCATGGGATTGAACCCTGAGGATTCTCCTGAAAAGTCACAAAGAAGGATGCCAAAAGGATGGATTTTTAGCTGTACACTATCCCTCTCTTTCTATCTCGTAGATCTAGATCTATCTCAATGTGTGTGGTTAATTCATTTGAAGTAAAGATATGCATACTAGAAGAGTCAGTGTGCAGTTCAGCATGGTGTCTTTTCAGTTCAAAGAGATGAAGGGAAATGGCTCATTTATCAGAGACACACTCTTGTTATTCCATTGGACAACAAGGGAGGCAATGCTTGTGTAATCCAAGCTGTTTGCTGTGTACTCCAGTCTTGACACATTTTCCTGAATTTGGCAGACAACTCCTGCAAATAAAGGAATGTCTGGAAGTAGAAGGAAGGTGGAATTCAATCCCTAAGGGATTAATGTGTCGCAGTCGCTGGCATGTGTGCCAGTCAACATTGACACAGCACTCGAGGTGCTTCACCAAAATCATCAGAAGGCTTCATGACCAAAATCATCAGCATGTTGTTATTCAAACAGTCTCCTATGTCTTTCTTCTTTATATCTTCTAAGAGCATCTCCACACAGCTCTGGCATTGTCTCTCTTCTGTTCCGAGTCCGGCTCCATCCTGCCCCTAGCACGGCCGCCTAACCCTGTCTATGCTGAGTACAATATCTTACAGTGTCTTACCTTCTCTGGCCCTTGCCACGACCTCCTGTCCCTGGGTCTTCACAGCACGACGAACAGACTCCAACTGACTCCACCCCAGTTAACTCACTACTTATCATGCTCAAGGCTGTGAGGGCAAGGTGTTTCTACTCTGAGATAATTAACACAGCTGTAACCTGTTGGATGGGAGACTGCCTTCTGCAGCATCTCTTTTTGCATGACCACATTAATGACCTAGTTATTTTGAAAATATGAGGCAACTGCAGAGATATTTCTCAAATTATTCCTTGCAGCAATTCTCACACATCGTGGTAAGGAACTGCAGAAATACTTTATGGATTTCCTCAGCTTTTTATCATTATGGTATTTTATGTCAATAAGTTGCAAAATCTAGACTTCTCTGGTCTGGTGTTTGAGCATGCTCCTTGTAAATCCTTTTCCTTGTATCAAGTGTCCATGGCTTCTTGTCCTTTCACTGTGAATTGCTGGAAGGGGTTTAACTTTATCTTCCCTACGTCTACCCCACAGGTAATGGTGGGGTATGATGATACACAGAGTAACACGATCAGGCTGACAGAAGCTGTGCAATTTCATTGGTGTACTGGTTTTGTTTTGGTTAAATCCCAAAGTATATCAGCATTTGAGCGGAAAATGAAAAATCCTTTGAGGAGGAGGATCATCTCTGTATTTCCTGTCTGAATATGAAACTCTACACCTGCTCTGCCAAGGGCCTAGGACTTCTGGTGCTGTTGGGTTTGCAATAGATATCACAATTGTATCTGGTCTTTTCAGAGGACCAGATGACGAATCCCTAAGTGGAAAGAGCTGTGTACACTGCTGCTGCATAGCCAAGTTGCATAAGAACATGCTTGGGTAAACATGTACACACAGAGTATAATTTTAATGTTATACATAGTGCAGACAGTAATCAGATTGTCTACTGTTGTTTCGTTGTATACTTGTTGAAAGTGGAATTTTGTTTTGTTTTTTAAAAGCACAATTAGTGACTGAGTGCCTTTGGTTTCAGTATTGATGAAATCAGGGGGAAACAATGTTTGTTATTGCAAGCATTCAAAATATTGGGTAAACATACTTGCAGTTTTCCCATGTTGCATGAGGAAATGATTGTCTGTCTAATCTGAGGTTTATATTCATTTTATGTTTCACCTCTTATTAAACAGTCAGAAATCCCTCAGTTCCTTTACTATCAAAACTCAAGCATCATTTAATGGCACTGATTTTTTCCATTTCCAATGAAATCAGAAGAAAGAGTAAGCCCTTTAAAAGGTGATACTGGGGAGAGTAACATATTGTTTTTCAAAGAAGTTTCAATAGTTAGCTATGTACATGTCCACAGCTCACTACTGTATTTACTTTAAATATGACTTCTCTTGGTAGATTGATTTCCCTTCTGAATATGTAATGTGAGTTTTTTAAGAATCAAACAAAAAAATCTGTCTCTTTAATAAAGAGACAAAAATATGTCTCTTCAATCTCTCTGACAAAATCTGTCTGTCTCTTTAATAAAGCCTGGACCAATAGGCACCAAAATCAGTAGCAAAACTTGTACCGAGTTAAATAAAAACAGTTCAAAATGTTGTGCAATCAGAATTCCTCACTGTAAAACAGGTTACCCCTCCTTTCCTGCTTTCTCTGTGTTTTTCTATCAGCTGTATGATCAAGTAATGGAAGGCAAAAAAGGTTGACCCTGATGCTAATTGAAGAAGTCTTGGCTGGGGCCAGCTGGTTTGCAGCATCTGTGAAAACAGTATGAAAATGCAATTTTGAATAAGTCATCAAAATTGAACAGTAAAAGCAAATATAGCTGATCATGCAAATTCAATAAAGAGGTTGAAAAAGAAAGAAAACAAAAACTATAAAGTCTAATGTAATAAACTGAAAAAGGTCCAACACCTGAAATGGCATGAAAAAATGTGATCACATTTAAGAATTTTTATTAGAATAAACTACATTTTTTATTAACATGTAATTTTCACTTAAAAAGTTAAGTTCATCTGCAAATGTCATCTGAGAAATACTAATGGCATACTACCAGATAATCCATTTCATAATCATGTGTGGTTTTTCTCAATCTAATCTTCAACTCAGACTCATTAATAAAAAGATAGTATGAGGGTATTGCAATGAAGAGCAATTTTCCTCTTAAGTTAGTTACCAGTAATACAAAATGAGAAGAAAACCCTGAAATGGAAAATGTGAAGAAGTGATAGGTCTGGATTTGTTTGGTTTTTTTTTTTTTCTGTGAGAAATGGAGCTCATTTTTCTCAACTGATAAAGGTCAGGGGAAATGAAAGCAGGGCAAGTATATGTCTGTGCTTCTGTGGGTGAATACAACTATTCTGGTATTTTGCTTGTGACCATTTCACCTCAAGTGTCCTTAGAAGTTTAAAGTCTTGGAATATTAACACCTCAGTAATTAGCTTCCAAAGGAACAAAGAAAGGCCTTAAAGGGGAAAAATATTGTTAGGTAGATTCTTTATTTTACCCTGGATGAGAAGTATAAGGAAACTTTAATGCCAAACCTGCCCATGGTCTGCCTATTACTGCCACATTCTACAGATTTTTGTTCAGTCATAGATTGCTGCTTTTGAGATCAACAAAAGTATAACTCAGGGTTTATGTTGGATTATTTCCTTATTTATTTTTGTTAGAGAGTTGTGTATAGGGACAGCTCTCCTTTCCCAGGTATGATTGCTAGAGATTGTATTTGGTCTGGCTGAGATGGAGTTCATTTTCCCACAGCAGCCCTCACAGTGCTGTTCATTGGTAGCTAGGAAAGGTGTTGATAACACACCAGTGGTTTAGCTGCTGCTGAGAAGTTCTGGCCCAGCATGAAAAAAATTAATATAAAACGTAAGGAAGTTTAGACAAGACAAGACAAAAAGCAGATTCTCCAAGAAGACAATAGAACTATTGCAAGAACCCAGATCCAAGCTAGCTAAACATGGACTGAACATAGCTGTGTACTGGACTAAACCTGTACTAAATATGGCCAAACGTACTGAAGCAAACTTAGGGAGTCCTTACTCTAGCCCATAAAAGTTTTAATAGCTTCATAATATCATGATAAGCAATATAGCCAAACAAGCTTGTTCTGTAAGAGATGTATGAATAATAAACTATGATATAATTTATTATTCATGAAGAACAGTAAATTATTTTAATCACATTTTCTCTATTATGAAAATTTTAAAAAGCGGTGCTGCAGGCAAATAAATGGCCACGGAAAATGTGATAATTCATTCCAATCTTTTTTTAATAAACTTTATTCAAATAAAAGGAAAAAAATAATTAAGTGAAAGCAAGTATCTAAAGTCTATGTCTGTGAAATGACCATACACTTTAAAAGGACATCAGAAGCCTTTTCAGAGCAAAAATAACATTTCTAGTATTAATCTTTAGACCAGGTCCAGAGACAGTAACATCTATCTTTAGAAACTTGATTAAAATGCTTTGAACTCCAATACCAATTAATATATACTTTGGAACTCCTCACTTTGCATAGTCACAGCTCTATTTTGGGCAAATGTGTACAACAGGCTCCAGTAAAATACAGTGAATATGAAAGCTTTATTTTTATTTAATAAGTGGAAAGATAGATCAATGGCTTGGCTAAATGAAGCCAGGTGAAGGCTGACCTTCTGGATGTTAATAAATGGGGTTTAATCTAAATTGATATTTTTGATATTTCATAAAACTTTACTGTGTTGAAAAACTTGTGTCTCAGATATTTTTAAAGACTTCAAATGTTATTTCACTTGTGTATATACTGGACAGATGTTTAAAAGTCCAGTTTTTATGGAATCTTATGATTGTTATTTTTCCTTTTCTTCTAGATTACAGAAAACAGATCCTGTGCTGAAAATCATTGCCTTCAGAGATGAGAGAAGACCACTGGAAAATTCCTTGAGGAGTTTAATATTGCCATTCTAAAATACTGATAGGTGCTCAAATTGGGGGAAAAAAACCAGAGAACCTTCAGACAAATTTTTGTTCCTATCTTGTATGTATGCTCCTATATGATCACTAAGATCAGCAGTAAATGAGGATTTCTAACAGCATTCCAAGAAAGGTATTTTACCACTTTTATTTTATGATGTTTAGAAACATCCTGAGCTTATGCTTTGACTGAGAAATATTTTTCTTTTCACAGTTTTTGTTTTGAGTCCTTCTTACTATGTCCTTAAAATGCTCTGAGTTCCAGTTACAACACACCTTAAAGGACAGCTTTGAGATGTTATTTTGCTGTAAGAATAACAATAGTACTGTCTGTACAGAGGAGAAATGCTTAGTCTGCACTAAGCTCTATACAGTCTTGATTAAACTGCTACTATACCAGGAACAGCTATTTTAAAAATAGCTGAGATGTGTAAGTTTGTGACTGAAGTATAGACCCAGTCTTTGAGTGGTCAATTAACATGGATTTCATTGTAATCAAAACATGCTAAGCCCCAGGAAGAAGAGAGGGATCAGGACAGCATTTTATAAGTAGGATTTTTTCATGAAGGACACAAAGAGAAAAGAAGATTTATACCAACAGCATATACATTAGGTTCATCAATAACATGACACAGCACATCCTGAAATAAGTGTTCAATACAGGTGATGTTCTCTAAGAAGGATACTGAAATGAATATGTTAAGCTAGAGGGCTATTCTGCATGGGGCCAAGCTTAGGTGAAGCGAATCCCTCACAATGGTTATTGTAAATGGGAAGGTCAGCAGCCTCTCTTTTTCACTAGACAGATGAAATACTTTGTGGAAGCCAGCAGGAAAATAGCATAAAAGAATTAAAGGTATAGCTATTGTGAAGCATTATTTTCTTAAAAGAACCTGGGCCACATGTTGATTAAGAAGGTAGCCACTGCCTTTATCACAAGTGATTTGCTTCTGTCATATTTTTCTTAGAGCTATTTCTCTATCACATGCACACAGAGAGAAGAGCAGAACTTGGGGTCAGGTCATGGCTTATTCAGCCTGCAGGGAACTGTGCTGATACCCTTTTGGCATGACATGCCACTGCCAACTGTATTTAGAAAAGAGATGGTTTTACAGCGACAAATTTCTTCACTCTGGTGACCAGGGAGCGCAAGAGTGGGGAGTACATGAAGTGCCTGCACCTTCAGTGTGCTTTCTGACATAAAATATGGCAGGGGGGATAATGCATGCATGCAGACTGGTACTTGTTCTTCTCTTTGAAGAAGCTAGGAGGTAGAGTTATACCCTGTGACCCACGAAGTGACAATTTCCATTTCAGGTTGATATTGCAGAAATGCAGCTGCTCTGTGCACTGGGCTGGGCTGAAAGCAGCAGCAATGAACGCCCTTCACTATTTAGTCTGTCATCTCTCCCCACCTCTCCTTTCTTATTAAGAAGACGATGCCTTTCTCATTTCAGTGAAAGGAAAGACCCCTGCAGACTGCACAGAAGCTGGATCATGCTGCAACACGTTTAGTGTTACAGGACAGCACAGTGTTGCCCTCAGAACTAATCCCAGCAGCAGCATATCAAATCACCCCATTTCCTTTTAGTCTTTGTCAGTATCATACACAGACAGATATGGATTTTGTCTAGGGAATGGCATTTGCCTTTGAAGTCCTTTTTTCTTTTTTTTTTCTTTTTTTTTCCTCTACATCATGCATTCAGCACTAATAGAAAGTTTCTTCTTGGGAAAGAATTCCATTTATTTGCTGAGCATGTATTGGCTACACTGCTGATCAGCAGTGTGATAGGGAAATTTTCGGTTTTCTCTTCTGCATAAACCTTGTCTCTTTTTCTTTGCTTTGCATTACTGTTCATTTTGACATGTGGCAACTTAGTTGCTGCAATTGTTCCAGAGATTGCTTTGATATTTCCTCTTTTGTTGTGCTAATAGAACCACTACTCTCTCTTTACTTTGACCTTGTATTATTTAGTCAAGGCTTTCAAGCTCCATATTCTTCTGTATAGGCAGCCCTAATTTTTGTAAAGCTTTAATTACACGAGCCCTTCCTGCAGCATTAAAAATGAAGATGTTTAGGCTGTTTTATGACATTTCTCAGAGAGAAGCCAAACTTTTTTTTTTTTTTTTGGTCCAGTAATTAGTCACTATTTAATTTAATTTGCCCTTGTATTTCAGTGATGTGTCTTGGAACAAAGCCAGATATTTACTTTCTTCCACAGGTTTGGTCCTGCTACTTCTACTGCGTTGATTTCTTGGTTAGGCACAACTAGATGTGGCCAAGTCAGAAATTATAGCTCTTTTCTTGGTTTCCTTAATAATCTATTTTGACATATGGTTAATTTTTTTTTTTCATTGAAGATTTTCTGCTAGCAATATCATTTAGGATGCTGCAGAATATACTGGGTGTGCTTTTCCCCCTTTGTGAAAACTTAGAGCCTAGAACGGGAAATGTTCAAGCACCAGTGTGGGCTTCAAAATAACATTTCAAAGGAGAACATAGACAAACTTGAGTTACTGAAAATCTGTGAGTGAGTATCATTTTTAGGGTTTCTTTTGCATCAAAGTCACTTTAACCAATATGCACATTACCACCACAGCATTCTTAAGCTCTTTAACCACAATCTCTGAACAAATTTTGTGTTATGTTTCAGGGATGTTTTGTAGCTGAATCTTTTACAGTAGGATCTTGTTATCTTCCTTGAATGCTTTCTTTTTAGATGTCTTCCTTCTCCTGCTCATAAAATCTGGGCAGACTGGGGAGGAATCCTTACAGTATAATGATTTGTCTCAGTTTAAGGTTAAAGATGGCACACATTGTATTATAGTACTGATGCAGGCTTTTCTCAACTTTCTGTTAGCACTGTGTATTTGGAGCAGATATACTTATTTTTTACATAAGATTTCAATTATTTCTGAATTTTACTTGGTTACTGATCTTGTAGCAAGCTGTTTCAAACTATAAATGTATGATGCAAGAAGATAATTCTGTTAATCAGATTTGCATTTCCGCTTTATTAATTTCGTGTTCCTCTTTAATTTTCATTAAAAGTGTCACACCTGTAAGTCATTATGAAGTAGAATTTTGGGAAAGGAAGGTAATATTTTTTATATATGTGCATCTATGTATAAACATACATGTCTCAGTCAAATTTCTTGTGTGTCAGGCTTCCCACATCAACAAATGAATCTGAAATATTCCCTTCTGGATTTAAAAGTCTCCTTCAGGCTAGATCATGTAGTATATTTTGAAATTAAAATGTAATTTAGAATGTTTCATTGATTTGTTTGTTTGTTTTCAGAAATAAAACGATTTGTTTTTTGAGAGACTAGAAATCACATTGCACTTTTCTTTCACTTTTCATTATTTCTGACAATATTTTTAATTTTACTGGTTTTTTTACTCATTTTAAAAAAAGACAAACAAAAATCACACTAATAAGGAAATAACAAATATGCTACCTTATGCAAAAGAAAGAAAAATGCTGTTGTAAACCAGCATTCCATAACATATATACAGGTGTTATTCAATATGAAAAACCCCCAAATTAAGGGCCATAGAAACATTTATCATATTTGCCTTTCTTATGACTAAAAAACTATCTTAAGATAGAGGAAATTAAACAAACAAACAAAAAGTAAAAAAATAACTTTTTTCCCACTAGACCTGAAAATAATTAGGGAAATCATATGAATGAAACAGCACAGCCATGTGAATTATCTCCCAAGTTACAGTGTAAGCTTCTTTGGATATCCCAAAGTATCCTCATTACAAATTATTTTACTTTTACAGCAAATTCTAAAATGTAATACTTCATATCAGGCTTGGTCTAGAGCAGAGATTTTCTATTATGTATCAATTAGTATGTTTTCCCCTGTTACCATTTCTGGTATAGTCACATTGATAAAAAAAAATTGTCTACAAATGGTTGTATAAGCAAAATACTCTTCTTGTGTGTGTAATGTTTGTTTATTTCCCAATAAATTGATGCTAGCTCAATCTATAAAAGAACATTCCCAAGGTGAACTATGTCTCTAGCATAGTGGTTTGTTACTATAATTCTATTGATGTAACTATAATTACAATTCTTTTTGATTGCACACATGGCCTCAGAAGAAAATAGATATGTGCTGTTTTCCTCTCATGTCCAAAAAGTCAAATTTCACAGCTTATATCCATAAATCAGTGGACTATCTCTCAGCACAGCAACAAACTAGCATTTTGCCTCAATCTATTTCAGGCCCTGGCCTTAATGAACAGTTAATAGCTGAAAACAAAAACAGAAGAAAATCCAAAATGTTAGTCCAGTGTGGTTTGAAATTTTTGCTTTATTGTTTTGCTTTATTTTGTTCTGATTTCATACATCTCTCAAATTCCTTGTTGAATCATAACAATTTTCTTTGACATTATCTTGTTTAGGTAAAAAAAAAAAAGTAATAGGAAATTAAGGCTAGTTTTAATTTTTTACCCTTTCTGAAGTAATATAAATGATTTTTAAATGATATTTGTTTTCCCTTTAGAGTGGTGCTGAATACCATAAACCCTCATAGCATTTCAAAAAAATGCATAAGGTTATATGTAAAAACAACTAAGGAATGTGTATCATTATGATCCAGGTGAAAACCCTTTAAAAAAATACAAATATTTTAATACAGTTTTTATGACCTGTGTTACCTAAAGTAAAACAGGATGCTATTAACATTGCATGAGATATACTTGTTTAGAATGGCTTTTTGGTTAGTTTTTCTAGTTCAGTTTTTATTAAAACTTGGGAGTAAAGCATACATAGCAATATTGTATACAACTTCCAGAGAACATTTTTCTGGCATTGAAGCCTCCTGGGAAGGAAATGGTGAGTTTGAGCTGTGTTAGCCATACTAGACTTAGCAGAAAAAAAAAATATATTTAAAGCATAATTTCTTCATGAATTAAACAAGCTATAAATGTTTGAACATTCTCTGAGGATATATTTATAAGATTAATAAACAATGAGTAACATACATAGAAATACGAAGTGATGGGGATAAGACAAGTGCCATTCCTCCATTTATTATTTGGGTTCAACGAAATGACTATTATCTGGCACTTCTATTAAAGTGTTTCAAATTAATTATATTTGAATGCATGAAGAGTGGTTTAACAGATAATGGGCACTGCCAATGATAAGTGTCTGGTGCATACCTTACTCAAGAATTCTTTATGGTTATAATGGTTATATATATATTTCTTCTCATTGTCTATATTTTTCCGTTTCATCCACATGACATAAAATATGAACGTTTTTGGATTTAAAGGGTTGGAAATTAGAAGAGGATTCAGATTTTTGTCCTAGTTAGTTTCTTAAGAGTAGAAGCAGTGTTTTTCTAGAGTAAATGTATAAGGTGTTTCATGACTGAAACACCTTCAGTATTTCAGTCATGCTTTCAACACTGAAAATCTGCTTTCCATATGGAATTCATGACATACTCCTGGCAATTCTACTATACAGTGTAAAACTTGGCTTGTACCTGAGAAAGTCCAAATGCATTCATACATTTTTTATCAATTGTTCAAGGATACTGAAAAATATAAGTGAAAAAAAAATCTTAAAACCCTGCTGCAGTACCCATATTGTAAACACAAATGAAAATTCAGCCTCATTCTATACCAAAGGCATGTTCATTCAATTCCTGACCACTTCCCCACTTTACTTGTTTGTTCTATTCCAGCTACACAGAAAGACATCCTGAATTCACCTATGCCATTTACACATCATATCTCTTTCAGTTTCTAAGCAGTAATTCAGCTTGGGAAGAAATCAGGCTTTTATTGCCATTATGGCTTGGGCAAAACCACAGAAAAGCCAAATTTCCATATTTTTCCTGGCCAGTTGCTTGCACAGACATTAATATGAACTGTAAGACCATTTTCCTGAGCCACAGCTGCTGTCAGTAAGAACCTTACTACTTTTAAAATTGAATTGATACCTTTATCCTCAGTTTAGACAAGAGAAATAATAGTGCTGGTGCCAGAATACATTGATATAAAGCTTCACATATTTGAGTCTCCTGGGGCATCTGTGCTGGGTCTGAAGCACAGTCTGCAGGACTGGCTGGTGTAACAAACCAGTGCCTCAAATGGGAGCAGGCTGTTTACCAGTGCCCAGATATTGTCTCCAGATATATACTAGATATTCCTGGATGGAAATATCCTTTAGAACCAAGCCAGTACAGAGAAGATGTAGATCCTTTTTTCATCTGAGTCAAAACCATAGTGGACTTAGATGTCAGAGACAATTCAAAACACTGATCTAGGTTTGAATTTACTTGTTTAAGTGGAATACTAATGCTCTCCTGGTCAAGTCTGTTCAGACTTCTGCATGGCAAAACAGCAAAATCTGCCAGGGTGGCAACACACGAAACTTGCAGAGGGAAAATGTTAAAAACATTTTTCAGGGTTGCATATTTTTTCTCTTTTTAATGGTTTGTGGAGATCTTTTCTCTGTCAGAGAAGAATCTGAAATCAAAAGGGCTCTTCACAGCCTCCTTGGTAGGCTGTCGAAGGTTTTCAAATGTAAGAAAAAAATGTTGTGGGAAGAAAAACCCAGCAAAGCTTGGTGAGCTTAGCTGGAGCTTTAAAGAGATTATATCCAAAGTTCAGACAGACTTAGAAAAAGTTGAACTTGATTGTTATCTTGAAAAGCTTTCGAAGGCAGGGATCATCAACACAACCACAGTTCTCATCTCTGGCAAACAATTTCAAGCAGCTTTAGTATTAGATAGTATAGCCTGGAGACTCAGGAGAGAATTTTCAGGGCTGTTGTTTCTCTATAGGTTTCAGATTTGGAAGCAAAGTTTACTGTTGCTACATCTAGAGAAAGAAAAATAGTAGTTAGATACTGAAGATATGTAGGATGAACATCCCCTCCATGTTATTATTTTCAATATCAGCAAGAATAAATCTGATATGATTAGATTTAATTTTTTTTTAAGCAGCTAGAGTAATAGATAGTCCTTGTGGTTGGAATCAACACTATAGGAAACTTTCACCCCCCTGCCAGGCATGGCGTTTTGACTGTTCAGCAGTCAGGTTTTATGGGCACATCACAGTGGTTTGGTGACTACAGGAAATAAATTCTTGGGTACATTTTAACTTGTTAAAAGGAAAAAAAAATGCAGCACCACCATAGCATCTTTATAGATAGTCATAGACAGTCATAGTGATAGATTATCAGAGTCATAGGATCATAGAGTGGGTTAGAGGGACCTTAAAAACTGTCTAGTTCCACCCCCTTTCCATGAGCAGAGACACCTTCCACTAAAACATGTAGCTCAAAGCTCCATGCAGTTTTGCCTTGAGCACTTCCAGGGGTGGGGCACCCACAACTGCTCAGGGCAACCTGTTCCAGTGCCTCATCACCCCCACAGTAAAGAATTGCTTCTTATAATCTAATAAAAACCTACCCTATTTCAATTTAAACATGTCAAGGGCTAACTGAATATGGTACTTGAAGTGATCTCCTAACATTTTTTGTAGTATTGTCTTTGTGGGTACAAGTAACTGGATATGTTGTTCCCTTTCGGGGACTGGCAAACAGAAAGTGTTAATATTACTTGCTAAACAAGATAATTTCAGGGTCTCTCATGCTTTGGAAAATGAGAGATGAGGTTCATGGTCTGGATTCACAACAAGAATGAATAATGTATAAAATAAATATGTCTGCCTACTGCAATGGTATGCACTGCCACAGGCTGCCAGAACAGCAATGTGCTGGGGACACAGTTTTTGACAAACTGTTTCTAGAGTCATATAAAACTAAATTATTCCAGATTAATAATCTATTTATAATACTAAATAGGTATTTAAAATCATCTTGCAAGTCAAATGTCAGCAGTGAATATCGGTTTAATAGTTTTGTCTTTTGTACCATGTTGTCTGCAAAAACATAGGGCTTCAAGTGAGACTTCCCAACTATGTGAGAGTCAGTTGGAAGCTCACTGGCCTCAGTTTGTTCAAATTTACTTGTACCTGGTATCCTGTGCTTTAGCAGAGAATAGGAACAAGATACTAGTGACATGACAGTGCCGAGGAACATCTACAGAGTCAGGAAAATGTAAATTATCTTGTCATAATTTATTCTGTTGCACCAAAAGAATCTCTCTTTAAATTTCAAAGATTTTAAGGAAAGGAAATAAAGGCACTATCTAACACACCTACAGAAACTATTACACAAAACTGACTTTTTCCTTTCTTTATGTGTGTTCTGTTGTGGTGGTCAGAAGCCAGTCCTAGTAGTCATGCTGAGGAATGGGTTTGTAGCTGCATTATCCATAGGTGTTAAGAAATGGACATTTCCATTTCAGAAAAAAGAAAAGCTACATAAGCTCCAACAGCAAACAAATGATTCCTCTGCCTTCTGCTGCATGATGCTTTGCAAGATATCTTCTTCAGTACTAAGAGAACAGGCATGCCTTTTAGACTCATGTTTTGCATTATTAACCTGTCCTAATCCATAGAATTTCAGCTCCAGCAAGTATGAGATGTATATGCAATTTATTATAAGAAAGAATGTTGAAACTATGAGTTTTTCCATGCTTATCTTAGCATTTATATAGTTTATTCATCATTAAAATCAATGCATAATCATAACTGGATGTATGAGCAAGCTGCCAGGCACAGTGACAAATTCAAGGAGGCAAGTAATTTGCCAGTCTCTACATTTGGCTAGGGAATAACAGGTTATGGTGGTAATCTTTTCACACAATCCTTTTGAGGTCATTTTTCAAGCACAGATTTAAATAGAGAGACTATCTTGGAACATTCAAGGACAAAAATATAAAAATATATAACTAATGAAATATTTTAGAGTTCTCAGAAGCTGACAGGTACATGATAGTATAGCTGCTTGCAACTGTTTTCTTATCTGTGTTAATGTGTTTGAATGTTCACACTAACATGGGGTTCATAAATATTTTAGCTCAGTGAGAATAAGCCATATGAACCAGTAGTCTGTCCATGGCAATAAGCAGTCTGAGTTGTAGTATGTTATATTTATAGAACAAACACAGGTCCATTTTTTAGTCTTTATCCAAGGTTTGACCCAAATCCTACAGAAGTTAATCATGGCTTAATCCAGTATCTATTGCAGCCTCTGGAAAGCTCTCATACTCTGACTCTCCAGTGAGAGAGTCTTTTCACAGGGTGACAGTAAAAAAACTTCAAGATAGGAACAGAACCAAAATCTGAACAACTGCAGTGCTATAGAAACAAGATTTCAGATATTTCCCACTGATTTGATTGGGGAAAACACTTCACACCTTCTTTGCAGGTCCTTAAAAGAACAAGTCTGTATGAAATTTACTTTGGGGAAAATACATGCTTGAATTACCTATGCATAAATCTCGGACAGTCAAGATTATTTTAGGCATCTTTTTGGTCATCAGTTTTCAGCTTGGAACAATTTTGCACAGCCAGGAAGGAACCAGAATTAGATCAGATTAAATAGTGGGTGCCTTGCAAACTTTGCCACTTTGGTGTTATGTTGCAAGCCTCACACAACAAAAAGCTTTAGATCATGGAAATCTCAGTTAACTATATTTCTGGGACTGACACTGACAAATGGACACGAGAGCTAAAAACATGGCAAGAGGAAGCATTTTGTCTGGATTATGCATCGATGGAGGGACCTGGCCTGCGACCCACTTAATTTGGAGAGTAAAAGCCCATGATAAAAGAAAAACCTATTTTTCATATTAATGTCTGTAAAGTGACCAAATGGTAAATATATCTCAAAGTTTCCACACTTAATTGGGTTTTACTTCTAAATAAGAGTATAAGTGGAGTTTACTAGGCACCAAAGTGCCTATTTGAAGAGAGTTTAGCCAGACACAGAAGATGCTGAAGGCAGAGGTAGCAGTAGGTCAATCTGTCACATATTCTTCATTACTGCTATAAGCTGTACAATTTTTGAAAAGATCTATTTGGAATTCTTAAATCAAGTCTAAGCCTTTGAAATCAACTATCATAGAACTATACTATACTACTACTACTACTACTACTACTACTACTACTACTACTACTACTACCACCACCATCATCAATAATAATAACAACAACAATAAATATTATTATTATTATATATATTATAATGTATATAATAATGATATGTGTTTAATGGGAAAAGAGGGTGAATTAATGTTTCTAAATGATGTTAGGAAATTGATAACTGTACTTGTTCTGTTGGCTAAGGAAAACATCTGGAAGAGATGGAAACTAATGACATTTATACATAAAGATTGCTTAGTGAACCAGTGCTTCAAGGTGCACTATCTCCTCCAGGGTATTGAATGTCCTCTTCTCTAATTTAATGAGATTTTCAAAAACATGGTGAAAGCAATGTAGAAGCACTTGCCTTGGCTACCTCATGGGAGAAGAAGGATCTTTATGCTTGTGATGCTTGTTCAGCAGAGTTATGAAATGAATTTTGGACATATTGAGTAGGAAGAACTACAATGATAGGATCCTTCAGAAAGTCACTTTCTGCAAGTATCTGCATCATGCACTGCGGCTCAGCACACAAATAGAAGAGGATTTCATTAGCTTTCATAAGCTTTATTAGATGTTTGTTGGATTCAGCAGTGGGTGTCCTTCTATTTTGTAGATATATTTATGTTCTGCTGACTTTATTACTAAATTATTTTCTTCAGGAAATATTTTTATCATTAATTGTATACATGGACAATTCAGGAAGCAATTTAAACAGAAAAGTCAAATGCATTTACACATGCTTGCTCCTTAGAAGAACTTTGTGAGAATCACTGGATTCTCACTTGAGAAATAACATCTTGGGGGTTGGGAGGTATATAAACTGAGTGAATTACCTGTCATTCTTTTCAGGAATGTTACTGGGCTTCATTACTTTCAGAAAAGTGCAGAGACATTTATTCCTTAGCAATCACTGTCTTCCCTAAAGATTTGTGCTGAATGCAGAAAATGTACTGTTAATATAAGATAGCACACATCTCAAGAAAACTCAAACATTTCCTACTGAAGATGCTTGTGAGACACAAGGTGGATCACTGTCCTATGAGGAGCAGCTGAGGCCTGAGGTTGTTTAGTCTGGAGAAAAGGAGGCTCAGGGGGGACCTTATAATTCTCTACAATTGCCTGAAAGAAGGCTGTAGCCAGGCAAGGGTTGGCCTCTTCTCCCAGGCAACCAGCAGCAGGACAAGAGGACACAGTCTTAAGCTGCACCAGGGGTGGTTTAGCCTGGACTTTAGGAAGATGTTTTTCACAGAATGATTGGGCACTGGAATGGGCTGCCCAGGGATGTGGTGGAGTCACCATCTCTGGGGACGTTTCATACAAGGCTGGCCGTGGTACTTAGTGCCATGGGCTGCTCAACAAGGTGGTGTTAGGTCATAGGCTGGACTTGATGATCTCTCTAGCCTAGATAATTCTGTGAATCTGTGATTCTTTGTTATAGAAAGAGTGCAGAGAGTGTTATTGCTTAGATATTTTTTTGAGATGTGTGAAGTTGGGGAAAAAATTCAATCTCTAGCATCTTCTAATATAGTTTAAATGAGGTCTTTCTAACACTGTCTTCATATTTAAGCTCTTTAGATGACAGATCCTATAGGAAGATGCTCTTGAATAGAAGCATGCTGAGAGGGTAGGAGTTTCTTATGCAGTCTTATAAAATCCCTTACTCAAAAATTGCAAGCTGTGTGCAGGGAACAATCTGCCTGGTTTCTTCCCCCTATATTTTTCTTCAAAAAGAGCTAAACTTTCTAGATGAGTTCTTTAAAGAAATCCCAGTAAGATTAGACAAAGCTAGTCAGAAGACAAATTCAGATTATATCAGAGCCAAAGTAAAACATGAAGATGTGTCATTTGGCAGAGTGAGACACCCTGGGGGCTGAACACTGGTTAGCGGAGTAGATGATTAAGGTTCTGCTTGATGCTGTGCTGGCATAGAATGATTAAATAAAGGTTTGAAACTGATCCTCTGTTAGCTTAGCTAACTTTCCCAGCCAACCAGCTGTGTGCAGACAACACTTGTTTTTCTGTATCCAGGAAGAAAATCAGTTCTCAGTGTGAGAACAAATTTTCTGACACATTTATCATTTACCTCAAAGCTTTTAAATTAATGCATAAAAAAAAAAGGCAAGATTTTCAAAAGCAGATAATAATTCCAAAGCAGAGCCACCATTTTAAGGATAGTCCTTTAGAAAGGTCAGCCCAGAGCCTGGCTACATCTTCATGTTAGCAACTAAGAAGCATGATAAGTCCTCTTTCCTTACATAACTGGAAATTCTGAGAAATTTCATAGTTAATTTTTGTGATATTCCACTCTTAAAGGAATGGGACACCCAAGATTTATATATGCTTGTGATCAAAAGGAAAAAGTCAGAGGGTCCGCAAAAATTCACAAAACTTTATTAATAAATTACACATTTGTCATAGAAATCAGCATGATAGTACTATGATTTAGGCACACAGGAGTGGGTTTTAGGTAAAGGAGTGAGATGAAAAAGAAGAGAGAAAGAAAGAGATTAATTAAAGATGAAGAGAGAGAGAGAGAGAAAAAGAGAAAGAAAGAGAGAAAGCAAGAGAGAGAAAAAGACACCATGAGTTCTGGTTCCGGTACTGATCCAGAGACAGGATATCCAGGGTCCTGGTGTGCATAAACAGGCTAGTTGGGGGTACCCATTTAGAGACAG
Source organism: Phylloscopus whistleri (assembly GCA_017589585.1). Taxonomy (NCBI): domain Eukaryota; kingdom Metazoa; phylum Chordata; class Aves; order Passeriformes; family Phylloscopidae; genus Phylloscopus; species Phylloscopus whistleri. The sequence continues at coordinate 1,026,001 of JADMLD010001289.1, forward strand.
AGTATAAGTTTCCCCATCCTGAGTATAAGTTTCTCACTTCCTATGTAAACTAGTTATTATTCAGTCTGTTTTTTCAGACCCTTCTGGAAATGTGTCACAGGGCTTCAGGGGTCCTTGGTGGTCTTCATCCCTCCTACAGTCCAACTTCTTGGCTTCATTCATGTGCTTGTGCTGTACTGTGCTGTGTTTATTTCTCTTCATTCCTGTGCTTGTGCTGAACTGTGTTGTGTTTATTTCTAGGAACTAGAACAAGGATATTTGCCCTGGAGAAGTGCTGCTCTACCTCCTTATAGCCCCTTTCTGACACATCTTATTCTTCCACATGATGTGTTATTACCAATAATCCTTGTCTGTTATTACTAACGATCCTTGGTTGGCTTCAGTCATCTGGCTATCAGTGTTTGAGACACACACATTACACCCTTATCTTCTGGGATTCTACAAATTTCCTCTCCTAAATCTGATAATGTTTTAAAATGCTGGGATTTCTTGTGGAACAACAATTCAGTATACGATCAAGCTTCTAAAAACGCTGGATTAAGATGATTTTGCAATACTGGTTGTGGCAAAATGCAGTAGCTGATCCAGTACATCAGAACTCAGTACACAGATTCTTGAATCTTGCTGTAAAAATTATATGTATCAAAGATATTTGTGAAGGAAGGAAATCAAATGCAGTGCACTATCCCCTTTAGAAGTAATAAGCAGTTTCAGGATATGATTAAGTATCATCTGTTTGACAACTGCAGTGTTAGATTCAAACAAAAAGAAAACAATAAATTTACCTACAACTGATCTATAAAATATATTTTAAGTTATTAAATTAAAAATTTCCCAGTACTTCCTGTTGTTTACAACTCCTATTTGAAATTTTCTCAGAAAACAAGATTACAAGGATTGAAAGACCTCTAAAGATTTGCACATCATTATTTTTTCAGAAAGAAGTAGCATCTTTTCCCTGTGCAGGTCATCTTGAAGTTTATTAGATTTGTTCTCTTTCTCTGTCAAACAGTCTCTTCTCAGCTATTTAATCTTGTATGAGCACATTTCATCCATGCTGGCTTTCTTTTTTGCTAATCTCTGAAACTGTTCTGTAGCCTATGTGTACCATCATCTAACATATTGTCTACCTAAACTGTTTTATCCATGCACTGGGCTATAGAGTCTTTGATACAGAGACAACAGGTAGTCAGCATGCAGCTGATGCATAGAAAATGCAGCCAGGCCTTTAAAAGTGATTGCTAATTTTGAAGCATTCAAACAGACAATTCCTCAGAAACAGAGGATGCTGAGTATCACCATTAAAAGGTAACAGCCTGAAAACGACTGGTGCTAATGCGGATGACAATGGTAGTTACTGGGGTTTTGACCATTGCTGTGCTTATTCTGCACTAAGACAGGAGGGATTTTTGTCATAAGAAAACTAATCTTCAAGGACTTGGGTTTTCTGAAGGCTCAGAACCAAATCTCAGATATCATCAGAGGCCAGGGCTTAAACAACTTCTTTTATCTCCACTGGTGAGCCAAATACCGTTTCAGTATATTATTAGGTTTACATTTCTTGTCTAAAAACAGAATGGATACCTATGTTCTCGGGCTTCTTACCTGTAGCTGGTTTATTCTACCTCTTCTCTAATCTAAAATCCAAAGAGTTAGAGACACGAAAGTGTTCACTTTTTACACCAGGAGTGGCTTCTGCTGATTTTTTTGCTTTAAGAGTCTGTGAAGCCTAAGTGAAAGCAAAAGAATATATTTTTGCAGCATGTATCAATCTTCTGGTAGTCTTTGATCTCTTTAAGGGTATTCATGGTCTAAATGGCTACCACACTTTTATAGCAATAAATGAAAGCTGGATTTGAAATAATTGACACCAAAGGGAAAACATGTAAAAAGTGGTAATCTCTATTCACCACTTAATTTTTTTCCAGTGCCAATTTTTTTCCAGACACTTCAAAGGTAAACTAATCCTTATTTTTCTCTTGAAAACTAGTGATTTTGCCAAAGTAAAGACATTATATTATAAAGTAGATAGGTACACGCTCTTCACAAGGAAAATACCTAAGAAAGTTTTAAGAAAAAATATTTTTGTCAACAAAACCATTGCCTTAAGATTTTTTCTTACCATTTGCTTAGAAGATTTTTCTTAGTTCAAAGTCATAAGTGAAATTACAAAAAAGATTCAAATAAAACCAACACAAACCCAAAAATCTCTAAACCACATTGTGTGCAAGTAAGGCTTCTGAAAGTCTGCAAATAACATGTCTTTATCCCTTGTGAATTTGCCTTTTGTAAAATTCTTGTGTTTTGTGATAGCATCAGTTCTCTATGCACTGGGGGTGAACTCTTGATTGATACAGTTAGTAGGGGGAAAAATGTGGAGGACCAGCTTCTACTGGTTTATGTAAGTAGGTGTGGTAACAGAAGAGGGTATGCTGGGATTTATTCTTGTTAGCTCTGATAATTTTCATGGACCAGATCACATTCTCATGTGCAGTGTAATACACAAAGTTAATCAGAATAGTACTGCACACAGTCCTTTGTAAGGTACTAAGTTCTTTGTAGATATTAAATGAGGCATATCTCAATAAATTCCCTGCCTGAAACCAATTTCTGAACAAGTCAGACAAAATAAGGCATTTCAGAGCCTCTGTGGATTGGTGGGATTGAGAGGCACCCACGTGGGATTTCCTAGTCACTCTGTTGGATATGGTGGTGAAACCTCTCTCATGGGCTCATCATGAAAACACTGTCTAGAAAGGAAAGGCATGACAAAACATTTACATGTATCAATGATATGTCAAATTCCTTTCAAAATGAATAGTGATGTCATCAGTCTTCGTTTCCAAAAAAAATTCTTCATAGGTATGTCAAAGGGTAGTAAGGTCCTGAGCAAATTATTTTTAACTTTTCCCCTTTTTCTCTGCATCCACATTTACTTAAAATCCTGATCATTTAGGTGGTAGAGAGCAGCAGTGTAAGAAAAGAAATTCAAAGCCTTTAACTACAACTAGCAGCAAAGAATTGAAAATGGGATAGAATGTAATTAAGTCACATCTAATTTTGAAAGTAATATACATTGATTTCACTTCTTTAAAGCAAAGTAGGTCTTTAATATCAGCACTTGACATACTAGCTTGCAATTCAGATGGGATTTTTTTCCATTTTTATAGGATGTTCTATATCCCCATTATGTCTTGGCCACTGCAATCCAAGAGCAAAACCAGCCTCCTAAAGATGCCACCAAAGAGGTGGTTGGCCCAGTTTTCTCAGGAGGGTATTCTACATTACGCCAGGTAAATTTGATTAGCCATTGAATTGTTTTTTAATTAATTTATATTTAATTTACTAATGAAAAATAAAAAATAATTGTAATTAAAAGGAGTATCAGAGGTAAAAAATCAGGTAACACTCGCTGGAATGGGGGGCACCAGAGTCCATTTGCTTCTGATTGCCAACACCGTGTTACAAAACATTTAACATTTAACATTTAACATTTAGAGGCATCTGCAGGTTTCCACATAAAGCCTTTTTCTTCACTGATGTAAACAATTTTAAAGCTCTCTTAGTAGCAGGAGATGTGATATTGGGCTCATTGTTACTCTACTGAGATGCTAACAGCAAAGAAGTGAAAGGAATAAAGTTCAACATAAGTTTTGAGAGATTTCTAAAGAAAAAAGTGATTATAACTTCTCCTTTTTCAAAGGGTCAGTTGCTCAGTAAGGCAGTCTCAGAGGGTGACATTACATTATTATATCAATTTGTCACCTAAATTAAAGCCGTTTAGACTGTTATTTAGTGTGCAGCTGCAGAACTGATGTGTTTTATTTTATTTTTAATGTTCTTTTTTATAGATGGGAAAAAGAAAACTCTATATGGAGGAAAACTCACATCAACTCTAAAGATGTTGCTTATGATAGGAACTGTCTCTGGCAAGAGGAACAATAATCTGAACAGATCAAAATGCTCTCCTTTTTCACACACGTATCTTACTTGTTGTTTAAAAACACAGCAGTACAGAGATATCCCTTTACACAGACATATTATTTTCTTTACATCTTTTCTGTTTTTATGATAAAGTACTTTCCCTAAAACAGACACAAGTGAATTTGTGCAGCAAATAGCTCCTGTGCCACACGAACTATTTCACATGTTGTGACCATGGGTAGTATCTTAATTACGAAAAAACTACATTTCTATTTTATATATTACTGCTACTATTATTTTATGTACTACTATTTATTTCATTTCTTATAGTTAAAGTGTTTGACTGATCTACCAGGAAAAAGAAACAGTATCAACAAGACAGATGACCATATGAAAATAATGGAGAAATGCAAGTCTGCTGCAAGATGAAATCTGAACATCTCTATTCCTCATTTGAATCTAACTAGAAACTTGTTCAGAACTTCTTCAAATTCAGGTTTAATTTTAATCCCTTTCTCACTTTACAATTTAGAGTGCTTATCATCATATTGTGTTAGCCAGAGGCAGTATTTCTATCAGAATGATAAAGTACTATCCTGACTGGTCAGTTATCCAAATCTGTGAACAGTTTTTATATTGCCATATGATATACAAATTTACCTTCCTGCAAGACTATCTTCTCCTGAGGTTTCTCCCTATCTCTACATCTAGCTTTCATTTTGACTCTTGGTGACGTTCTAATAAGCACACTCCTTCCTTTTTTTTGCTCAATTTTTAGGTTTTTTTCTTACTAAAGTGTCACCTGTCATACCTTCTTGGTTTGTTTTTTTCTTTTCAATCTATTTGCTTTTGATTGCTTTTCTAAATTGCACATCAGTCCTTTATTGTCTCATTAAAACTCTATCATGTTTTTTATATTTCCAAAGAAGCACCTTTATATGTCAGAGAACAATATAGTGACTTATAATAGCATTCTGTTCTGCTTTTATTCGAAGCAATTGCCACATGTACACAGTCCAATATTCAAATACTCTGAACAAGGGAAACTGCCCAAGATTTATCAGTTGTATCAAAGAACCCATACACAAACAGGCTTTTAGGTGGTAGAGAGCAGCAGTGTAAGAAAAGAAATTCAAAGCCTTTAACTAAAACTAGCAGCAAAGAATTGAAAATGGGATAGAATGTAATTAAGTCACGTAAGTGAAAGTAAACATCATGGAGTTTACTTTTTTGTGTGCAGTAGAAGTGGGATTAGATCACAGGATGCCAGGCTCCAGCGGGTTGTTTCAAGCAGTAGTGTTACACTGAGCTTTAAGTGATGGAATCATATGGTGCAAGTTTGTAGTTGGCACTTGGTGGAGTGAGTTGGGAATAGTTATGAAGGCTCATGGTTCTGAACTTTGGCTGAGTGATCTGGTGGTTGGGAAATCCTGAATGGCTACATTGTGATTATGATTCAGCATAATCTCAGCTTTCTGCTGCTGAAACTGACACTGAGGAAAATGGTGAGACCTTGGGCTGAAATTCAGCCCTAACTGTTTCTTATTTATGCCTTTTCAAATTCTATTTCGTAGATATTTTCTGAAATGACTCATGACCTATCACTGAGGTGTCGTCCTTGTCTGTTTAAGTCTTTCTAGTGTGGAATGACAGGAAGTAATGTCAACCATGACAGAAGAAGAAATCAGCAGGGAACATCTTAGAACCCTGTCAAAGCAACTCTGCAAGTTTTTTATCACTGTGCAAGAGGAAAACACAGCTTTGTAATTATGACTCACTGATTTTGGGTAGTTCAAGTGAAAAGAGCAACAAAAATAACATTTATAGCAATTGTTTTCCCCTCTGTCTCTTGGAGTTCTTAATCCATATACAGCATTTATTTCTTTTTGAAGGGACCATCACACCTGGGGGCAACGGGGAAACCTGTCCTGTTAGAGAAAGGCTCTAGCTGTTCCTTGGACCCCTCAACTTTCTTTTTAATTTTTTTTTATATGAAGAAAGAAGGATATTTTACTTTTTCACATATTCTCAGCCATTCTTCTCCTATCAGATGATGATCAGAAACCTGTTTTCCTCAGAAATTTCCTTTCGATTTGAACTAATCTGACAAATCAGTTTAAACTGCAAAGTTAAATTATTATTCTAATTTGTTCATCTATGTGCTGGATTTAATTATATTATGACAGATATGAACAAAGTAAATCTTCTAGTTTTTGCATAAAGGAAACCAATAGCAAGATTCAAACTCTTTTTGGCTTGCCGTAATGTGAAGATCTGTTACCTGTAAATCTTTCCACAAAAGCTCCTTTTAAATGACCAATGTTTCCTTCCATACACATTAAGAAAAAATAACCTTACATTTAAATTACACTTGATTTAAATATTTATTATTTAACCTTTCAGTAAAAATGTTTATTGAATATCATTTAAATATTTTAATTTTTAAACAATAAATAAAACCCAAACTTGCATTTAAATAATGCTAAATTTGTGACACAAATTACCTCAAACCAAGCAACTCCAAAATCAAGTTGAAAATATATTGTTATTTGTATTCCATTTAAAACAAAACAAGCCAAAGCCCAAGGATAGAATTGGAAAGAGCCATGAAAGTTCCTGGTGTAATAAAAGAAATCTTCTGAGTACGTTACAACTGTAATGTTTTAATTCTTGTTTAACTTTAATTATTAAAAAAGCCACAATTGCATACATTTGGTAGAAACAGGTTCTTTAAAAGCTTTAAAAATATAAATCTGTGGGCAATCCAAGAAAATACTGGAGTGCATGGAGGATAACTTCTGCCCTGAGTAAACTAAAATGTTTTATTCTGTGTATATCTATGCCCAAAATTGTTACTGTCTCTTTAAAGCCAGGTGCCAAGGCCAGAAACAGAACTGCAAGGGCTGGGGGAGTTCCTTTACAAATTTGAAGTCACCCAAGCAGGCTCTCTTGCCTACTGGTCTTTGCCTAAAGCAGAGGCTCTGCTTAGTTTTTGGTGTGTGTTTTTTGTTTGTTTGTTTGTTTGTTTGTTTGTTTGTTTGTTTGTTTGTTTTGTTTTGGTTTGTTTGTTTGTTTGTTTGTTTGTTTGTTTGTTTGTTTTTTCCTTTTGTTTCTCTCATATTAATGTCTTCTTATTGCTGGACAGGGACCTGTTAAAAATAAGGTCAAGAAACTCATTCTGGAGTTCCCCTTAAACTGTCTTAAACTGAGACAGCTTCCTAAGCCAGGCAATAGAGAGCCCTAGCAGAGGGAAGGTGATCATGGAGCTGACAGTCATGAACACAAGTGAGATGTTTGGTTGGGTTATGGCAGGGTTGGAGTCAGGCTGGGCTGCTGTGATCAGACACAAGTGCACAAGTGGAGTTTACGGTCTTGCGGAACATGGGGCTGGTAGGGAGTAAAGTTAAGTCCCAGTAAAATTCCAGCTTTTCAAGGAGTTAGTCAATAGGATCCCCTGGGAAACTGCTCTTGAGGATAAGGAGCACAGCAGAGCTGGCAGATTATTAAGGATATCTTCTGCAGAGCCCAAGAACCAGCGAGCCCCAGGCACAAGAAATAAGGCAAGGAAGGCAAGAGACTGGCATGGCTGAGTTGAGACCTGCTGGTCAAGCTCAAGCACAATAAGGACATGCACCAGCAAGGGAAACGAGGACAGGTACCCTGGGAATAGTCTGGAGATACAGTCCCATTGTGCAGGACTGGGGTGAGGAGGACCAAGTCAAAGCATTATTTATATCAGGATGCTAATAAACAGACTAAGAACTTCCAAAGTATAGATTTTTTTTTTTTAATAGAATGCAGAAAAGCTTCTCTCTTACACAATTGTAAGAAAAACTTATAACCTTGATGTGTGATGCTTGCTATATTTCTTTGCATGTATATTCCAAAGGCATCTTTCTGTGTTCCATATGAATATAATGACTTCTATACAAGCTCCTGCTCATGATTCAGTTTCTTACACATCTCCACCTATATTATGTCACCTGCTTTGTGGCTGCTGCCTTTGAAGAGCACAGGTGGTTCCTAACTCCTATGCAAATCCACCAGGTGCACATATGTGTTTTGAATATTGTAGGATATCTCAAATGGGACAAGGCACCTATGTTTAAGCATCCCCCAAAGAGTTTAATTCTACAACTGAATATATCCACAACCTCCATGTTTAATATGCTGTTGATTTTAAGAGACATTTACAGGTTAACTAGTCTTTATACATAACAAAGGGGATTAAGACTGCTTTTCTGAGGTGAGTATACAGTGTATGGATGGAAAAATAAGTTTTCAGTGATTCACCTGACCTGGGAGAGCAGAGAAGTTGTTTCAGAAAAGTTAACTTAGTTACTAACCATGGTGTTTTCTAGAGGATAAACTTTTGACACTAAATAAATAAACAAACACTATTTAGTGAAGAATAGCCTAACTTTTGGATGTAAAAGGCTGATAAAATCTTGCACGTGGCCAGAATGGAATAAGCTACATGAAGATTTATCAAGTCTCTGAGGGTGTCCTGCACTTCTCAGAATGGCTTAATAATAGCGAGACAACTTCTCTGGACATGCTTTGTAAAACAAAAGTTTTAATAAAGACAAAAAATAACAAACATTACAGACTAAAAGAAATATAATCAAACACAGTGCAGAGAACACTTTTACACTGGTATGGCAGTCCAAAAAAGCAACCGAGCCCCTTTGTGTAGTCCCTTTAGTACTGGATGGTCCAGGTGGGCCACCTGGCACCCTGCTCAATGAAATTGGGAAAAGGCTTTGAGGCACACTTCCAGAGCCCAACCAGTGCTCCTGTGCTGGCACTGGGCCAATTACAATGAGAAGGCTGTGGAAAATTCTAGTTTAACTTCCTTACATGTTCCAAGGTAAGCTGAAACTCTTTCCTTTATTTAGAAGCACCTGCCCGGGTGTGGGGGTGCATTCCTACAAAAGGCTACTAAATACTAAAAACTGTTCTGTTGAAGTAATAGTTCCTAGTTCTTCCCTCAGATACACTAATGAGAAAATGGTCAGAAAGAACACTTGGACTCTTCCAAAGGAGCCTTCACATATACTCTGCTTGTTCCCTCTCTTTCCCTGTCTCATGTTAGTCAAGATTTAGTTTGAAGATAGAAAGCTGGATTTATGTCTGTAAGATTTATATCTTATTTATGCAAATATAAATAGTGTTTATTTGAATACTGCTGAAGCGGAAGAGGGAGGATTTCATGTGAGGGATTTTTCTTAAACTTGTAGCTTTATGATTATGATTCATTCCTCTTGTTAATGTCATTAGAAGCTACTCTGGGAAGATGAAAAGGATGTGGCAGCCATGTATTATTTCACCCAGAATCCCTGAAGCACACTGAAGATGTGAGGAAAGTCAAATCAGATAACTGGGCTGATATTAAGTTAACACCTTTCTCAATTTTACTCTTCTTTCTTTTCTTCCACTCTCTCAATTGGGATGCACCATCCTAGCATGCACATGGACAACAGATCTTAAATTCATGGAACAGTTTGATTTATACTTTATTACAGAAGCTTGATGAGAACATAAGAGCAGAATGCTAATCAAAGAAATGGAGATTCCTTTCCATTGAGGAAGCACAAAAAGCATTTATGAACTGATACCTCAGAGAGACACTTTTTTCCAAAACCACAAGTTCTATATGTGAAATGTATGAGGGATAATATGTTGTCCAGGAATTCATACAGAGAAAATCTTATGGTGAAAAAGTACTACCAAGTTTGCAGAGACAAACCCCTCAACTTTAAGGAAAGCTGGCTGCCTTTGAAACTTTACTTAAGGTCTGTTAATTTCCTATCAGTGTAATTAAGATGATCACATGCTACTTTTTCCATTGGATTTCTTAATCTGATACTCAGAGTATGATGAATTAGTCTGTGGCCTTTGCTCAGATTTTATCCATGGAGACATATGGACTTGTTCTTAAGATAACCATCAGTATGCTATTTTAGGACTTCCCAGACAGCTGCAGGGTCACATGTTCTTGCAGTACTATGGAATAGTAATATCTATGTTTATATAAAAAATAATGAATGGACTAAAAAGCAAAAAAAAAAAAAAAGAAATTCAATAATCACATATGAGGTGATGGAGTAAGAGATAGTTATTGTAAAGGGATAAGCTGTCATGCTTTAGCTGCTCACATTTGGTGAATTTTGTTGTATGTCATGAAGCACAGCTCTGCCACAGCAAATTTCAGCATAATGGCTTTCAATTTGGTAAATTTATAAGAAACTAAAAAAAATATTACCAGCTATCTTTCAATACCTGTTAATATGTTGAAGAATATCCAAAAATAATTGTCATAGTTTTCTTGTCAGACTTTGTACTTTGCAAATAGTTCTCCTTATTTTTCGAATTGAGCCTTAGGAATTAATTGTACAAAGTCTGCTAATGCCTTGTGTGTAGTAGACTTACCTAAAAGAAACATAAATCTAATACTTAAAGAATTTGCTACATACAGTGAAAGAAGTATTAGAAAGCTTATTGAATTTGTGTTATACTAAAAATAATCAAGGGGTTTTTTTTAGATGAGAATGCCGAAGAGAACTGTGGAAAATGGGACATAATTAAAATTTATAAATTAAATAATTCTACTTTCCAAGGAATTAAAATATAACTATAGTACTTTATGTAATTTTTCTTCCTTTGCCTCTAGGACTAATAAAGGAGCAGCAGAAAGTGAAGGCTGTGACACTGAATTGGTAGTCTTGAAAATGAGTTCTGCTTTCAACTCTGCAAGTTATTTGCTTTCTGACCTTCTCATTCACTTTTAAGATGAAATGCTCTCCGTTTGTCTCCTTCCTTCCTTCCTTCCTTCCTTCCTTCCTTCCTTCCTTCCTTCCTTCCTTCCTTCCTTCCTTCCTTCCTTCCTTCCATCCATCCATCCATCCATCCATCCATCCATCCATCCATCCATCCATCCCTTGCCAAAATGGAAAACTCTACCTCTATAGAAAAACAGATAATAAAAAGAAAATAAAAGTTAGATTTAGTTGTCATATTTTTTAATAATCCCTGTGAAAATTACAGGAAATATTTGATTTCTGGCATTTTTAATATTCAGATTCTAATTTCTGGACTCTCCAAGCTCTTCTTTAAACTATGAGTTATTCTGACAGAAACTTGTCTAGAGGATTTGCAATCCTTAAATTGTATTCTGAAAATTTGATGAAGACACTCTGGTGTAAATTTCCCACAATATTACAGTCTTACAGTCTTGGTCAAATCACATCCTATCTGGCTTTAAACACAGTACAGAAACCCCTGTTAGCCTCAGTCCTCAATGCACAGGTTGTTGCTATTGATCATGCTAACCCCAGCTCATCATGTCCTATTTGGCCTAGGCTTACAGGCAGCTCACAAGCTCCTCTGGTTGCCTACCCCACTTTAGGAGCTAAATCTCATCCAAAGCCTCTGAAAATCTGATCTCAAATCCTGGGCTAGCATCATGCTGAGACTTGAATTTAACTGAGCTTGTCCAGCACACCTATCTCATCAAACTCTACCAGTTGATTTTTTTTTCCCTAAACCAGACAGGGACAAAACTAATGATAAACCAGTGTCCTTTTCTAGACTGAGCATAGAATGCAAACACACAGAAGAGACTAGGCCTTTTTTGGGGTGGGGTTTGGTGCTTAGGGAAATGGTTTAGTTCTGGACTTGGCAGCACCAGGCTAGCAGTTGGACTCAATGATTATATAAGCCTTTTCTAACCTAAATTATTCTATGATTATACAACAAAGCTAGTTTTAAACTTAGCTTGTAACCCCAGTTTTGTGACATTGAAGAACTGCCTAGATGTTTTCTTATATCTTCAATCATTGGAGACACTTAGCCTTAGCTGACTGGTTAAACCAATTGCTCAGAATTTTGAGGGGCATGAATCTCTGGAGAAAATTTTTTATTCATCTCTAGTCTTCATGGTTTTCCTTCCTTCTCAGTATATTTTTTACCTCAAGTTTTGTTGTTGGTTTTTGTTTTTGTTTTCGTTTTTGGTTTATTTTTGTGACAGTGTATATCACAAAGGCTCAGTAAAAACCCAGCAATTCCATGTATAAAAATATCTCTAAATAATTTTTTTCCTTAGCTTTTCCATGTTGCCTTGGTCTGTTCTCAGTGACTGTGTACAGTACTAATTTTACTCAAATTGAAATGTAACTGTATGTATACATATAGATGAACACACGTGTACAAGTGTGCATGCACATGAGCATATCCTTTTTTAATACAAGCTACCATGCTCTGACCTAATTAAAACAGTCTCTGTGTGTAAGCTCTCAGATGTGGTAATAAATGAATATTCCTTTTAAGACTGCAAATTGCATAGCTTTGTGGCATAAAAGAACTTTTAAATCCTGAACTGTTAAATGTTCTAATGCTGTTGATAGGGGGGTGTGTGCATTGAACAATGTCTGAATAGGGTTAACTTCTAGAAAATCAAGACACACTGTAGTACAGATTCTCAAAGCATTGACTCTTTCTATCCAAACATGTGGAAATGTACTTGTGGGTTTGCACCAAATCAATCTGAGACTGCTTTATTCACAACACATGATTCTTTATGATTGTTCTGATGAAACTTGTCACAGGATTGACTCATTCATTTGTGCAGCAGCACAGTTTATAACCTCCATGCAGAGGGAAGACAAATAGAATGAAATGGTGTAAGGTTTAAGTTTGGCATTTTTATTCATTAATGGATTGTCAGTATTCACTCTCATGTTGCCATATACCAAATTAAAATAGTAGCTCCCTGAAACACCTTCTGGAAATTTGGCCCATTTTTTTTTTTTTATTTACATGTAGTCTGCTTTGATCACAAAACTCAAAATATTGCACTGATTCTTATTTCAGCTTCTCTGAGACTTACCTTACTTCATTACCAGCCCACTACATTGTTGGTGGCGAGTGTTCTGTGGGTGGTGAAGAAGGTTACCAGGAGCTGTATCCTATTCTCATTCTTTGCACTGTCTGAAATCTCTCAATTTTCTGCATACAGCCTAGAACTGCAATCCGCTTTTCAGTGTAGTCAGTTATTTTTTTTTGCTTTGTGATGACTGCTGGATGCTAGCTATATTAGGGACCCTTTATTCAGCTACAATTAAAATCCTTTCTTCTGTTTTGATTATGTCATGTTTTCCAAGAAATAATCTATTGAGTTATCGTGAACAAAGCATACCAGAAAATGAAAGGGGAAATATAGGTTAGGATACATTAAATAGCAGTGACGTGAATTATCAAAAGTAGCCTTATGGGAATATTCAGAAATGTAGAGTGGAATACATATGTAAATTATTGCTGAATGAGGGCCTGAAATAATATAAAATGTGCTCAGAATCTATAGGTTAATTCATGTGGCTACAAACCTTGCAAAAATAAAATGCCCATTGCTTATATCTCTGATGATACTCTTCTTGACCTCTAAGACCACTCCTGATTCTTAATACGAATCTTATTACACCTTGAATTTTAGTGTTCCCCTTTGAAATACTTAGGTGCATGAGCTGTAATAAGATTCAAATGTCCAGAAAGATGATATGATTTTTCTGCAGGTAGAATTAAAAAAAAAAAAAAAAAAAATCTTTAAGTGGTTCTTTGAAGAATCTATGTGGGTTTTGAAACATCTTAACTGACACAATATTAAAATTATTTCAGAATTTATTGGTAGTGCCTTTGCAGTCATTTGTAGAACAAACATGCATGTGGTTGTTCTGAAGTAGTACCTGAAATAATTTTAAAATAACTCTTATTTCCACTATTAAAATTAACAAAAATGCTAAAATAAATAGTAGCTTAGGACACTCTATGACAATCTATTTCTTCACCAGTACTTTAGATTAGGATGTTCTCCAATCAATTGCATTTATTGTGGTGCGATCTCAGAGTATATGAGCAGTTTGGGGGTTTTTTGTCTGAAGCTAAACTGGAAAATGTGATAAAGGTATGGATAAAGTTAATACACCCCAGGCACAAATGGACATTTCCTAGTACTAGCCATATGAGAGCTAGTCTGAAGAAATCCCCCTGCCACAGAACATATGTGGGATGGATCTCAAGTCTTTGTCAACAACTATCTCATTCCACAGACAGTACACAACTATCGCCCCGTGCCATTTGCCAATGCCTATGCTGCCTAGCATGCACCTGCATTAGTGCATTTTTTGGTCTAAGTGTTCTGAAATGTAACGATACCTGTTACTGTTCTGGTTCCAAGTCAGATTCAGTAGAAATGTAAACCCCAAAACAGGTAAATTGAACGAAGTTAGAAGGTTCCATAGTTACATAAACACTATAAATATAGAATGCATAAATAATGCAGCATAGGGAAGCAAGTTCATCACTAATGGACTACATATTTAGAACATGGATTTACTAACGATAGATGCAGAAAGAACAGAAGAGGCAAGAGCTGTTTTTACGGGAAAACAAGTTTTTGAAGCATCCTACCTGAGATTTCTGAAGAAATATGGGAGAACTACAAAACTAAAACTTGAAATTAAAAGGATATTCACTGTTTGATCAGACAGAGCAGCATAACAGGAAGATAACAGAAATCAAAAGCAGAACCTGCTTAAGCCCCTGTCCCAGGTCCAGCTGTTTAGAGACTGTGGTAAACATGATACTCTTGGGATGATGGATGACTCTGTTTTCATGTTTCTAATAACATTCTTGAGCAGGCTAATCATTGCTCTGAGAACATGCCAAATTGCATGTGCCTAATAATTTTCATGGGAGGATATAATGTGGACAAGATTTGGACATTTTAACCATTAATAGGATGATCAGTATAACAGCATGACTGTGTGAATCTTGGTAGAGAAGAAAACTTTTTGCAGGACTTAATTGCAAATACATATATGGACATTCAAGCACATTCCTATTCTATAGTACATACAATCTAAAAATTATGATTGTTTGATTTGTTCTATAAGACCAAGCAAGTACAAGGATCAGATCAAATCTGAAAGTAGTGCGCAGTTGGAACACAATTCACTGAAATGGTCAATAATCAGCCTGAATAATAGGTCACAGAAGGGGTGGTCTAAAAACTGTCTTCCTCATCAAAGCCTTAATGAAAATACTGAACTCAATTAGGAAAAGTTTTATTTTTGTGGAACCTGTATGCCTAGGTCACTATACATATATAAAGATATAATTGCAGTCATCTAAAATTTGAGATTTATTTTCAGCATAATTTTGGCAATTCATCTAAAGCCCATGAAGAGAATGTCACATATAAAAATTGACTTATCTCTCTGAACTACTGAGATATTTTGGAATCCCTATTTTGAGACTATGAAGTGGCTTAGAAAATTCTATATACTGGGTAAGTTTTTTTGAGGGATGAAGTTATTTGAGTTGAAAATCAATAAAAAGAGCATAGCATCTCCAGAAAGCACATCACTTCACCCACAGATTGATATAAAACAGATGGCTTTTGGGTTTATACATTACTTTAGATTACACACCTACCTTTTTTAGATATTGGTGGTGAGATCTACAGGACCTCTTCTAGACAGCAAAGACTGGCACCCTAGTTAGTCTTCTTAGACTTCTCTTCCACCCAGTCAAAGTGCTTCCAAGGTGCAGTCCATTTCATCCTAAAGAATGTTGTCTAAAATATTTCAGGTGTATAATGGCCTAAACCACCTATTCCCCTTTATTTAAGGAAACCAGGGACAGTACTTCAGGTACTCGACTCCATGTTATGAAGTTTCAAGTTAAGTGATACAGGTAAACACCTGAAAATTCAGTCCTTGTAATCTAAATACAAAGAACTTTAGGTATAGTGTTGTCGATTAAGGAATATCTGTTCACGCCTCCTCTGTTCAGATTGAGTGTAAGTAGGCAAATAACTTCAATAGGCCACTTGTACCTATATGAAGCAATCCCCAGTAATAAGAACAAGATGACTGGAAGCAAAATTTACATTGTATTGCCAAAGATTAGTCTTTCTAGGATCAGAGAGAGAAGAAATACCAAAAAATGTTAATAGTGTTGCTTCACGGCTGCCATATCATCCACATCTATGAGCATCTGAAGGGAGGGTGCCAGGAGGATGTTTCCAGGCTTTTCTCAGTGGTGCCAAGCAAGAGGCAAGGGACGGAAACTGAAATTCCACCTAAACATGGGGAAGAACTTATTTACTGTACAGGTGAATGGGTACTGGGACAGTTTGTCTAGAGATGTCATGGAGTCTCCCTCACTGGAAATATTCAAGAACCATCTGCAGTGCTGTACCATGTACTCCAGGATGATCGTGCTTGAGCAGGGAGGTTGGACGAGATGATCCACTGTGATACCTTCCAACCTGATCCGTTCTGTGATTCTGTGACTACATGATAAAACAATTGAATCACTGTGGTCTTCCACAATCTGGGCAACAGCAAAATCTGATGCTCTAATGGAGCTTTCAATATTATGTAAAGGTAAACAATTAAGTGCAGTTTGTAGATGGAGAAGCTGTTTCTCTGTTTCTCTTGTCAAGGCTTTTCAGGACTGCCATTCTAAGCAGAATATAGCTAAATGTAGAGCACTAATTGAAATAATAGGTTTTAGTATTTGAAAAATCCAAAAATTCTACTGGCATTTCAGAAAAGCACTTTAAAAAAGTATTTCTTTCAAAGGAAAAAATATGCTTAAAAGCAGGATTGAAGAAATAAAAAAATGACAAAAATGAGGAAATATTTTCTTTTATCTTTAGGAGAATTTCTTGATGATTTTTCTCTCTCTATAAAAGCTTCTGTTTTTCTCTGCTTCTGTAATCTGCCTTGTTAGCAGAACATATGGTGACTACACTACTGTACACGCAGTCAGGCAGAATCCAGGCAGAGAACTAGTCACTGCACACTGAAATGTTTCTGAAAATTATCATTTGATGTGACCATTTTTCTTCCAGGTCTCTGTTTTCTGCAGTTAACAACCAATTTAGTAAAAGGACCAAGGGTATATTGCTTTCTGTTTCTATACGTTTGCCCTTTTGCTGTATATGTACTGTACAATATGTCCTAGGGAATGAAAGGGTGTCAAACTGTCAAGGACTATGTGCACGTTGTAGAAACAATGACATCTCCTTAAGCCTTCCATGCCCTGTTCAGGTACACAAAGACTAAGCCCTTAATAAAGATGCCATAATAATAAAAAATAAATAAAAAGAGTGGGCTTTTCACGTTCTGTGATTTCAATTTTTTCCCTACACAGATCAACAAAGTACATTTACTGTTGGAGTCTTACTAATAAAAAGTAAGTTTCTGAATATTATATTATTTATATACTTGGAAAAGGAATTGAAACAAAAGCGAAATTTCAAATTTTAAAAATTCACAGATTTTTCTTTTAAACATGGCTAAATTATTGTTTCCACCTATGCTTGTGCATAAATACTATTTTTAGCAATCACTGGACATGGTTTGGAGATTCAGTGCAAAGACTAAACACAATAATATGATTAAAGGAGTTTCCTTCTTTCCTATCATTCAAGACCTACTTTAGGTCAGAGAATATTTTCTTGCTGTTCTTTTTCTGCAGTCCCTTGATGACAGCTGTACCCTGGATTTCAGTGGGTTAGACTGTTGGCCTTAGTCCATATTATAACAAAAAGATGTTTTCTAACTGAGAGAAGTCATGTTGGCATCTTTACTCTGTGCTCACAAAATGGTCACATATCCTTTTTCCTAACACATTGAAGATGGGAAGACAAATCTTGTATTTATAGATGACACACAAAATACTCTGCATCTTTTCTTGTGGATCTGTTTTGATGGGAAAAGCCTTTTCTTAGGCCTTTGCGCAAAAAGAAAACCAGTATGTCTGTTCTGGCTCACTATTCAACTGTCTAATGCCATTCAAAAGTCCTGTAGTTTACAAAGGCAGAAAAAGGCTTGTGTATCTTGAAGCTGTTCATACCAATTCCTTTTTCATGGTATCTTTAATCTAATCTAAGTAGGAGTCCTTTCTTCTCCCTCCAAGAAGAGCTACTGGCATGTACAGGTGACAGCACAGCAGCAACCACTGTTGGCATAAACTCTGAGGATTCAAAAGACCTAACTTTGCTGATAAGAGCTGCCAGTGCCTTCAACTTTTGAGGCTTGATCCATTGCCCACTGAGTCCACAGAGTTTTTTTCCTGGTTTATATCATAATTTGCTGCAAACACTTTAAATGAAGGTGACTTTTTTTTCTTATTTGTAGAATTAATAATACAGAAATAGATTTCAGCACCTTTTACCTCCTCTTCAGTCATGTTCCACTAAGCCAATGACCCATTTTTAACTAGAAATCTTAAAAAACTATTGAGATAAAAGTGGTGTTATGAATAATCCTTTGGGAGTAAGAACACCCCCTTCATTCTTCCATTCCTTTCTTCCTTTATTTCTTCCCACCTCAGGCCCTCATAATGTAATTTTTTTTAAAATTAGATCATCTTCAGGACACCTACCTGTATGTTAACTGTGTCAAATTTTTATTGCAGACATGCACATACCTTTGTTCTGCCTGTTCTGTTCAATTTTTTTTTTTCTGCTGGTTTTGCTTTTCTGGTGATTATGTTGTTGTTTTTCCTTTGCTTTGCATAGTCTTAATTACATTATTTGGGCTTTTTGAAAAAGCATGCAAGAAAAATGTCATTGCTTTAGAGTGACTTTTCTCAATTAAATCAACAGTATCAGATAAAATTAGGGAAAATGCTTGCATGGCACTGGTCAAAGATAATGAGCCTCTTCATGTTAAATAAGCTTTGAGAAAAAACTTCTAAATTATCCCCCTTGTATTGTTTGTTGAGTGCAATCACAGATTATATTTGACCAAGCAAATAATAACATGATCCCAATTTCCCCAAAATAAACAGAAAGTGGATATTTTCCACCTCTGTATCTATAAATAATAAATGCCTTAAAGTCTGTACACAGTAAATAAATCAGTAGTTTAGGACATAGTTTAATTCTTCTCTCACATCATTTTTACAGCTGGAATGACTTCAGTGAAATTTCTGTGGAGCTGAGATTCACTGATGAGAATTAAGCTGCTTGGTCTGATGCTATGAGTGAATTACAGGCATTTGACCAAGGCAATTTCATTAGTGATTAAAAAGCGTACAGAAAGCAGATATATGGGACATAAGGGATAATAACTGGAAGTTTTGGAATGAATCCAAGGAGGAAAATACTCTAACTTTACAAATTTTATAGGTATTTTGGTTCTTTCTCCACCTTTCTGCCACTGGGTCTTTACCTGCATTCCCACTTGTGACGGAACAAATACTTGGTATGATCTTTGGTGGGCAGATAATGGTCTGTTGAAACTGACCAGCTTTAAATGAGGAAGTTTAATTTGCATCACCCTATTAACCTGGTACCCCATGAGCCTAAATGAATACAAGATGGCTGAGGAAAGGAATGACGGTGCAGGAGCAGAAATGTGAGGCAGTGACTCATACTATATTATCTAAACACTACTATCTAAACTCTTTGTAAAACTACACAGGCCTTCCAGGTTAATGAGACTGAACTTAGGCATCTTCTGTTTGCAGTAGAGAGGGACTTCCCCAACCCAGAGCCTGATTTACCCACCCTGACTTGCCTTCTCCAGGTTTGTATTGAGCAGGAGAAAAACCCAAAAGATTTAGCTTGCACCCAAAGAAAAATTATGGCTGTAGCCTGCAGTGCAAAGTCTCCTCCTACACAGTAGCACAACACTCAGCCTTTCAGAAAGAATTCCCAGCCTCACTTTTCTACTAAATAATGTCATCAGTGATATGATTTCTGTCCAGAATGTGCATCAGCTGGCTCTTTTGGGGTAAGCCTGGAAATGGAGAGAGTAGGGAACCCAGTGTGGTATGTCAAATTAGCGAGTACCCCAGGAGGTGAACAGAAAATGCATAGGTAATAATGAATAACATGTACCTTTCTTGTGTTTCTGACAACTGTAGTTTCAGTTTAATTATTCATATGAATACTTTGCTGGATTACTGATGTTGTTAACATGCTCTTGCATATTTTATAAAAGTGATGACCTGGAAGAAGTACTCAGTCTGACAGGCAGGGCAGCAAGCTGGGCTGCTTTTTAAAAGAGAGAACAGAGAAGTGAAAGCAGAACCGTCCTCCTTTGTTACCTCAGCATGTCAGTACTGTGCCTCCCCAGATCCCTGTGCAGATCAAGGACTTCAGTATGTAGCAAAAACCCCTTCACACTACACAAAGTGCATACCCATGGAGCTACTGTCGTTGCTTAATCATTCTACATGTCAGAGAAAAATTGTTGCATGTGGAGATATTGTCAGTGACCTGGAGAGAGTCCATGCAGCTGGTCCCATTTTGTACTGTGGAACTGCAACCTCTATTTTTGCTTGTGTTGGGGCAGTCTGTGACCTTAAGCAAAGGCACTTTGTTATGGTTTTACCTCCTTGCTAAACTGTCTGTGCTGATATTCCAGACAGATGTTTGCCTAACCTATTCTTAAAGACCTCCAATAGTGGAGAATCCACAATATCCCCAGACCATCTATTTCATTGCTTCATTATCATTACTACTAGAAACTCTCCTAAATGGCATTTTTATCATAATTGCTTGTAGTTACTAGTAACTGATTTCCAGGATGCCAGATGTGTAAATAAAAGGGACTGTTCCTTCATAAGTCCTCCATTTTCACTTTTCAACAAATTTTAATAAACAGTCTGTATTTGAGAAAAGGGTCATTCTAGATTATGTTTAACTCTTTGCACTAGACAATTATATTCCATCAATTCGATGTCCTATACAACTGAAATAGTGCAGAATAGCCAAAATAATCATAGAAATCTTGGGGAAAACCTCCTGATACTAAATATATGACTTTTTTTTTTTCATAATGGTGTAAATATTTGCAGATCATCAGCCTTTCTTTCATTTTGACATGAGTAAACAGAATTTGATTTTCCAATAAACAGAGTGCATCACAAAGTTTGGAACTACTATTAAGAAAATCAGTGTATTCAGTGTATTCTTTGAATTTCATCAAGGAAAGAAGAATCGGAATTCTCTTTACTTTGCATGGATAAAAATATACCCAAGTCCAAACTGGGGATAGAATGCTATTATTCTGATTAAGTAGTATTTGTGCTTTGCACCAGTGTAATTACCTACAGGACTAAAGTAGTAAGAAATCAAACTCACTAGAGATACGTCCTTCTAGGTGCAGTTCCATCTGATAAAGTCCAACTATGAAACCTTATGAATTGCTCTGGATCTGAAAAAAATTTGGAAGGCTAAGCACTGTGAGCATCCTTTAATTCTAAAACATAGTAGAACCAGCATTGAATGTGGGTTGGTTAATTATGTTGATGCTTAATTTACAGATTATCAAACCAGTCTGAAGTATTTATGTACCAGAAAGGCATATTGTAGTACAAAAAGCAAAATAATTTAAACTACAAATGAAGAGAGTTCATAAAATTACTATATCCAGACCTCTTACCTGCAACAATATTCACATTATCCAAAAGGTCATACAAAGCCTACAACCTCTACATGAAAGGTGATTCTAGGAGCAGTGGGGTCCCTGCGGACAGTGTGAAAAACAAATAGATTCAGATTAGACAGATTCTTAATTTCTGATATGGCTAGTTGTTATTAAGTAGAATGTGCTTTGATCTCAAATATAGAATTAAGCAAGAGCAATGAATAAAATCTCAAATTATTGGTGATCTTTATTCCTAGTAGTAATTTTAAAGAGTAAAACAGTTTTAGGATCAAGTCATCCTATCGAACAAATCTAATAATATTGCTATAGCAATGTAATCCCAAGGAGGGCTATAACATAATAACAATTGCAACTAGTTACTGAGACAAAGAAAATTGCATATGTAGATATGTGTGCTGGGCAGAATGACAGGATGACCTGTCTCAGGGACCATAGGGGATGCATACTCCAACAGTGCAGCTGATGTTTTTCTCCCATGTTTCAAAGGCATCAGTTTTGCAAAATAATCCAAAAAGAGTATAAAAGAGTTTTACAAAAGGAAGCCTAAGCAATTGAAAATGAAAATAGAAAAAGAAAATATAACAAAAGCTGAAATGTGCTATATCATACTGCAATTAATTCACACATTACCTTTCCAGCAGTACTTCGACTAACAAATTTTTTTACAATGGTGCAGGCCAATTAACTTCTTGTGCTTCATGACACAGTAAGTGCTGTAGTTCCAGCAGCGTTACTGCTGATGTATGATTGTTTTATGTAACATATTTAAGGTTTTTGAATGGTCTTATAGTGAAAGCTAGAGTATCCATGAAATAAATTTGTAGGATGAAAGGAAAGGACTCTTTGCAATTCTTGCACAGTTTCTCTTTTAAAGGGAAGAAAAGCTACAAGGAAGATAAAAATGTCTTCATTCTTCTTTGATGGGAATTTCCCTTCTGAGTGAGTCACTGGTGAATGTATGTCCATTTCACTTGGCTCCGTAGTATCCCTGCCTAACTGTTCCTGATGCACTTTTGGATAAGCAGAACTCAGTTGACACTACTTGCCCTTTCCTATGTATGCTGATCTTCTGCACCATAAATATCTGGAGACAAATATAATATTTCCTGTTGACTACTTCTGGTTTAGTAATAGTCTGTTTTATCATGTACAACCCCAGAATTCTGGTTTTATGTTACAACCTTCCTACTAAGCCTATCTGAGACATTCAAAATTGTTATGTCACATAACCATACAAAATGAGTTTCTTTTATTGCATTTTTAAGAAGAAGAGACACATGCAGAGATTAAGGTCAGGAATATCAAGAGGATTCACCCATTGTGGGTGTTTCAAGCTTGGCACGAATAAATGCTTAGCTTAAAGAGAAACATTGGTAAGCATTTCTGATAAGCTTGATCTTAATGACTCCTTAAAAGGCCAGACAGTGATTCAGAGGGAGATCTCAGAATGGACTTAGGAAACCTGAACCCTCAATTCTGTGGTCTAACCACATGGAAAAGAGCTATAGCACATGGAACAAAGTCAAACACCAAATCAATATGACAGATCTGTACTTGTTCAAAGGAACTTTTATATTTGATCTGAGTTTAGCTTATCTATATATGTGGAAGCACAAAGGAAAAGAAGATTGACAAACCTCGAAGTGAAAAGTAATAGCTTCTGATGCTCTTGATCACCTTCTGCATCAGAAACTCTCAATAAATGTATGGTTGCACTGCTGCAGCATACTGCCAAGGTGACCATCTGTCAGTTAGCTTCCAGGGAATCTACAGAAATTCTCTTCTAAATCAAGATTATTGCTTAATTTTCAAAATCGGAGGAGGAAGCTCTTTATAAACACTTTAATTTACCTGATGACTTTATGGGCTAAATTGTTAATAGGATAAGAATTCTCAGCAATAAGTAAATAATGTCAATTCTCATCAGATACAAGCTCATGCAGAGATTGAATGATGAGGGTAAAAGCTATCATGGAAACTTGAATCAAATTTATTAGCAGATGTTCAGTGGTGCAGAAGAATTATACATGAATAATAAAGTGCAATGCTAGCTGAGAGCTCTCGATTTCCCGCTTTTCCAAGGAAGTACCTTTTAATGGAGGTCTTTTCCCAGAAGCTTTACTTTGTGTTGAATTATAATTAAGCCATATTGAGAAAACATTCGAGTGACAATGATTTACTAATGATGAAATTATTTTGGGCTTAGCTTAGGGCTTTACTGACTAGAATGATTTCTCTGTTATGACCATATGTCTTTCAAGAAACTTGATTCAAATGTGAAAATTATTGGGATTTTTGAGACAGTTAAAGAAAAAAAGAAATTGAAGGTGTTTTCTACAGTTTTATTCTTATTTAGTGAATGAAACATTTTGCAGTTGTAAAGATCAAGAAACAAAAGTTCATAACAAATATAAGTGCATGAACCTGTAAAACATTTACCATGCCTGCTTGAGATAGGCAAGGACACTGTTTCATGACCTGTTTACCCATCCAGAAGTAATAACTTCTGGCATGGACTGAAAGGGCAGGAAGACACACACTTTTACCTTCCCTAAAGATATCCCCATTGCCGTGGTCCCCTTCCATGAAATTGCACAGTGCTTTCTTTCTGTCTCTGAGACAAACTACACCTCATCAAAACAGTCTTTATTTTGAGCAGCAACATGACATTGTACCCTTCTGGTCAGGGAGCTTAATCCATCACCCAAAAGGGTATCCTGAGAAGTGTATAGATGGATAGTGATATCCTAAAGGCTAAGGAACTGAGTATGACAGATGGGAATGAAGAATAATGAATGGAAATCTAAAGATGCTTCTTTCTGTGAAATTTTACAGTTGTCATTGTAAGTATCTACAGGATCCAAGGTGACTCAATATCTACGTATAGGGGAAGATTTGGAGGTCAGCTAACTCAGTCACCTAACATAGACACATCAGGCTTAAAAGGTGAGGTTTTGACAGTTAAATGCCACTCTCCCCTTATTCTGCAAGGCATTGAACTTGATACTGAAGGCAAAGGGAATATTTAGCTGAATCAAAATATTCATTTTTTTGCAAGATTCTTCTTCCTGATCTTTCAGCCACACCCATGCAACTGCCCAGTGCAGCTTCAACAGCCAGGGTAATGGGAATTTATTCTTTTCTGTCCAATACATTGCATCCATTGTTAAGTCTACTGCTGAGAACAGGCACAGGCTCTACATCTTGACTTCATCGATTGTAAGTTCAGAAGTATGCTAAGCGTTCTAACAATGCATTTACAAAGGATACCCTGATACATTCTGGGGCCTGAAGCTTGATGATGCTTGTCAGAGGGCACGTTTCTAAAGTGCCTCAATTGCATCCTAAATAGCCTTATTCCCCTTAAATTTGCTTTATTGCAGAGACATTTCAGGGCAAATTAGAACAAATAGCAATCTTTAATATCTGACACTGGTGATCTTTACCATTGAAAATGAACACTGAACTACCAGATAAATTATTCAGACAAAATAATTACCAGAAGATTCATAGTCTTTAAATCTGCCTTCACAAGTGTTGGTAGGAAAGGGTTAAAACTGGAAGATTTGAGGAGGAGGAGGGAACAGTTTTGCTCAAAGTGACCTTGCAGCTGGGAATTCTTAAAATATTGGTATGGGAAAACTCCATGCCTCTCATGCCTCCTGTTGTTCACCCTCTGCCTGTGTACTACTTTGAAAACAAACCAGCGGGAGATTCCAAGTCAAAACTACAATTTAATAGGAAAATTAAGATAAAAGCAGAAAATACTAGCTTAAACTGGCAGAGTCAGAATATAACCTGAGCCCCTGTTGGTCAGGGCAGTGGTAGCAGTCTGATTAAATGGTGGCTGCAGTCCTCTTGAAGTGGTAGATCTGTTTCTGTTGAAGTGGTGATCCTGTAGAAGGGTTTGCTCTTCCTCTGAAGGTCCAGTTCTGGTTATACATCTCTCTTCCTCTGGGAATCCAGTGGATACAGCTCATGGTGTTCCAACCTCAGATTATAGCCAGGTAGGAATGCTTGGTTCCTCCCCCTGGGCGGAGCATTTGACAATGGGATGATGTAATTTTATGAGTCAAGCAATGAGACTCCATGGATCATTAGCAGAAGATATGTCCTGGAGTTAGCAGGCATGAGTCATGAAGGAGATAAGGAGCCCTACCTGTTGTTAACACCTTATGAAGATGGTGATAGAATACATACTTTTGGTTGCATCATGCATTGTAACCTAAGAGAGCCTGTTTTGAGAAGTAGAATTCCTGTGGCAGGTTAGGGCACTCTCACAGACATGCCCAAAGCTCCATGCCTAGTGAGGCTGGCAGTGAACCCTCCCAACCCTCCTCCTGCTGTGCACCAGGATGAGCTGAGCCCAATGGAGCCCAAGTTCCCCACCTGCCTCTTACACCCAACGTTGTTAGAGAGGTAATGAAATAAATCTACTCTTTGCATTGTGGTTTGATGGTTGCCCTTAGTTACTTGAGTGTGTTGATTCAGACAAGTCAATTTGCAGTATATAATTACACATTTTTTTAGCTTCCTTCTTAAAGATGTATTCAAAACATTATCTGTAACAGGCAATTTAACTAAA
Organism: Phylloscopus whistleri; assembly: GCA_017589585.1. Lineage (NCBI taxonomy): Eukaryota > Metazoa > Chordata > Aves > Passeriformes > Phylloscopidae > Phylloscopus > Phylloscopus whistleri. The sequence goes on from JADMLD010001289.1 coordinate 1,051,981, forward strand.
GAAGCTTAGAATAAAAAAAAAATGTAAAAAAACCCTTCATCTTCAGTATCTCATTTCTAGCTCATACAAATGTGATAAGGTGATCTGAAATGCATACATTACAAAAGATTGTTACACATTCCCAGTTTCTACTTTTATGCATCTTTATGTTGCCATAGCTCATCATATCTCTCGTGCAAACCCACTATCTATTGGGAAATGTATGTGTGCAGACTCTCGAGTCTCTCTTAGAAAATGTCCTGCCTAACAGTAGATTCGTATCAGAATATTGGAAATCACTGCATTTCCAGTTAGTTGGCAAAACCTAGCCTTTTTAATATCTGAATTCAGAGAATTGTAGAAAACAGTTCTGATAAGAATTTTGAATGCCTATCCCCTTGCCTTACAAAGACCAATTATGTCTATAGGATTTGTCTGTGATAATTCTCAAATATTAGGGCAGTATTGTTTAGTCTTGATTAAGGTGTGCTCCCAACTGGAATACATGAGTCCTAAGATGAGGAAAGACGGAAGGATACGGCTATGCATTAACCTCATAAAAATTTTTGACCTTTAAAAATGTGATTTTTATTCCAGTGGTCATTTTTGATTTTACTTATTATTACCTGTTACTTAGCATCACACTGACATTTCACTACTATTTTATATTTTTTTACGTATTTATTGCTTTGTACTTTTATTATGCTACACATCTTTGGGAGGCTGTTTTCCTTCTACATTGCAAACTAGAGGTATGCTATGTGCTGCAACTTTATTGATTTGGTATTTTGAAAAATACCTGCAATAAATATGCCTTAGTTTTAAAAAAGGCTTCTTATTAGCTGAATTTTTAGTGGGTAGGCAATGAAATTTACTGCTCAGTATTGATGGGCAACCAATCCAACAACAGGTAGATGGATTCATCAATTTCCTATTAAATGGAAAAGCAAAGCACATGACTAAAGGTCAAAGTATGAATAGTAACATTGATAAGAAGCTGAAGCAATCACATTGAAGGAAAGCAGTTCCATATTCAGAAGCATATTTAAGACTTGTAGAATTATTTCTGGCTGGTTTCAGTTATCTCTGACTCGCTTGTTGGGGTTCAGAAGCAGGTCTTATGTAGCAGAAGCTCTTCTAGTGCAATAGAAACAATTGGAAAATAAAATTAATTTATTTTTACTTTAAATAATTAACAATGTCATCACAGGATAAACACTGCTTCTCTTATGAAACATACATCTGGAAATGTTAAAAGAACCATTAGATAAGCCAAAACTAGAAAGTCAATGGGCCTAACTAATCTGAAATTCTGTACAGCTGTTTGCAATGCTTGTGGTATCAGATTTGGACAGAACATACCACATGTGTGTTCTGTCCAAATGGTGGAACATACCACATAGAAACTGAAAAGTACAGTCCTGCCTACTTCCTCCATATATTGAAGGGCAAATCAGGCTACAAAAATAATGTGGGTAGCTGGAACTGTACATCTTTAGAGTAAATTTCCATTAAGCTCTCTTCTAGGAAGAGATCACAGATTTCATTTAGACCTCTTGCCTTTCTGCTGCTGCTGTAGTCATGTAAAGTTTACCTCCTGTTGGTATAGTATTGGGAAACTGATTTAGATCTTTACGGTGGGGTTTGATGCAACTTCCTTAACTGTCTAGAAATTAGGAATGGGTCATCCAGCTGGGTATATAGTGATAGGTGGAGTATCTCACCTGACTGCTCTCTGTCTGCAATCTCTCTTACATCCTGTCTAGTATCTTTAAGCAGTGTGCACATTTATATAATGCTTTAGGAGACAGAGTGGCATTTCACATTTTTTGTTTAAGCTGCTGAATCCCATCCCTTCATGGCCAGCCTAAACGAGGTGTTGAACATTGTCATTAAAAGGAAGAATAGACACTTGCAGAATCAGTAAGACGATTATTCATTCTTTGGAAATGCCATTACCTCTGATTGACTACACAAAACAAAAAATTTTTAGAAGGCTAAATAAAGTAAAACAAGATGAATGTCTGTCTTGGAGACAAAGCATTAATGAAGTAACATTTACAAATGGAGATACATGATAAGGTGTTCATTGCCCACAGAACATACAGGTATCTGCATTATCCTCTACATGGAGGGCAATTACATTAATTTTTGTAATTTAAGGTTCTGTGTGACACTAAACTAAAATAGAAATTTCCAGGACATTCTTTGAGAAGAATATTTCAATTTTTCATGCTGAAGAGTTGTGCATCTGAACACAACTTTTAAACTTGGAGAGGGAATGTAATGTAATGTAGTGTGTCTTCAGCTCCCTGGATAAGTGTTTTATTTATTAAATATGATATGGTATTCAATAACATTTTAAATGTAGTTACAGGTCAGTTTGTCTGATTTGTCTAAATTAAATTTGTCTAAAAACCCTACTCTTCATTTGTCAGAGGCCCAATCTGATATCAGAATACCAGTTGAAAGGTGGGACTAAGCTCGACCCTAATACCTGGCCTCATTACTCCAGCAGAAGCCAGAGGACCTCTCTGTGAATTGTGTGGAGGTTTCATGGCAGTGACTTTATTTTCTAGGATTACTTGTTTGCAGACTATTTTCTTGACAGGGCATCAGGGTACAGCCCCCTCCTTCAGACTGAGAACTATAGGTTTAACTCTCCTTTTCCCCATTCCCCTAGTGTATAACAGAGCAGCAGAAGAAAGAACAATAGCCAATCTTGTGAAAATTAAATCAGTATTTAGCTAACACCTGTCTCCAGTGAGAGAATGTGATTAGTTCTCTGAGAGAGCAGGAAAATGAAAATCAGAGCAACAGAAAAAATAATTATCTGTAGAGGATGAGGAGAACCTGTAAGCTTGTCTGATCCTTGGAAGCATCTTTAAGTTTGACCAAATTGAGTAAGGCATTTTCTCCTTTATTTTAACTCTGAAGAAGGCATAAAAGTGGAGATATTGTGGGTGGCACTGCTGCAAAATATCTCCTGGGGGACCCAGACTCGGGTCTGGCTGGCAACAAGGACATGTGACCGCATGTCCTGCTTGGCTCTCAGCCATAGAAGCACATCCCCAGAGAGACAGGACTCTCCACATGCATTTGCACTTATTCTGTGTTAATTTTAGATAGATATAAACCATCAGTCCTATCAATCCCATCTTTACAGACTCCCCTCACCAACTGCTGTATTTTGAAAAAAAAAGTAAAATTTAGCATGTGAATAGATTGTCTTTGGAAGTATTTCCCAAAGCTGCTAGGGATATCTGTCCCTTACAAGTATTTCGCAACCTTCCTTTCCTTCTTGTCTGAGAAGCAGTCTTTTTGAGACATTCTCCTATTATTTTCTTCTCATAGACTAGTTCTATGAAACAAACCTTCAAAAATCCTGCTAATGAAATAATAAACCTCATGCAAATGTATACATTATATGTCATAACTTAATTTATTTTTGCCCATATTTCAAAAAGGTTTAGTGAAGCCAAAACTGATTACAGTGCCTCTGTGGGCCACTGACATATTTCTCCAATTTCTGTCTTTTTGGTGCTGCAAAAATTCTTCTCACTAGGCTGGAACATCAAATTTAAGTTACCAACTCAAATATTGTAGATTTTAAACTATTGAAACTATGCCTACAGTGAGTATCCTGTCTAGGTATGTAGCAGCAAAATATAATTTGAAGTTTGAGCTTTGAAAGGTATCTTTCTCCCATTCCCATCAGAAGCTCAAAACAAAGAGGAAGATAATTAGAGGAAAACTATTATTTAACAGGTTTCACTTTCTTAACTGATTTGGTCACCTTACAGTGAGGAGGAAGACTTGTCAGTGAAATTGTGAAAGATCTAACATTTTCCGGAAGATGAACAATCAGTAGCTGTTTATGAGGACACTCATGATTTTTTAAAACTTCTTTCTTCACTTGATTGAAGATTAATTTATGATGTCACAGTAGGACAGCAAGGAAAAACAAGCTAAGCCCTACTCTTTAGCTGAGGCAGGAAACATGCAGCCAGAACCGTCTCCTTTCTGGGACCTCTCCAAAGGAACTGACTCTGCCTATTAAGAATGAACAGTAACAGGTTGGATTGACAGAGTTTCTTTGTAATGGAGAGACATTTGGATGTTATAAATGACAAAATCATACTTAAATTCCTGCAGATTTTAGGACATAGTCTATGACTCAGGTCTAAAGTTTGAAGGTTGGGTAATGTGACTTTCAATCTGAAATAGCTTCCCTTCAATTGAGCCAGCCAATGATCTGGCTCTAAGACACCTGAACAGAGGAGACTGTATGCAGACGTCTACATGTGAGAGAGAGCTTGGTTTGGTTGTTGTCTGCATGTAGGCATTTTCTGTCCATTTAGACATTTGAAACTTTCTACCTGGATTGAAAAGAGCACATCTTCCATGAGTCACATCTTTGTCACATCTCCAAATCTTGCATTTTGGGCTTCTCAAATGATACTGAATATTGCTGTATTCAGCTAAAATAAGTTCATGCTTCTAAAACTCCCATTATAACCCAGGGAGATTTGGCACCTACTAAACTTAGGGAGTGATTTCAGCTAACCAGACAGGAACTGTCCAAACACAAATGTTGAGTAGCTTTTCAGACGCCAGGTTTTACCCAGTATGTCTGCACAGACTAGTGCATATCACCCAAGGACCAGTGAATGTCTACGGTAACACAAGGGCTCACACTCAAAAAACCTCAGTTGAAAGTTGGAATCTTTGTAGGCTGGGAGAACTCAAAACATCCAAATAGACTCCAGAATCTTATTTTTTTGGCAGCTAAATTTCATCATAAAGAAGGCATTTAACTTCACTTTAGAGTGAGCTGAATTACTTTCTCATCTCTGTTTTCTTCACTGACTTTATCTCTACTAACTATATTTTGAGATATTTTTCATTATATTTAGCAGTTATATGAATCTGTAGGTAGATGCCCTAATCAGGCTCTAAATCTGACTTCTCAACTTGGCTTAAACCTGGAAAAGTTAAGAAATGAATAGCAGCCTGAGTAAAGTTTGCCAATGTCTGACTGCTGTCTGGACTAAAATAGTCAAAAGTGAGTCATGAATATATTGGGAGATTAGATCATCTCTCTTCAACTGACTGTACTTCTCTCTTCAGCAGTATGACAGATGCAAAGTTAAAAGATGAAGCCGCTCTTGTTACCTTCCTTCCAGCCAGGCTCTTCTTAGCCTCACACATTTAAGAAGTGTCAGAGACAGAAGATATTGGCAACAGCTGAGAGCAGCACCATGCACTTCACTATTATGTCCCTGTGCACCTGTAAACAAGGAGTTAAACAAGGAGTTGGCAGAAATCTATTTTATGATGTTTCCTTTCCCAGATAACCTTTGCTAATCAGTATCCCAATTGCTTTTGCAAAATTAAATGCTGCATTTTCTTACTTGTCTTGAACACCCAAGCTTGTACAGCCATCTAGACAAGAGAATTGAGAAAGTGCTGGCTTCAGTGGAAAGAGGAGAGAATGTCACAGAACAATCTGTTCTAATGAAGCTTAGCACCTGCACTTACAATGATGTAATACTGAGAGTTCAGCAGCTAGCACAGCTCTGCAGGATCCCACTAACACATTTTGACTCTCCAGCTTCTTGGTTCACTTGGTTGAATTCTCATAAAGTTAGGTGATACTGGTAAAATCAGGAGTTAGGAAGGAGAGTTGTCTTCTATTTGTTATAATATTTCCACTTTTTTTTTTTTTCTTAATACTATGAAAACATAATATATTGAAATACAATTTTTAGTAAAATATTTTTCATCTCCTCCTCTCACCCATTCCACTAAAAGACTCTACAGATATTTATAGACATTCAGTCAGTTAAAAAAAACCACATATACATAAATTATGGGTATGACTTTTAATGATCTAATTCTAGTATTTTACTCTTTCAATTCCTCTGATTTGAGCTATGCATTCTTGTTTCTCCATTCTACAAGAACTGGAGTGTAATACACTATATGATCCCACATGGAGGAAGAAAAAGGACCCTCAATTTACTTACATTCCTGGGTGAATTACTGAGACCAAGCCATACAAGATGAGAGGCCTGGATCCTTCCATAACTTTCTTTCTATGCCTTCCAGACTAGATCTCTGAGCAGGAGAGATGCCCAAGGCAGGGAAATCACAGTCTTAGCATCATCTTACCTCTGAGCAATATTGACATGATGTATCATAGAATCACAAAAACATGGAATATGCTGAGTTGGATGGGACCCATGAGGACCATAGAGACCAACTCCTGGCCTTACGCAGGACACGTCATGAGTCACATTATTTGTCTGAGAGCATTTTCCAAATGCTCCTTAAACTCAGACTGTCTTAGTCCTCTGACCATTTCCCTGGGAAGCCTGTTCCAGTGCTCAACCACTCTCTGGGTCAAAAACCTTTCCCTGATATCCATCCTAAATCTCCCCCAACTCAGCTTCATGCCATTTCCTTGAGTCCTGCCACTGGTCATGAGTGAAAAGATTGGTACCTGGCTCTCTGCTTCCCCTCCTGAGGATGTTGAAGACCACAATGAGGTCTCCTCTCAATCTCACCTTCTCCAGACTGAATAGACCAAGTGACCTCAGCCTCTCCTCTTGAAGCTCCCCCTCCAGGCCCTTCACTGTCTTTGCTGCCCTACTTTTGACCCTCTCCAATAACTTAATGTCTTTTTTATTTGTGGTACCCAAAACTGCCCGCAGCACTTGAGCTGAGGCTGCCCCAGTGCAGAGCAGAGTGGGACAATCCCCTCTCTTGCCCAGCTGGCCATGCTGTGCCTGATGCCCCCAGGACAGGGTTGGCCCTCCTGACTGCCAGGGCACTGCTGGTTCACCCAACTTGCCATTGACCAGGATCCCCAGGTGCCTTTCCACAGCGCTGCTCTCCTGTTGTTTGTTCTCTGGTTGATACACACAGCCAGGGTTGCTCCATCCCAGGTGCAGAATCCGGGACCTACCCTTGTTAAACTTCATACACTTGGTGATTATCCATCTCTCTGATTTGTTGAGGTCTCTCTGTAGGGCCACCCTTCCTTGAGGGAGTCAGCAGCTTCTCCCAATTTAGTGTCATTCACAAACTTAGTGTTTCTTCAAGTCCTGTGTCCAAGCCATTAATAGAGATGTAACAGCAATGAACAACAATTCTGTAATGTAACAGCCTTCAGATTTTGTACTGTTTGAAAGCAAAGTGCTGTGGCAGGATGCAAGGAGAAAGGATGTGAGTGATTGGCATTTTAAGGGCTATACTTATTTTTTTATGTATCTTCCTATAATTTGGATTTATTCTAATTTTCACATCCAGAGAATCTGTCATAATAATGCTGTTTTTATACGGTGTTGAAAGACTTATTAAAAGGGCAAATGTAAAACTCTTTGAATACCTCTAAGTTACATGCATAAAAAGGAATCCTGTCTCTTTTCAGTCTGTACTCTTCAAAAACTCAGAATTCTGTGAGGTGGAGGCAGTCATAATATAAGAAAACCCTGTTCAAAGCATCGTGAGACTGTGACTGAGATGAACAGATCACAAACTTGTATTGTCAGTTTGCAAAAGTATGAACCCCCCCACAAAAAAGGCCAAAAATGGTGGAGTTCCTTTTTTTGTGTTATTACTAATAAAATATGTTTGTTGGTTTGTTTTCAAAATCCAAAGTCAGAAATATCAGTACAGGCATTACAGTAACTATACTCTTTTACAAAAGAGTGATGATGATAGTTGTCTCTTCCTACTGGTTGTACAGCTTAAGAGGAGACAGAGATGAAGATGCACTGAGAGTAAAATTGACTTCTTCTGATTTGGTTTCACTTGTGGACTTCAGATACTAAATGAAAATATTTGCTAAAGCCTGCAGATGTGTGTTTCTGATATATTACTTTCAGAAGTTGCTTTTTAACTTCCAAGAGGGTTAAGTTTCCCCCTGTCCCCTCTTTCAACAACTAAACATCCTTTAGAGGGTGGCTGACTAATGAGCTGCTCACTCTGTTTTCCTTTTGGTAAACTCTGAGTTGAAGGGTCCCCAGTGTGCAGCTGAGATGCACCTAGAGCATGCACAGAGACTAAGGAAGCAATTCCTTATTTTTTTCATTTAAGTTAAATGTCTTAAATTTATTTAAGAAACTTATAATCTTTCCAATGAAACAAGAAGTGATCAGAGTGTACAAATATGATAAATTATAATAATAATTGGAAAAAAAAATGTGTTCTGTATTTTTTAAAAAGAATATTCAATGCTGTTGAATAAAATTGTCTTTTGGCATTCCAAAAATGCAGCCGGATTGAAGACATCAGAGAATGCAACTGTTGCCAAATTGCTGATTATTTTCTTTCTTACTATGAAGATCGAGCAAATAGCTTTAGGTGGCATTTCCACATATTTTAAAGAAGTATTGTCAATTGTTAGTCTACAGGTCTTCTTTAAAGCACTTTCTTCTTTGATTTGCTTGCTGCAGAAAAGCTGCAAAATGTCAGATTCAGAAAATATGGTACACAGAGAAGTTCCCTGTGCATAGATTAGGAATCTGGATAATGAAAATATTTTTAAGAACTTCCTGCCTTTAGAGAATTGGTCATTAAACTCAGTGTGGCCAAACCCAATCTTTTCTTTCTGTATTGATTTCCATACATTAGTTTGTTTTAGCAGTTGCTGATTAAAGCAAAGAAGTTCTATTCACTTCACTTTGTTCTTTTCTACCTATTTGTTCCCAGAGGCATGATATTGGTGTTAATTTTTTTATGCTCTCATTGCTCAGTAAATTCACTTTTAGCTCAGTTTATCCACTGTTTTTGCCACTGATGTTTATTACTTTTCATTTTAAGGGTAGGATAGATTTAGCTTGAATAAGTTATTTTACAAGATTGGTTAACTGACCAGTTGTAACAAGCCAGTTTGTCTTTATCTATCAAAGTCCAAGTAGTGGAAATCTGAGTCAATCCTGTGTAACCTTTCAGTTCTGTTTTTGACTGATCTTGTGTATCTGTGAAGCAAGTGGAACTATTAGATTTGTGTACTTGTTATACCCATGGAGTTGTCAATGTAGGTAAATAACAAAAAGTCAATTCCTTGCTGAACTATGATTTGAAATGGACTAAAAAGAAGTATTTCATAAACAAGACAAATTAGTTTGAAACTAGTGCCATACACCAGACTTCCTAGGCTTTTGGGTGCTCAATTCAAATGAAAACTTCTTTCCTGGGTCTGGCTGAAATAGCCTACAACGTATCACAGGTTATGAGTCCATTTTAAAATAGTGCACAGCTCAGGCTGGAAATAAGAAAGGGAAGAGATGCTCGGAAAAGAATAGCCCTAAAAAGTTCTTTGTTATTAAATTAAGTTTAGATAATTTATGAATAGGTTTCCAAAACCCAGGTGTATATAGAGTACATTTTCTTTCTATTTTTTTTTTTTCCTGTATTGGCCACTATAGTGGCAGATATTTTCTGTTTTCTATTTTAAGAAGATCAATGGCAGTGAAATATATGTCTCTCTGTATATAGTCACATGTATCTACCTCTTAGCTCTTGACTTTAGAAGAAATATTTCTAGCAGCAGATAAGCATGGCTACTTTTAACCCATTCAATATTTATTCCTTTGTTATTTGAGTGTGGTGGCATAAATTGAAGTTATATGTTAAATTGATTCATTAAGTAATTTAGTTTAATTATTAAATTTGATTCAATATTTAATTTGGTTTAATAAGACTGGGCTTCCATAAATGTATGCATTTAACTGATATATATTGGGACTGTATAATTTTGAATAGATTAAATATTAAATAGAGAAAACTTATTTGAATTATTCAGTATGGAGACTAGATAACTGATCTACCCTTTCAAAATAAGGAAAATACAAATGGCACATTATAATAATAACCTATTTCCAACCAAGAATTTGTATAAAACACTTCGAACTCATTGTTGGTTCATTTCCAGATGAGCAAACCAATCTTTGCTGATGGAACCAACCATTGAGAATTTATCAAGAAAGCTCCCAGAGCCATTTTAAATTTAATACAGCTTACAAAAACTAGACTATTAGAATATGCAGAACACTGTGGTGACAAAATGATTTTAACTATATAATTTTCTTCTCTCTTTTGTGAACAGTTAAATGTTCAAAAGATTTGTAGCTAATGGTGATTTAGTATTCTGGATCAGATTCAAAGTGGGATACTCAGAGTCACAGTTGAATTCTCTAATCAAAACATATATTTTTATGTTGATGTTGGATCATGAGGAAACTTTAGATAATGAGACATAATTTTAGTGAACTTCAACACTCATCTAATTTCAGGTGTATGTTGTCATGTCAGCTGAAATAAATGAGAAAATACTTAGCCAATACTTGCATTTTTTACTAAGAATGCATATATTTGTAAGCATACAACTGCAGAAGGATTTTTTTGAATCAAAGAATGTGCTTCAAAAATCATATCATACAAGTATCTCTCTCCTTAGCTGTCAGCAGGCAAGATCTTCGCTTCTCTCAGAAAATCTTATTGGACTGCCAATGAGGACTGCTAGGCAGCACTTGTGATCTTCTTTACAGTATGGCTGTACAAATACTTGTACCAGTAAAAGTGATGGAGCAACAGTGTGATGCCTGGACACAAGAAAGGGTTGGTAGCATTGTCATGTGGAGGCAGCCTCTCTGGTGAGGAAAATGCATCTTCATAAGGAGTCAGTCTTCTTCATAGAAGAAGAAAAGAGACGTAGAAATGGAGAAAATGCTGAAGCTGGTGCACAATACTCTTATTCCTGATTCCTAAATGCAATCTTAGAAATCTATTTATCTGCCTTATCTACTGTAAATTTGCTTCCTCTTTGAAATTTGTGCTTTCAGGTATACTCTCCTTTATCCATGTACTATCCATGTAGTGAAAACAGTGCATTCCTTATCTGCAGTGAATGAAGCATTTGCTTCCTCTTAGCACCCTGCTAAGCAAAGCCCTGGGGGTGGCAGGGTCTGACTCCCTGTTAGCTGCATGTATCCTCTGTACCTGGGCATCACCAGGCTCAGGAAAGGAAGATGTGCCCAGTGAGCACTGAGAAAAATCTAGTGTTCTGTTAAGTAACCACAAACAAGCCTTTGACTCTTAGGGAGATTTTTAAATCAAGAAAAGGACAGGATTATGAATATGACCAGATTAATTCCTCCATTGTTTAAAAATTATGGAAGCAGAGCAAATATTCTTTTTGTCTATAAAAAGGTACTTTCTAAATAACCATCAGTTTATTTCTACTATCTGTAAAAATAGTAATAATGGTTCTTCAACACACAAAAGCAATTAAATCTGTGGAATTTCACATGAAGTACTGGTGCCCACTGTGAATATCTTTGCAGGAATGTAACCTGAGTAACCAAATCAAAATAATAACTACAATGCTTATAAGTTAGAAACATCTACTGATAAATCGATGTTCACGTTATTTCATTGTGACTGGAACACATTTCTCCATACATTTATATAATAACAAAATGAGTTTAGGTAAGATTTTTGATGCCCTTCAGAGATTATTCTTGCCTTTAAAGTATTTGAGTTTGTAAATAATTGGATAGAAAGTTATAAATGGAAGAGCTAGGAAAGGAGATATTTTACTGCTACTGTAAAATAGCAGCAATTTTTGCTACCGGAAAATAGCTAGGGAGTTTTTTTCTGGTTTTAAAAATATTCCAGGAATGGATTGTTAAAGGAATGTGAAAATTTTGGGTTACTCTCATTGTTTTTATTTTTTATGCAACTGGAAAAGGAATGTCAGCTCTGGCAGATCAAACAGTCTTCGAAAAACAATATGAGAATAGGTATAATTTTTGAATTAGAATACAGTCAACCCCTGAAAAAATATACTTTCTTAATCTAAGATTCATTTTTCAGATTGGTGTTTGCAACAAAGTACTGTTTTTAATAATAATGACCAAATCAGATACCTTTCTAATATAGAAATCTAATAGTTTTGTAAGTGCTTGGAGAGTGACAAAGTGCGTTTTCAAAAGCCTAGTCATTAATGTTTCAGTTCCCGAGAAGGAACAAAAGTGTTAATATACTTAGTCTATCATGTGAATTTTTTTTAAAAAGTTCGGAATTAAAATAAGACATAAAATAAAAATATTAACTCTTAGACTTTTTATTTCTGTCATCAAAATAATGAGGAATTAACAAGATATACAAAATCTGAAAAGTTTCAATAAGCTTCATTTTTTCCCTTAATTTGAATTAATGTTTATATTAAAAGTATGAAAACATTTTGATCAGGAAAATAGTAAGAAGAATAAATTTGAAAACGGTCAAATTTATCTACAAAAAATTGCCAGAAAATGTTCAAAAAACCATCAGGACTTATGGGCTTCCTCGCTCTGTTAGGAGCTGCTGTAGCTTCTTCCATGGTGGGACATGACAAGGTGTTATTCAGAACCCTAAACTCCACTATAATAAATTTGAAGCTTTTTTCACTGCTTTCACTCAAGAGGAATGTTGTAGAATTAAGATACTTGCATGATGTCACATCCCTTTCCAGCATACCTAATCAAAGTTTTGGATGTTCAAAAAATCCTAATCTGCACAGTAGCCTCTGGGAGTCCCTAAGTGTTTGCATTGTGGTGTGAAAAGTTCTGTCCTGCCCCAAATTTTCAAACACTTCCCAGAAACCCTAAAGGAACAGAAATGGATATGAGAGAAGAGGGAAGAAAGCACAGTATGATATGTAGGCTATGCTAATTTCATTTTGCGAGTCATTTGCAATTTCATGCCTTCACTGAATTTCAAATTTTGTCAAATCACAAACCTGCAGCTAAGACCTGCAGTTATGTGTTTCAGTCAGGACAATCTAAAACAGATGAAAAATGGTATTGGCTAAGACAGTGTGTGGAAAAGTGATTTCTACACTTGCACTGATTAGAACCTTCATCCAGAGCCCCTTAATGTGAACTATCAATTGAAGTGGGGTTAGTCACTGAGCACACAAGGCATGTCATATGAAGATTGAGGGGGACTTAGCATCTCCTACCTGCTAGGATAACCATTCTTATCTCAACCATCACTAGGAAAATGTAGGAAAAATGAAGGGGGGAAAAGAAAGAATAAGGAAAGAAGCCAACAAGAAATCTATAAGAACAGATCTCTCTTTTTGACAGAATCCTTCTGTTCAAGTTTTGTAAATATCTATGCCAGCTTTCATATGATCCACACTCCTGATCATCACATGCATGCCCATGTGCACACACACACACATTAAAAATGTACAGTGTAAGGGGAAAAGCTCTATGGAGAAAACCATAGCAATAATTTTGGATGACACTCATGTTCAGTGTATGAGATTGTGCTGGCAGCATGCTGAAACTGTCAATAATGAATAATTATTTAACTTTTATATTAACTTCTCAAACCTTCTTTACACAAAGAAATAGGCCAGCATATCAGAAATGTTAGTGTTCCAGTAGTTTAATTATTGGCTAATGGATTAATACAATTTATGACAAAAAAAAAGAAGTATTTAACTGTCCAGTTTTGTTTGTCTTAAATCTATATAAACTTGAAATACAGTCTCCTTGACAAATGAGGTTACTAGAAACTAAATAGAAAATCTTATTTGCCACCACAGTGGTGACATGAAGAATTGCAGCCTTTAGCTCAGGGCTACTAAGCTCTTAATAATGAGAGAAAGGTACTCCATCTTCACTTATAGCCACAATTACAATGAAAAAAAATAGCTGCCAAGGCTTCTGCAAAAATATTCATGACAGTGCGAAAAATATTGATTTTAAAAGCCAAGAAATGAAATATCTTCTAAAGTGGTCCATTCAATCTAGTTATTATTTTCCAAAAGAAACTGAGGAAAACATAAAGCATTTTGCTGAAATCCTATATTAAAAATAAATCCTCCCAGAAACAGCATAAACAAGCAGTCCCAAGCTCTTCATAAATTAATGCAGCTTTTGAGTGATCAGGTCGCATGCACAATGTTCACCCTGACCTGCAATTACTTTTGAATATTGAAACTCCATCCATTCTTCTCTCTTCGTTTTTTTCTTCTACCCTAAATAAATTTGAGAGAAACATCTATGTATGTGTGAGCCCCAGGAATGCTATTGCACAGCCTATTGCTCTGAGCTGCTCAGCGTGCCATGCAGTGGCACTGCGTGCTGACTCTGAGCTCTTACAGTCACTGCATATTGGATTTGCAATGAACTTCTGAGCCATTATACATGTCAGAGCAGATGGCAGAGCCCACTGCTCTGAGTCTCCATGCACATCTGAACATTCCTTTCTGTTCATCCCACATTAATGCAGTATGACTGTTTGGTGCATAAAATAATGGCTTAATTTTGAACACAATACAGCATTCATTGCAAAATGCAAAAGATAAAGGTCAGGGAAACACACTATATATTATCAGTTGTTACAAATCTTTTTGTTACAAATACTTTTTGCTTACCTAACCACACTTTTCATATTTAACTTTAACAGTGGTAAGAATTTTGAAAGATGCTAAGGTAGCTTCATTTTCTCTGCAATCACCGGAAGATAATAAATATTTTTAACAATCTAAGTTTAGAGCATAAGCCTTCATTTTAAAAAGAGGCTTAGCAGCCAAATATTAAAAACATTTAAATAGGGAGTGTAAAGATGTGGACAGGTAACCTAATGAGATTTTCAGAATGACTAACTCCCACTGAAATCAATCTAGCCTAGGTCCCTTTGGCTTTCAGTAGGATTAATGATCCTCTGGAAGTAAAATTCTTTCGGAAATGAGACTTCTATAGTTTCAAAAATCTTACTGGTGCTCCCTAAACTATAGTGCTATTGTTTTAGTGAGTGGTTTTTAGCTTTGATATATATTTGATATATATTGTTGTTTGATATCTTCTTACCCACATGAGCCAGACACAGTTTTAGTTATCTTGAAGCTATACATATCTTTGAACCAAATGACATCAGGGCTGGGTTCTCAAGAAACCAATAGTACTGCAGGTAGTGCCTGCTGAGCTTGCAGGTTAGGAAAATGATCAGTGGCATTCACATCTTCCTTCCACTGAGAGCATCTGAGTGCATGAGTGTTAATTTAGTAATGCATCCTAGCAAACTAGAGGATCACTAACATACTGTTTGATGAGCAGGTGCTTGGTACATGATAGAACAACAGGAACTGGCAGTAGTTTAGAAATCACTGTACTTCGGCACTTAAAATTATATATTAAGGTGTGACAGTGTCAAGTTGACACCCAACCATTTTTTTCTTTCCTCCTGACTGGAGTAGATATACCGGGAGGAATATAAAATGGAGGTGTCTAAGTGACATCTCTTACATATACTGTTGGCTATCATCTCAATCTTCCTGAATGGCACATTCATCTCACATATTCCAAGCTTTGCTTACAGCTACCTTGAGGGCATGTGA
Organism: Phylloscopus whistleri; assembly: GCA_017589585.1. NCBI lineage: Eukaryota > Metazoa > Chordata > Aves > Passeriformes > Phylloscopidae > Phylloscopus > Phylloscopus whistleri. The sequence goes on from JADMLD010001289.1 coordinate 1,067,366, forward strand.
GTGGGATTCATTTTACATGACCTGAAATTCATCACACTTAACTTGATCGTGCATGTTTATATTTATTTATATATATGTACATCAGTATGTATGCATACACACACATCCAAAACAGTTGAGGCAAATAATGGTTTAATAACTTCATAGTGCACTAGATAGATGATGGAAGTTCAAGTTAAAGGTAGTGTTAGCCTGTTTCTCTTCACCTTGTAACCTCCTGGCATCCACAACAGAGTAGGTTTATAGAATCATAGATTTATTTAGGTTAGAAGAGACCTTTAAATCAGCTGTTAACCCAAAACTACCAAGGCCACAACTAAACCATATCCCTAAGTGCTAAAGCTACATGTACTTTAAGTACATGACCCAGAGCTGAATGGCTCCACCACTTCCCTGGGCAGCCTATTTCAATGCTTGAAAACACTTTTGGTGGGGATTTTTTTCCTTATATCCTGTCTAAACATTCCCTGGTGGAACTTGAGTCTGTCTCCTCTTGTGCTTGTTTTCTGGGAGAAGAGGGGGACCTCCATCTGGCTAAAACCTCCTTTCAGGCCCTTGTAGAGAGTGATAAGGTCCCCCCTGAGTCTCCTTTTCTCAAGGCTAAACAACCCCAACTTCCTTGGTCACTCCTCATTGGACTTGGGCTCCAGAACCTTCACCAGCTTCATTGCCCTTCTCTGGACTCACTCCAGCACCTCAATGTCCTTCTTTCAGCAAAGGGCCCAAACCTGAACACAGGATTTGAGGTGCAGCCTCACCAGTGCCAAGTACAGGGGACGATCACTGCCCTGCTCCTGCTGGCCACACTATTGTTGAGACAGGCCAGGATGCCATTGGACCTCTTGGCCATCTGGACGCACTGCTGGCTCATTTTCATGTGGTTGTTGACCAAAAACCCCAACGTCCTTTCCTGTCAGGCAGCTTTCCATCTACTTTTCCCAAGCCTGTAGCACTGCATGGGGTTGTTGTGACTCAAGAGCAACACCCAACACTTCACTTTATGAAACCTCATAGTAGTTGGTTGTCCTGAGCCCTCTGTAGAGAACCTCTTCCAGCAGATCAACATTCCTGTGCAACTTGGTGGCATCTGAATATTCATGCTAGTAGAACTAGGTACATATTCTTTTTCCTTCAATATTAGATTAACATATATGAATCAAAAACTATAAGCTATAAAGAACCACTTTAAGCACATTGCTAAAGCAGTACTATTTTTTTTGCATCAGTTCCAAGTGACACTAGGAAAATGCTTTAGGCATCATTTGTTTGTCTGCTTGCCTTTTTTTTTCTTTTTTTTTCCTTTTTTTCTCTTTTTCTTTTCCTTTCTTTTTTTCTCTTTTTCTTTTTTTTTTTTTTTTTTTTTTTTTTTTTTCTTCCCAGACAAATGCTTAAAATGTTTAACAGGAGTTGAATTCTGTCCTAAAGAAAAGTCTGGTAGAAAGCATGCATACAAAGAAAAACCTAGGACAAGAATGGTATATAGGCTGTGCACAGCATTTCTGCCACAGAGTGGGTTTTATTGTTGTACATTGCCAGACAAGCTTTGAAATATTTTTATTGTAATCCGATGACTTATGTATTAACACCATTATCATATGAATATGTATCAGGACAAAGCTATGGGCAGATGCTCTAGAGACAATAGAAAGTTAATGGACCTTATCTTTAATTGATGTCAAGTTCTGTAGCTCCACCAAAATCAATACAGTGCAGTGGCTTATGGCAACTGTGGGTTTGGTGCCAGGACTCAGCCTTGAGAATGTGATGTGTGATTCAGTGTCGGGAACTGCACTGCTGGAAGCAGAAAGCTTCACCTTGAATTTTTGTATTCAGTATGCAAGATATACAGTTATCACCCTATGTAAACTTTTGAACTCAACAGGATATGTGGAATGCAGGGGTTACAGAATTGGCCTTTAAGATATTATGCCTTTCTTTGTGGTTGGACCCAAATCCTACTTCTACTGAAGCCAGAGGTCTCTAGCAGAGCATTTTCACCATTTTATCCTCAGTTTTACAAGCCTTTGTGTTTTATTGGCTTTTCTTGAACCTCCAGATCCTATGATTACTCCTCAGCCTCAACATCTAATTAAAACCAGAATGTTTTAATTTGTCATTTTGTCCCTAAAGACTTGAGTCTATAAAAACAAGCACAAACAATTCCTTTAAAAAAACCTTTGTGATTTTAAACTGAGCTCAGGAGCTGGGAAGCTTAAATCGTGATGTTGTCATTATTTTGGATTGATTGCCGTGTTCTTTCAGACTGATCCACTGATATGAGAAATAGCACATTGAATACAGCTGCATTAGGAGGACCCAGAAGGTATTGCCTTTCAACTGCACAGACATCACTGGGCTTCCTGAGGCACCTGAGCTTTCTACTTTTAAAGAGAGTTGGAGGGTTAATTCACACCTCTCACACAGCAGTTGTGTCTGCCATCCCAGTGATGTGTGGGAAAATAAGAATACCACTCTGATGAATATTCATGCCTGATGAATAGTTTTAACATTTCCACAGCTGGACTCTGGCTGAGCAATCTCAGCAGCAGTCAAAAAGTAATATATGTGAAATGAAGCTATTTTCAGGCTTTATTTTCTAAATCAAATTGCCAGCTGAATGTTGATAGCTATGGATCAGAGACTGTAGCCTGCAGTAAGTAGGGTCATACTGCATGAGGAAGCACATGCAGATGTGAGACTTTTTTACACACAGTGATTCTGCTTATATAAACAATACTGCTCATGTCAATAACATTATGCAACACCTGTAAACAATGTCTTCAGACTGTTGTAAACAACAGTTTCCATGCCAATGAAACATCAGTGTCTGCAAGCAAGAAAGAGGATATGTTTTGTCTGAGTGCATTTGGTTTTTAGTAGAGCAATTATATATCTGAATCAATTATTTTCCACTCAGTATGTTGGATTAGGAAAAAAATCTCTGGTTTTGTTTTGCATTGTTGGTAAGGAACAACTGCTGTTGTTAGATCTACAATCACACTAGACATTAATACCAGTCAACAGACAGGGCTTATCTGAAATTGCTTATATTGATAACAAAGTTTACAGGGAGTAGTAAGAAATACAGATATCAAGCTAAAAAGAGAGAAAGAGATGTACAGAAATAAAGGAAAGGTTTATGTGAAAAAATCTATAGAGTATTCATTCATAATTAAGTCTCTTCCATAATCTGTACTTCCTCATCTACTTCTTCGGATGAGAAGGAACTTGCTACCATAACAGCAAGGATAGAGTTCGTCGAAGGGAATTGGTGGTTATGAGATGATTTTATTCACCATTTATATAAGGACAGAAAAATTTTTCTTCCTGACTTAAATAAAAAGAACCCCAAAACAAACCAGACCAAACAAACAAGCAAAAAAACCCAGCAAAAAAACCCAAACAACCCCTAATAAAACCTAATATCCAATTTGAAGTCAATACTGCTTTTATAAACAAGACCCAAAGTGACCAAGTGAAAAACTCAGTGCATAAAGAAATAGAAAAATTATATGCATTTTAATGATTACTAAATATTCTAATATCCTTACCTGATTTACTCAAATGATGGATAATTTTAAGGTCTTAACGTAAATTAGTAAAATTAAAGTTTTTATCATGCTGATTTGTTGTCTGCCAAATTATGTTCTGTTGTAAGGCAGGCCTGCAATTTATCTTGGTTGTGTGCATAGCTCAGAATAGGAGTATTCACATAAGGTCTGTCCTGTGAAATTTTCAGATTGAGTCTCACTTTAGAAGGAATAATAATAATATTTAGTATTACAATGATGATAATAAAATATCCCAACTGCATAATGTTACTGTGGGAAATTAGACACAGGGAAACCTTTACTAACCAAAATGGACACCCATTCCTGTCTTATTTTCTTTTTGTATTCCCATGTTTTTTCCCCTCTTTGTTCTTGTTTTTCTCCTACTGCAACATTTACTTAATTTTGAGCACTTGACTGTTCATTTCTGAAACTATTTAATGACTGTTGGAAAACACAGGACAGGAGCAAGTTACAGGCAACTGTTATATGTCTTTGTGTTCCTATTCTTTAGATCACACTGTTTCTAATATGCTTTTAGCTACTTAATGAATTGGTTTCATGAGCTGATACATGTTGAAAGTTTTTGAAAGTAAATAAAAAACCCCCAAATTTTACTTTTGACAAAAAAAGCTGTTATCCTAAATATAACTCTGAGACCTCTTCTATGGGTTGTCTTAAAAAAATAATCTCTTTCAGTTTTTCTTTCTGTTGTTGATTTTGTTAACTTTTTTAGCCAGAAAGATTTAATTGAAGGAATAAACTGCCAAGCTGTAAAGAGATGAAGAATGAAGGTCACAACCTTTTTATGTTATCTCTATATTACTCTAAGCCTCCAACTAGCTTCTGGGATAATGCCTGTTTCTATAAAGTATCTTTCCTCTGATCTTTTATTTGCTGACCTTATAATGAAAATTTTTTCAAGTTTTTGCAAGCACCTAATGAACAGACACTATACCACGCAAGAATAAGACAGTTTTCTTCAGTCTTACTGCAGACACAAGAAGTTCTGGAGCAGAGATACTCAAAGAAACCTTTTGCTACATTTTATATTGAAGTCCTAAGAGATTATTAGATGCTTACCTTATGGATAGGGTAATTACCAAAGTGGCAAGTTAAGGTAGGACAGAATGCGGGTTGCAAAGAGAAGCGAATATAATGACATTTTTCAGAAAGCAGGGCTGCAGTGGTGAGACATGAAAAAAACACTCAAAAGGAAGAAGGCTATATCAAGAAGGAAGAAGTGACCCAGAAGTGCCAAAGACATTCCAGTATGGGTGAATCTTACAGTGTTTAAATAGTAGATGTCTATAGCAACCCCTTTAATTTGGACAATAGGAGAAGACAGCTTATATCTTTGCTATAAAAGCTGCAGTGCCCTTCATTTCTTATCCTGGGAGCATAAGTACACTGCAGAGGAATTTCCAACTTTCATGTTATGAGCAAGAATTATTGTTCAAAACAGATACCAAAGGATGTGAAATGCCTGAACTGGCTGCATTTAGCAAGTGAAAAAACACTGCTTAAAGCTGCCAGGGAAAGATGAACAAACAAATAAGTATTAGTGAAGAAAAAAAAAATACTATCACAGCCCCATGTTGGTCTGGGCTCTATGCTCATCCTATTGAAATTGTCATTCCTCTAGTAGCAATTCAATAATGTTTTTGCAAGGGATGGTCAAACAGTGTAGCACTTTTGGGCTTTCCATCACAATTTTTCTGCCTTTGTACTTCTTGGATTCCCACTTTCATGTTTACTTCTTCCCAGCATTGGAATATCCTCCCCATCATCATCCTAGGGGAAGGCTACCAGAAAATTCCATTAAATTATATGATGGTCCTATTTATTTTCTTCAATATTCTCAGATTGTTTTGTTTGATTATTTTCGCCTAGAATCAGTGGATATTTAGGAGAATGGATCAGCATAAGAGCAGTCTCAGATATTCCTATTTCTTGAATTAATAAAATAAGAAATTCCAACATACAGTTGCATTGCCAAAGCCTATTAAAATCCTCTCCACATACAGGTGAATTTACAGCTGTATTTTAACTTTTTAAAACATTGAGTTTCTTTTGGTATTTTTTTTCTTTAAACCCTACATTTTTCAATAGCTGAACGTATAACCTTTTGTTCCCCACAGAAATCAAGACCGAAATTGTCAATGGCTTAGTAAACTCAGAGTTCTTACAGCACTTACAAGTATTTCATGAAATTCAGGTTCCTATTTCCATTTCTATTTTCCACAATTTCCAAGCTTTTCTAAGTATTTTGTAGCTTTTTCTAAAAATTATTATGAACACTTGCAACCAAATTAGTGGAACGTGGTCTTGATAGATACTGTCTATAAGGCATTTTGGAAGTTGTTAAGCCTCATGGCTTTGCTTCATTTTTTAAGATTCAGCCTGACTGTAAAGATTTCCAAGGTTTGTGTAAACAGCTACCTAGTGTCTGATGAAGGTTCTTGTCCTTTGAAGAGAGGGAAAAAACCCAACTCACAACAGATTTACATGGCTGAACCTCATTTTTCTGGGTGAAATCCTCTGTTTATGACTTAAGAATCTTACCTGAGATTTTTTTCTGCTCAGAAGTATTGCTTATATATATCTAAACCGTAAGGGTAAAAGATGCAAAAGATGAGTGACGTCACTGATGATTCAATAGTCTCAGGACACAAAAAGTCATCTAATCTGATCCCCTGAAGGTCATAGGTCATTAATTTTTTCTCAAAATATTCTTAAAAATACCCCAAATATTTTAACCTGACTGGAGTGTATCGCCACACAAACAGACAACATATGAAGGAGAAGTTCTGTAATTGAATAGTGTTTCTGCATGTATTTGGGAAAGAGGGAAATGCTCAAGTGACCCCATCCACCAATCATCAGTGATTTTTGACAACATTTGATGAAGCTTTCTAGTAGTCTCATTTACTGGTCTAATTTCCTTGGGTAATATGGGTTTTTTCTTTGACTAATTGTGATCTCATTGCTTTCAGAATAGATATGTGTTGCAGGAACAACTCATCCTATTCTTGAATCTTGTGGCTGACAAAAATGTCAGATAATAGCCAGTCCTTAAAATTATTCACTTAGAAGTCCTAGATCCAGTGACATTCATGGGACAACATATACACTAGTGATAAAGAATAAAGAGATTTGGAAGCCACAAGTTAAAAGCTTAGTCCTGCTCATTTCTGACTAAGATTGTACTGAATAGTATTTTGGAGTTCAGAAAAAGTTTTCATATTTTGTGGCAGCAGAATCTGAGCCTAAGACTTCAGGTAAAGGATGAACACATTACATGAAACGAATGTAATTAAGAAAAAAAATACCAGCTGCTGAAGTCTTCAGTTTTATTTTTCCCACCTATATCATATATTCTAAATACATATACATGCTTTTCTCATAACACTCACAAGATTATTTGCTGCAGGGAAGCCTCAACAAAAATCAAAGATTCATTGTGCCACCTGCATCATGAAATTGCTGGGGAGACTATCCTATACCTGTAAGACCTCAGTGTAAATAGACAAGGCAAACAGGACCTGCACAAATTCAGAGGGACTGAATGGCCAAAGGACAGCCTTCAGCACTACATGCACAATTAGTCTTGGGAAGATCTATCTCCATGGCCTAAATGATGGCTTCATGACAAAGCTTTTCAAGTAGCCCTAATATCTATTCACACTTAGCCACTTTTACATATAGAAAACCTAAAACAAACTCACAATTAAAAATTTAAAAAAGGGTGCAAAACAAATACAAGAGCATACCATTTGTCATGCTTTGTTTTCAGTGTCACACCAGCAAATGTGCTGTATCCATTAACCTTTTTGAAAAGAGCAGAAGGTAAGCTAGTTAGCATTTGACAGCTTTACCGAGTCTATTGACTTCTAATGAAAAATTCACCACTACAAGATATTTTCTTATTTCTCTCTAGTTCATACAATTTGCCACTGAGATAGCCCTTAAAATCCCTATGTTTTACTCTCCCAGCTTCCCACATTTCTTTAGCAAACACAACTGGACATTATCACGATGATTTATTTACTACACAAGCTTTAATTTGTTCACTTCAAGTTCACTCCATGTGGAAGATGACTTTCAAGTTGTTAGCTGATAGCATATGCCATACAAAACACACACATTTGGTTGCTTAGTCCTATCCAGGAGCTGACTGGGCCCCTGTCAGACTGCTGGATGCAATGAACACTCTCTGTGTGGAAAGGTTAATGGGTACAACATGTCCTTCTTGCACCTTGGAGAGCATACAGCACGTTCCCAAAATTACAGGAAGATTAAAAACAGTGATGGTCTCATTGAATGCCTGTGTGAGGATGCAGGTGCTCTAATGATAAGTTTGTGGTTTCTTCTCAAAGAGGAGAGTATTGAGAGCAATTCCCACTCCACAGTGTAATCAATCATTGGACTAGTGTATAATTAATATGCCAGTTATATCACATAGCAATTTTCCTTTTCAGAAAATTTAACTGTATTTTCAAGGTAGGTCAGCAGTCATTGTGTCTACTTGATAGACTTTATCATAGACTGTATCTATGATAAAGAAAAGTTAAAAAATATAAAATAAAGAATTACTATCACCCCCTTCCCAAGAACGAAAGAACATACAATTTAGGGTAACAGCAACTTTGGTTTCCTCTTAATTTCAAGCATACAAATTGATCTATTTGTTTTATATTGTGTTATTAATTATTGTAGGTTCAAAGGATAAAAGCTTTGAGAAACAGAAAAAATTTATTCTATGACAAGATAAATTTTACTCTATTCCAGCTCTGTGGAGGAACAACTGAAAGGCCTTGAAGTATCCAAGATGAGGACAAAAGGTTATGTATATGTAGAAGGCAAGATGAAGGACAGTGAAAGAAGAGAATCTGCACAATCTAAGTACCTTCTGAAGTTCTCTGAGAAATTTGGATTATATTTAGTCTCCTTGGAAATGCAGAGTCTTTTAAATAATAGAGTCTTTTAAAGAGTAGACCTAATAAGAGTATGCAAAAAAACAGAGGTTCTTAAATGCAAAAAATATAACGTTTCATGATATCTGTGATCTGCAGGCCAGAGACAGGTGACCACTTGATTAAGAGTACAAAAATCTTCAGTGAATGGAATTCTAAAATAGCACATACTTACATGATTTTAGGAGAAAGCTCTTAAAAAAACCCATTTTTATTATTTTTTGGGGGTGGGGGAGCTTTCTCTATCCCATATGTCTGTTCTTCACAGACATAAAATGTCAGAGCCCAAACCCAAAAGTCAGTAGGTCAGCAGTGCTTATTGCTTTACATTTGTTACATCTACACTGATCACAGATATATACAAAGAGAGATAAAATGCTTTCTGTACACCATTTCTTTCTCTACCTTAAAAAAAAAAAGTGTAGGAAGGTGTTTTTTTGCTCAGATTCATCAAGAAATAAAAAGAAATCATTTCTTTTTTTGGATACAATTTGTAACTAGACAATGGATATGAAGGGAGCAAGGATTTCTTTTGCTTTTCTGCAGTTTTCAGAACTGATACACAGCTTGCATAGTAGTACTATATACACTTTGTCTTGTGCTGCTAATAATGGCATTCCTTACTCATATTATCCATGGCGTGGATATTTTGTGTTGAACATTTTGTTGAGCTGACGTTCTTAATTCTCAGTGTCAGCAAACCTTCTACTAGCGTCAAATGCAGTATCAAGTAAGATTCTTGAGAAATTTACCTTGTTGGAAGTAGTCAGATGATCATTATGTTTAATATATACTGCTGAAGAGTTAAATATTTGCTATGGATTGCATTTGTGTTTTTTGTAGATGGCACATAACACATTTGCCATTCATACAACTGCACATGTACCAGCATGACAGTGCCAAGCATTAGTAGGGTCACATCACCATGAAGGACACTGTAGAGTGTCCTTAGAATTTGAAAGGCTTGCTTGCAATTAATCTGGATTTCTAACGTCTCATCTGGAACAAACATGGCATATTTCTGATTTCTAAATCTTATCTTTGATCTCCCTTTTTGTAATTAGAACAGCATAAAATTTTAGTGACTCACATATGTTAAATTGTGTATTATTCTATTTCTAATGTTTATTCTCATGCTATTTTTCTATATTATCCTGTATCAGACCATAACTTAATATCTCCTTGAAACAGTTCAAACACCAGGTCTGCAGCAGTAGCTGCTGGTAGTGTCTCGTCTCTGTTTCCTTGTGAAATTCTGTCTCATCCTAACAGACTCCAAAGATGGGTTGGTTATTTCTTGCCTTGGTTAGCTCTGAGCTCAGCAGCCACTAGTAAAGAATACTACTGCTTGTTTTTTAGCAGTGTGACAAATGACAGATATATCTTTTCTCTCTTCCCTAACTAAGATTGCAGTTCAGGATTTAAAATATCTACATCTCCAACAGGAACAAAAAAGCAAAGGTCATGATGTACAAATCTGCTCTATTGATGCAGCAGCTAAGGCAAAGAGGGTGCTCTTTGGCAAGTAAAACTTTTCTGGCTTTTTATAGCAGAATAAGGTCCCCAAATAACCATGGGGTCATCACATATCATTTGCAGCACATGCAAGGCATGTTTCTCTCACTCTTATTTTTTGATATGTCCTAGACATATGTCTGTGTGAAATGGGAGGGAGGGAGGAGATAAAAAACTGAAAAGCAATCCAAGCACCTAAAACTCAACTGCAAGAGAAAACTACTGCCAAGGTACAAACAAGCACATGATGATCATTGCTTAATGAGCTATTGGGGATTTCTAACAGTACCTATACATGCAATATAAAAAATAAATTTAAGTGCACAGTAGAATATAGTTTTGGAGCTCATTCCTTGAGATATGTAGATCCCAGAGAAATAAAAGCACCTAATATGCCATAGAATGGCTTTCAATTCTTCTCTTTTTGAGAATAAGTCCAACATAACTTATTTCTATTGAGCAGGCCAATTGCTTTTCCACATGGATACTTCATTTACATACAAAACTCATAAGTAAAAGTTATTCAGCAGGAGTGAAGTCTGCTGAAAGTCCTAGATAACAGGACAAAACTTTTATATATTTAATAAATAAGAAGAGTTTTCATCTTTAAGTTGGGATTGATTTAGTTGTGTTATAGATACTACTTCCTTCTCCTTTTTCTTTCTCTTACAAGTACAAAACGCAAAGCTCAAACTCACGAAAAGATGCAGAGAAGCACACTTTTGAGCATCGTGAGTTTTGTGTTCACTGGCCAGAGCTCAGATCCATATATGATAGATGCAGAGGGCAATCAGAGACTAGAAGCTGCAATCCACTTACACAGCAAGCATTTAGACATATCAGATAAAAATAGCAAGAGACTATGACCCTCAATCTCCACTCCATCAGGTTCAGAGATGTCTCTGACACAGAATTCACAATACAAAATATTTCATTAGATAGCACCCAAAATATTTGGTTAGATAAAAGCATCTGACACAGAGAAGACAAGTATAAAATTTTCCTCAGGCTGGAGCAGTACAGTTCCTAAAGTCACGCACTGAGGCATGTCCTACATGGTAGACAAAGAACCAGGGGGAAACAGAAATATTCTGCATTGATGTCTGAAGAGGGGTGTGCTGAATTGATTGTAAAAATCATGATGGCAAAGAAAGGGTAGGCAAGACAGAGAATTACACAAGAAAGAGAGCTCCAGGACTTCGGATATGTTTTCATTCAAGGGTCACTCAAGGATGTTGTTTCTTGTTGCTGACCTTAAAACTTTGCATGGAACTGAAAACACAATGCCAGGAGCATCATAAGTTCAGGGAGATATTATCTCAGGAGGATGAGAGGCATATGTCATTCCCCTCACTTACATTGTTTGGTTTTGGGTTTTTTTTCCTAAATCAAGGCTTGAAAGAAATGTTGCCTATTATAAACTGAACCCTAGGGAAGCTTCACCCATCTATTAATAGGCACTTATTTAACAGAAGTAGCATGAGGTAATAGTCACCCATTTTCATCCTGAACTTTTACAAGTCTTGACATTTTAACCTTGAATGGATGTTTTAAAATGCAGGTTCAGCTTCTCCTTAGAAATTTTACTGGCCATGACACAAGCTTCAGTATTACAAGTGGTCTGCCGTAATTAGGAAAGAGATATCAAAATTCTAAGACAGGAACACCTGAGGTAGCATATTAAATATTTATTCAGAGCAACACATTAAGCACAATAATGTAGACAGTGAGTTATTCTAATTAGATGTCCACAATAACCAGCTTTTCAAATCTGAACATTAAGCACTTCATGTGGCACAAAGAATACATTTATGAGGAAAATAAGGGGGCTTTTCTTTTAGGGAAAGATTGAGAAAATTAATTTCCCCTATTTCCCTTGGTAAACAATCCAATTTAGCTGAGATCAAGGCACAGCAGCTTGCCAATTTGGGATAGTAAACCTTGTTCATGTGCCATGACATGTTACTTTTTATTTTGTTAAGTGCTAAGCAATTGATAAGTATCAGCCATTAGAGTTCACCTTCTTCTATCAAGTTACTTCACCTTCTAGATACACAGAAGTTACTTCTACCTCCTATAGTATTACTCATGATGACAAATACATTCTGACTTTTTTCTTTTCATATTCAGGCACTTATAGTTCTCATTACCTTCTGTAGATCTACAAGGTTTCTCTGTACCCAGAGAAGATAAAAAGATGAAGTTTTAAAGAGAACTCAAAACCAATAATGAAAAGTCTGACAGTTCATTTCCAGGGCATCTCCATATAAACTACTCTGCGCAGTGCCCTTTAATGTGTGTACTTTTTTTGTGTTGTAAGGGAGTACAAGGGAAAATTGGCTGGGTTTTCAGTACATTTTGTAAAAGATTTCAGAAGTCCCTTCTGCAGTTTGCATCTTTATCCAATAAGTTGAATTTTAATGATAAAATAATTTCAAATTAAGACAGAGGAGTTTAATTAATTTTCAAAATGTTCCTTCAGAATTTTTCAAAAAAAGACAGAACATTTTTTAAGTGCTCATCACAAATCATGTATTCCACAAGAAAAAATATCATATTCCTCCTGTGCACACACAAACTAGACCCTAAATTGTGGATTGTGTTCTCATGAGAAGTTATAGGTTTTTTTTAACGGTACAAGTATAGCACACACAATGCATGACAGAAGAAGTGGACACTTGCTACGTGCACTTTACTGAGGCCCCAAATGTCCAAAACTTCAGGATGTTGTTTCTGCTGCCAAGGAACTGAACCTAGCCTGATCATGGTATGTGAGCCTATTATGGTTCAACATGACTGGAGAGTTAACTTTTGCTTGTGGAAAGGTCTGACTTCCTTTTAAAGCTAAAATTGCAATTCACATGCACACATCCACAAAACATTCTTACAATAATCTATTTCTTATCTCAAAAAATAAAAGAAGAAAATATTAAATTGAGAATTTTTTTCCCCATTATTTTCCCCATTTTCTTGTAGACTGGTACTTACCTTATCATCACATATTAATTTTGTGCATCTTTTGTATGTTCCATGATAGTTTTTCTCATGCATGCACATTTAGAAAATAATTAAATTGAGGAAAAGAAACATATGCAACTTTATAGTATTTTTTATTGCATAATAAGCAGAAAAGATTTTTTTCTATTGCCCTTTAAGATCTCTCTCTCCTTTCCCAGAAATACGAGCCCTTGTGTCAGCATCCAAGGGAGGAAAAGTAATAACCAACTGGGACAGAGACATTCTGTCATTCAACACTACATATCTACATTAATCTGGTTTTAATTTGCTTATTGTTCAGTTTGAGCACTGGGGACGAAGAGCCTCAATTTTTCTCTTAAGGAATTCCAAATATGGTCAAAAGTCAAATGGAAAAAGTAACAAAGAATGTAGGTCATGGAAATTCTTAACTGACAAATTTCTGTCATGTGTGAAAGCAAAATATATCATAGAACCACTGCATAAATACATTGATTATTTTGTGCTTCATTTGCTTCTTCTGTTCTGCTTTATCCTTAAATTAGAAGCTAGATGCTAAAAATTTCATTGGAAACTTAAGGACTAGACTTTGCTGTGTGAGGAAGTTTCTGAATAAGACATCAAGTTTCTAGCCATCAGAGGATAATTTATTGATACTTGTCAAAAGGAAGTATCAGTCTAACAGAAATCAAGACAAAAGGAATGCCTGATGAATTTCCTTTGAAGTGCCTTTTATAAAAGTCCTTGGTAATACATATTGATGAACTCCAAATTGTCTTGCCTGAAGGGAAAAGAAAGTAGACTGCTTTACACTGTCTTATAAATATTCATCAAAAGAACAAGACTTATGTTTCCAGGCGTGAGGTGAATGATTACGGTTGTATGATTGCCTTGGAATCTGGATAATTAGTAAAACAGTCTATGACAGTGGGAGAATTTTAAACTGGGTATCTTGCCATCAGTCCTTTTGGATTTAAAGACAGTGCCTGCTATTTGGAAAGGAAGCAAATTTAGAGCTTGATGGATAGATATAATTAAGCTCTCCATTAGTTTCATCTACTGTTTGTTTGCCTGTTTGTTTAGCCAAAAATTAAAGGCAAAGTTTTGAAGCATGTCTGTATTCTGACTGGAATGAAACTACAGCATCTGCACTGTGGGTGTTTTACTGGATCAAGCTAGTGGAAAGGGCTCTTTAATTAAGACAGGAAAATGCAAGGAAAAAAAAAAGATTGGTGAGGTTGATGTTTCAGTAGGTCTTTTGCAGAAATCTGCAGACTAATGTCTCACTCATTTAGCTCAGCTCAATCTTGATTGTTTCATAGCATAACAGAAAGTCAACAATTTACCTTTCATGCTTATTTAGCACATGTGATAAGGATATGAATTGTGTGGGAAAGATTTACTGACAGTCATTTGGGAAAAAATATGCTTGTGCTCAGTGATCTGTGAATTTTTATCTGTTTCTCAAACTGTTTGCAGCTTTATATTGACCCTTGTAACAGGCAGCTTGCCTTCTCCCAAAAAAATGCCATACTCAAGAAACATTATCCTGTACAGTGTTTAGCACTTAAATGCAATTAGGCAAATATAATATCCTCTTTGAAGGGAAATAGTTGCTCAGTTTAAGTAACTGAAACTAATTATCTCTGTTGAATGAAGGACACATCCTATGAGTGTTTGAGTGGTGTGCTGTTTCTCAGAAGCTGGAGAGGGCAGATAGATTGTATTTCTGGGTGGAGAGCTGTAGGAGACTCTTACAGGAGATTTATACCAATTTATAGCCATATTTACATGCAGAGTCCTATGAAGCAAGCCAAAATGAGGTGGCAGTCAGCCCAGAGCATAGAAACTCAGCTTGTAAATAGCATTTTCCAAGAAACAATTTATTATGGAATAAATGGTGTAAATGCTTAAAGTATTGGCATTCAAAAATATTTTATTACCATGAAAATTGACATGACCAGAAAGATTTAGAAGGACTTAAAGTAATCATGTTAAGCTGTGCTGAGTTAAATACCTAAGTGATGATGATGATGATGGTGGTGACATTGTCTTTGCACAGATAATTTTGTAGGTAAATTTTCTTTGCAGCATAGATTATTAACTATATATATATATATATTTTGTGCTGTTCTATTTAATATTATATGATTCATACTACTTATCTAATGGAAAATAAAGACTGGACACAGTCAAAAATAAAGGAGTTGAAAACATCTAAATCTGACTTAGAGAAGTTCAAGGGCTCAGTTGGCAATGAAACAAGCCATAATAACCTTGAAATAGTCAAGAAACATTGAGGAAATGTATTTTTTCTTCTTTTCTCCACAGAATATTGTTGGAGATTTCCATAAATGTTAAAATAACATCATCGTTGCAACAACTTTCCAATTGTCTGTGTGGGAACAGCTCTCTGTTTAAATAGTGAAGGCTGAAAGATGTACAGAGCATAGAAAACAACAGCAGTAAAACATGCCTAAAACCTTGCACTATCTGCAGCTTTTATCTGAATCTCTGTAATGTCAAACACTGAATTATTGCACTCTAAGGAAAGGGAGAAGAGATACACAATGACATTAGAGATGGTGCAAATGATGTTCAAAGTTTACTTATTTATGCATTAAAGCTTGATGTCAGAGCATACACAATACAGCCAACAGCAGCAGAGACAGATGTCTGTAATTAATCAAATGACTACTATACCTTTAAGCTAATGCAAAAAAAGCAAGGTGCTGAACTGAGATATCCTGACTGTCAAAAACTGTTCACTGAAACAATGATGTATCTAATTCACATTGTCTTTGCAAGACATCTTGCTAAGGGGACAGGTAGTCAAATTTTCTTTCCTCTCTGATACTACCAGGCAACCACTTTTAGGACTACTTGTCAACCAGCTGGACTCCTCTGTTCTCTCTTCTACAGCTGATTATTTCCAGATGACTGTTTCTGTTAAATAGTCAACAGTTGGTAACAGTTACTACATTGTGATTCCCTCAGGGACCTTGCTTCCACTGCATGAAAAATATTGACCTGAGGAGATAACCACAGGAGTTTTGACTGGCTTTACCTGTTTTGGATACTTTGCTGTTTGTTTTTAAAAACCCAAATCAAATATTTGTTCCACTGCAATTGCACTATGTTCTAACTCTTTATCATGTCCATAATAACTTAGTTCTATTGCATTTTCCTTCCTATGTGTATGTTTCAGTAATTCTGTAACTCTGTCTGTTCATGGATGGAGTGTGAACAAAATTATAATGGTCGAGAACTGTGGAATACCCCATTTTGAGCTGAGCACAAATGCATACCTAGGGTATATTTAAGTAGAATTTCAATTCTCTTGACTTTTTTCCTTGTTTCACAGAGGGAATTATTTCTCTGTCTTTCTAAACAAGGCCTTCTTTTAATGTATAACATGTTCAGAATTTTTCTTTTTAACAGCTCGGTCACTATTTTGTCATAACCATTTCCTCACAGTTGAGTCATAGGGATTCTCTTGCCTTTTTGAGTCCAGTTTTGGAGAATCCTGTTATACAAGCAGTTCTCTCTGCTGGAAACTCTATACCACTATTTTATGGTTATTATAATTTTTGTTTGAGTCTTTCTCCACTTCACAACTCCACCTCCTAGTTTCATATTGCATGTATCCATGTCTTTCTCAAACCTTTCTCAGCTATTGTCTTTGGCCTTAATAGCTGCCAGATTGGTTTTACCAATGCTTCTTTTATTTTAAATGCATTGAGTGAAACAATCTATCAGATCTGATACCCTTATTGCTTTCTCACCTTACTGCAGCAGTTTTGTGTTTGGAGATGATGGAGTCTTGGAATCTGCTCAGACACTGCTTGGTCACAGATTTCACTATGCAGAGTTAGATATGCCTCATTCAGTTTCCTCATAAGCTTTGTGGAATTTTATCATCTTTTAATGATATCACATTTTTCCCAAATTATGTAAAGGTGGAAACATCTATAAATTGCTGATTTTTGTCATTATGTTTTCTATAAGGAAGTAATTTAATTATTTTCTGAATTTTCTTGCATTCATCAACTGTCTTTTCTGTTTCTCAGACAATTTCTAAATAATCTGGAGAAAACACAGGAAGTTTATACTATTTTTGTGATAACATTTTAGGAATTTAGAGTTTGGTAGGAAGAAAAATTGTTGGAACACACAATGGTGAAACCTATACTATCCTGGAAAAATGTTTATTTTGCCATGATTTTTTTCAGTTTCTCCTGTTGGGACTGTGCTCAAACATTCACTAAAACAAGGCTTAAGAATACCTGCCAATACATTAGAAAAATGAAATATTGGGATATCATTCAATGGGAGAGGTGAAAATATCTCATGCCAATTTTTATCCAGTTCACATTTCAATTTATAAGAAAAAAAAAAATTGAGAGTGGAATTGCTAGCTGTCCACTACAACCAAGCTAGTTGGAATATAAAAGAGCCCAAATATTTAAAATATTTTCAATGATGATGATTGGGAGAAAGAACTGGCAAAATATTTACGTAGTTATAGATTTGAAGGTTTATCCATTAAAAAATGCAAATTTTCGCAAAATTTATTTATCCAAGGGGCAGGTAAAGCAGATAGAGACAATGATTTTTTTAAAAAAATGTGTATACAGAAGGGTTATACCTGGCTAGAAATAATTACCATGCTGTAGAGAATCCCTAAATCTGTTGCTCATCTGTGACAGAATTATCTTGTGATTTGGATGTCCTTTCCCACTCCTCCCAAGCCATCTTTGCTCATTTACATAACTTGTAAATATTTATTCTATGCTTCTGTTTGTGTACTTACTAACAGAGTATCTACAGGAATCAGAGCCATCCACACATTTGGATGTCTTTCACATAAAAATGTATTTTGTGAAAGAGCAAAATAAGATGTTGGTGACCCTTTAAATGCTCTATACTAAAAGTTCAGTAGATATGAAAAAGATTTCTGAGGACTGAGAAGTGACGAATATAAGTAAATTAGAAGAAGACAGAGGCTGAAGAGAAAGTGTAAGCCACATAGTTTAACATAAGCTTTGTGGGAAAGTTCTTGATGGAGGTTAATAGAAGAATACCAGCTTTATAGTTCATTCAAGGTATCCAAACTTGCTTCAGTCAAGGAAGGTCTTGTTTAAATAACCTGTTAGAACTCTTTGAAAATAGCATTGACATGACAGATAAGTAAAACTTTTCAGATACATTACACTTGGATTTTCAAGAAGTATTTGAAAAAGTACCATATCAGATATAACTGACTAGGTAGAGAGCCACAGAGAAGATAAGGTGCTAGATATAAAATGGGATAAACAGAAAGAGACAAAATTTAGCCATGCATGGAAACATATTAATTTTGAAAGGAATAATGAACAGAGGAAGCAGGGCTCAGTTTTCAGACTGCACTTAATTATGCACTACAGATTACTGGAATGGGGATACTGAAAACAAGCTCTCTAAGGATCTGATCCAAAGACCATTGAATTGGATCAGAAATCAAGCCTGAACACCAGTCTACCAATCTACAGCTGTACTCACAGTTTGGAAAGAAAAAAATCAGTCAGAAGATTTGCATTCAATTAAATATTTGGACCAAGTAATGAGAAAAAAGAAAAAAAGAAAAGGCCTGTAAATTTTGACAATCCATAGGTTTGAAGTAGTCCCAAATCCCGGGGCAAATGTGTGATCATTATATTTAGTTTCACTTTGGCTGTACCTCCACAGTAAGACAGATATAAAAGACGCCCAAAATATTTACCATTACATATGTTTGGGATTTTTTTTTTAACTGAAGCTGTTATCCTGTGAGACTCACCCCAAACTATCATTTTATCAGGTAAGTTATGAACCAAATTATGACAGAAGTAAACAGAAAGTCATTATGAGCTTATAATTAGTTTGAATGCAACCAGAGTCTAGACCATTTATTAAATTGTGACTGATTTGTAAAGTTTTCATTCAAAATTTGAAAGAAGAGACTTCTAACTCACCAATGGTTTCCTGATTGTCTTTATAAAGGAAAAGTGTATTAGAATGCTATTGCAGTAGTGAAAATGTAGTCCCATTACTGTTTATAAAAATGGACATATGTGGTACCATTATCAGCAGTTATATACCAAAATCTACCTGTTCTCTTCTGTAATTCAGGCTACTTAAAAGGTCAGAATGACTTTTGGTTTAATTCTGCCATTTTGAGAGCCAGGCTGTTACATGGTTAGGTCAGGACTACAGCTATCTTGAGCACTAAAATGTTGAAAGAGAGAATTCAAAAGCTGATCAATATTAAAAATAAAGAAGAAATATTAAGGGTAATAATAGAATATTTTTGAGAAAATGAAAGCTTTCTGTTCATTTTCAGGTTCATATAACAGACACTATCACAGCAAAAGAGGTGGGCCAGCACAGCTGAAATAAAAATTATTTGTTTGGGGAAAAGAGGTTGTCTGAATGATGAAAAAACCTGAGAATCCATTCTAGAAATTTCATCACAGCAGGGAAAAGGGATCACAGACAGCTTGTTTCAGAAAGTGACTCAATGAAAGACAACCATAAGTAATGCAGACTCACTACCACTGACTACCATGGTCAGAAACTGCTGGTGGTGTTGGTTGCAGAGGTGATGAGCAATGCAAGGTTTCTCATGTCTTAAAGACCTGCTAACTTCCTATAACTGTAGGTTTTCTTGTTTCTTATTTTTCTTCTTCTTTTTTTTCTTTTTTTTCTTTTTTTTTTCCCAAAAATAAGTCATAGAAGTGGGTTCAAAGCATTTTTTTTTCCCATAGAAGCCACATGAAGCAATAGGTGAGCAAAATTCATTAGGAGGATTGCTTTTCCTAACAATAGCTTAATCAAGTATAAGCATCTAGAATACAAAAACCAAGCTGCTGTGATGATATTTTCTGAATTTCTTTTCAACATTCTCAAAAGTCCAGGGACCACAAGGATAAGTGGAAATGCACATTTCTGGTCTAATGTCCAAAGGAAGATGAAATATTACCAAATGTGCAAGAACATTATCAACTACTTATATAATCCTCTGTGTGGAAATGCAGACTCATTGCTGCACTCACAAAATAATTCAGCCCAGAATATTTGATGGAAGTGTGAGGAATACTTACCAGAAAAGAGCTCGCATCTTCTAAGCTCTCCTTCCAACGCTGAGTTTGAACTGTGAAGGTCACTTGTATATGTTTCTTGCTCTGGCATTTGTTGGAGAAGCTAATTTTTACTCATCATCCGTAGAGTTGCCAGCATCCACTCCTAATAAAGACAAATGCAAAGTAGAAAGATACATCAGAACATACCAGGCTCTGTCCTCAGCTGTATGATACCAAAGATCTTTAGGTGACTGTAACAGGTTCCTCCTCAGATTCTCAATGCATTTTTGTCAGGGAGAAATAGCAAAAATGCCAATCTTGTACTCCTTCAAAGAGGCTAAACAAGCGAATTTCTGTTGAATACATTGAAGAGAAATAAACCGATTTGCCACTCATTGGAGGAAAATGTACAACAAATGTCAAGGTGTTGCAATAAGGGTAAGAGTTACTTATGGCTTCTTCCACCATTGGATGTGTAGATAAATGGATTTCTGTGGCAGTGTTGCTTTTAGTCCCTCATATGACTGAAAACACATGTACTCCACAGAGCTGATTGAGAATGTTTTTGTGTTTCTCTCTCCCATTTCTTTTAAATGAACTGATCCTTATCTGTTACCCTGACTGTGATTCAAATATTGTTTCCACAGGTAATTTAACAGGTGCCAGTAGTTGCTGAGGGTTAGGTTAGAAATGATGGATTAGTTGCTGCTGATACTAATTGTCTCCTGGATAATGGTGCAAGTTTTCTTCACTGTCATAGCAACAAATATACTACTATGCAATAAGCTATGCAATACCAGGATATTAAACATTGTAGATGAGCTCAGTTAAGAACTGGCATCAAACAAAAACAGATTTACAATTTCAGGGTCAGTATTGATACAAATTTTAGTTTGTCACCACAGATGTCTTAGTAAGTTTGCTTGATTCCTACTTTGCTGGAAGGTTTCTTCCACCTAGCAGGCAGGCCATATATAAGCTTCAATGCAGCATGTTCCTTGTATTCCATTATCATAGAGTTAGAACAGAACTTAGATTGACTGGTGAAGGTTTTTTTTGGAAACTGGAACACAAAATGAATAATTCAACCAAGAGGAAGTTTCTACATTTACTTGGCTGATCTGATAAAGCCTCTACTGAGACAATATCCTTTTTTCAGCCTTCCAGTACCTAAAGAGGGCATACAAGAAAGGTGGAGAGGGACTTTTTGGAAGGACATGTAGTGATAGGATAGGAGGGAACAGATTTTAACTGAGAGGCTAGGTTTAGATTAAATAATAGAAAGAAATTCTTTACTGTGAGTGTGGTGAGGCACTGGAACAAGTTGCCTAGAGAAGCTATGGATGTCTCATCCTTGGAAGTCTTCAAGACCAGGCTGAAAGGTGGTCTAATGGAAGGTGTCCCTGCCCATGGCAGGGGAGTTGGAACAAGATGATCTTCAAGGACCACTCCAACCCAAGTCATTCTGTGATTCCATGACTGAGGAGACGCAGCTGTCTCCAACAGACAGGTCCTGAGAATGAGCTGTTAAACAGCTTTCAAAAATCTGTGTCTGCTGTAGATTGGGAGTATTACTTCGCTGTTTATCATGGCAGAACAGATTTCAGCAGATTAAGCAACAAGTTTTCATTAATTTTGTGCTTCTAAATAGATGAAAAGAACAAACCAGTACCAGGAATTAAATTAAATAATCTTCTATGCTTAAACAGGCTAAATCAGAAGAGAGGGAGAGATGGACAGAATAGGTAGTCTGGCAGGCAGACAGAAAGACAGAAATAGAAAAAAAGAGGAAAGTGAATGAGAGAGAGGAGAAAAAGAACTAAAAACCAAATAGTAAACTAAAATGTACAGAAGAAAGGGATGTTTGAGGTGCTACTTCAGAATCATTGTCAGAAAAGGGACATGAATGGTGACTTGGTCCACCTTTTTCACTCATTTTAAGCCAAGAATAGAGGCTCAATGGAAGATCAGTCACTGAAGAATCATTTAGGATATTTTAGGGTTTTTTTTGTATAAAATATATTTTAAGAATAAAGTTTTTGACTTAAGTAACAGTTTAATAAAGTCAAAAAAACAGCTTTCTGTGTATGGTGGAAAATTCTATAACATAGTTTTAGTTTTACATTTTTATAACTTTGCTGGAATAATTCCAATCAGGTACTATGGATTAGTAAATCAAAACATCAGAATATATTTCTTTACATATTATGAGATGGGAGAAATGCAGGTGTTGGTTTGAATCACTGAAATTGATTTTAGTCATTATGTATAGTTTGTAGAAATAGCAGATGATCTGCATATGAAATATTTATGTCAGGAAGATGGTCTTCAGAGTGGATGTGCAAAATGTCTGTTGTAACACTTTTTTTTTTACGTATTTTGAATGTGAGTATAAGATTTTATATTTCTTATGGGAAAAGAAAAAGGAGAAAAAGAAGACAATATCCTCCATGGCCTAGATCAACTTTTTATTTTAAATAAAAAGAATCTATACATTACTACTGTCCAAATACACAGTCCTATTACAAAAGTGCACTGGATATTAAAAAAAAATGAAAATATCCTTTAACCATGTAATGTTGTTTTTTTTAGAAATACACAGTAAATGCAATGTGATTGCAAATGTTATGCAGAAAAATCTTAAAAACCACTTTTGCTGATATATGATCAAAATTCAAAATCCATTTTTCCCTACTTCTATTTATCCTGGCATACTTTTTTTACCTCCCTCATTCTTAACCCTTGCCTTCCAAGAGAAATAATTGTACTTCTATGTCATTAATGGAAATATGGTATTACTGCATCTCAATCACTCCCTTCTTTTTCAGGAGACATATAAATCAGTATCTCAATGAGAAACCATGCCTTAAGATTTCAGCAGACATTAAAACAACCAGGTATTGGAATATTTATTGATTTAATTTTTGATATTGTTCTTGAGATAAAGAAGTAAAACTTCTCAGATTGATAGTTTTTCAGGTCTTTCTTTACCTCAAATTAGATCCTACACCTATATGAGGAGAGTCCCCTGTGTCTCACATTGGTGGGTATCTGATGTGATACTCTATTCATTCTTTTTGGTGGAATCTAATTGCAGGGTTGATAGATGAAGTGGAAATTGTTAATTCCTGCTGCAAATATGTTCTGACTTGTTTTCCCATATCTCCTATGGACACAAAATATTGCTGGGCATGTTGATTGCTTTGCATGACTGTCACTTGGCTACTGAGACTTGCACCATTAACCCCTCATGTGGCTAAAGCTTTAATTGCTCATTTCCTCATTGATACATTCACATAGAAGCATTGATGGTTTTGATCTTAGACTGGGAGGCAAATCACACAAGTATAATTTGCACCCCCAACCTCAATATATATATGACAAGTATATTTCAGAAACTTTTCATTGTAAAGTGCAAAAAAGGAATTCATACTGCATGTGGATTTTTAATCCTTTTGAATCTTTTAAGTTAAGCAATTATTACTTAATTTAACTCAATTTAGTGAAGATTCTAGACCAGAATATGCTTGTTTGTATGCATATAATGTGATGAGCATTCACTATTTAAAGACAAAAATAAAAGAAGAATACATGTGTTTAAAAGACAAAATCAAATCTGGTGTGAGTTGAAAGATGATTATATAAGAGGAAGTCTGCTTGTAGGATATTGAGCTTGAGTAAGTCTGGGTGGTTTTTTAATCTCATAAATTAAAAAACTTCGGTAATCATACCAGTGCTACATATTGATTATTATGGGCTGGCAAAACGAGCTTGGGCTTCTTCTATGGCAGTACAAACAAAGCTATTTTATTCCAAACCTTTAAGTGGCTTTGGAAGAAAAATTTAGATGCTACATTTGTTATACATTTGTAAAAAAAAGGATCATCTTCTTACCTGTTCATGTAACGAGTTAAAATGAAGGTTTATTGGAGAAAATTATCATTTTTTTTATTTTTTTATTTTGCCATGTTACAGAATTCACCAAACATGCAAAAGATAAAACAAAACTAGCATGCCTATCAATGCATTTCACATTCTTTCCTAGTATGCCTAATTAATGAATTCTTAGATGCTCTCAATTCTGGCTTTGTATTTAAGAACAGGACTTTATTTCTAATTTTTTGTCATTTGAAAGGAGAGGCAGAAGGAATAGCCAAGATTTTTTTTTCTGGGTTTAGAGCTAATGCAGCAATGTTTTCCTGTCGTTCTTTCCAAACTTTTAACAAACTGACTTTTATATAAATTTCTTATTTTAAATGCATACCATAATTTTTTCCACCCACTTGTTTAAAACAATTCAACAAGTAAGTTTATTTGAAGAATACCTTTATTTCTGTTGCTGATATTTATCCAACACAAATGTTACCAAACAAATACTGACAACATTTTAGACATTGTGCAGCTGAAATGCAAATGACTAGAACCAAATATTTCACATCTGCTGCTTTGTTCCTGTTAACACATTTTCATGACTGTTTTAAGGTGTTCTCTTCAGACTACTGGAAAGCTCTTTAAATGATAAGATGATGTTGGAAGAAGGAATAACACAAGTTTATAATGAACCTCCAGAAAAGAATACAAATTAGTCTACATTATGAAATAGAGGACTTTATTAAAAAGCTGTGTCATCAGCAGCATTTTAGATCTTATTTCTGTCATATTTTTCTCAGTTTCCTAGCATTTTCATGTCTTCCCTTCAGGGATGCCTGAACCTGAACTGCACTGCTTGGCCCGGTGACATAATCTGATGTAATTAACTATCTTTCTTTCATGCTCTGCTCGTTTTTTTAATTTAAGATTATTGGGCTATATCACTGTTATCCGGCTTTCATATAAATCAGTATGCTGTGCTTTATAGACAATAGCTAGGATTAATAAAAACAATACAGAATTAAGTTTTGACAAATGCTTGTGTCTCTTCAAAGAAGGCAGATAAAATTCTTAGCAAACTATACAGTCGCATCAACAGTTTCACATTTTAAGAGGAGAATTTATACAGAATTTTTGGCAATTTTGACGAAATTATGAGTAGTAAGAATAGTATTTTTTATGTAGATGAACCCCTAAAATACACATTAGATAAGATAGTATTGCTGCTCCATTATTCTCTTCATATACTCTTTTCCTGACTTCCAATACCTCTATTGGTTTATTATATACTTCCACAATCTAGAAATTGGACTCCATATTCCATATTCTCCCTTCAAAACTTATGAGGTAGACAGTAGGCAAAGTTGACTGATATCTCTCAATGCTGCTAAGTGATGTGTTCTGTATCCCATGGGAGCTTGACCTCCTCTTCTTCCATATCAATTTACTGATACAGACAGGAAATTGGGCACAACTTTCCTTATTATACCCTAACTTATAGGAGAACATACTGAGCTAGTAGACTATAAAATCTAAATCTCTGTCTATCCCACCCGTTGTCTACTTTAAAAGAATTATTTTGTTCTTCCCCTCAACATTCATGTTACAGAAGAATGAAAATTTTTTTACATTTTCTTTGGAATGCATTAACTGAGGTTACACAAGGCTACAACTGGGAAGACAACCTAGTTTAGTGCAAAGCTCCAAGTATTGCTCAGCCACTCTGCCTGTCAGAATTAATGTCCCAAACTGATGTCTGTTGCTGTCTCATCTGCTATAATCAGATGATGCTATTCCCCTCTCATAAACTTTATTCTGTGCCACTCAAGCAAAAAGAGTGTTCTAAACCTCTGGCAAAGCACGTTATGCTGCTAGATAATACAGCCCTTTAGTTTGTGTAATGAACCTTTAGTACTCCAAGGAGTATTCTTTGCAATCCTATTAACATGCATTTTTTGTGCTTTCTTCACCTTCCCAGCCACATCTTCCAGCAAGTTACTTGTCTCATTTAGAGAAACAATTACGAAGTTAAACTTGCTATTTAAAACAAAAGTGTGTCATCTCTGTCGTAACATCACACAAAACACCAGTATAGATGTTTTGGCACATTTCTCTTGGTAATAATAGACAAAGTCATTAAAAATTAGAGCTCTCTGAGAAATTATTCAGATGTCTTGTGTGGCAGAGTGGCAGAACTTAGGAGGTGAAAGACAGAAGCATTCCTGCGAGCCCAAGAACAACCTCCTGCTTCAGACACATATATTTCTGCCTTGATCAGTACAAGTTAGTACTCAGTAAGCTCAAGGACAACATTAAGGTGGATGGCAGTGCAAATCTGCTGGAGGGCAGGAAAGCTCTGCAGAGGGATCTGAACAGACTGTTTTGATGGGATGAGGCCAACAGTATGGAGCTCAATAAGGTGAAGAGCTGGGTTCCACACTTTGGTCACGATGACCCCCGGCAGCACTACAGTCTGGAGGAAGAGTGGCTGCAGAGCTGCCTGGCAGAAAAGGGCCTGGAGATGCTGGTTGACATCTGGCTGAACATGAGCCAGCATGTGCCCAGGTGGTCAAGAAGGCCAAAGGCGTTCTGGACTGAATCAAGAAAGTGTAGGCAGCAGGACCAGGACAGGGATCGTCCTCCTGTGCTCAGCACTGGTGCGGCTGCATCTTGAGTGCTGTGTCCAGTTCTGTGCCCCTCAATAAAAGAAGGACATTGAGGTCCTGGAGCACGTCCAGACAAGAGCAGTGGAGCTGGTGAAGGGTCTCGTGCACAAATCCTGTGAGGAGCAGCTGAGGGAGCTGGCAGCTAGGAGAAAAAGGAGGATCCAGAGAGACCTTACCACAGCTGAGAGTGGCACATGATGTGAGTCCTGGGGATGGTGCTGTGAAGGACCAGGTGTTGGACTCAATAATACTTGTGGGTGCCTTTCAACTTGGCATGATCTGTGATTCTGTGGTTATGTGATTCTGTGGTTCATAACATTTGTAGTTTTCTTGTAAAATGCACATGAAAGGATGCACCATTAAAACCTAGATATTGTTTTAGTGCCATCCTAACACTTTCTGTGTTGCACTTCATTTTCTTCTATGTCTTTTTATGTATAAATCCTAGGGAATGACAGATTTTAACTCTATTCTCACCAGTGGTGTTACATAGTGCATCTCTGTCCATCATTACTGAAGATAACACCGTACACAGAGCTTGGATAACCTATGGCCATTACAAAGTCCATAAGAGAAATCTGAAGCAGAATGACATCTTGAAACTAAATTTTCAAAAACCAAGGCTAAAATTCCACTTGTTAGGTCTTCTTGATTCCAGAAGTGTCAAAGCGGAGGTGACTGTCCTTTAACATTTTGATGGTCCTATAAAATTATAGTGTAGATTTTGGCTCAAAGAGAACACACAGTATGTGTGAGAATGATGAAAATGATGCTCATTATTTAGCTACTATGAATATGAGGAAGCAATAGGAAAAACCATTTCAATTAAGCTATAAATTAAGCTAAAAGGAGAAAAGGAAAAAAATTTCAAAAACTCATATACATAAGATGTAGAAGAGATTACTCTCTGCATCCCAGACAAAATTGCTTACGTTAAAAAATAAATCCATGGTTGGTGGGGTGAGAATGCCTGCTATACTGACATGGATTCTCTGTCCCAGAGTATATTACAGAATTTATGGTCTGTTTATAGCTACTTGGAGAGGTATTCTTTAATTCAGCAATGAGTTGGGGGCTAGACTTTGCATGATAAATGCTATGGCAACAAATCCATGTTGTGTGGAATACCTTTGTAGATTAAAGTGCTTTGATTCATGCATTGCAGCTTATACAAATGGACGATAGCATACATATAATCAACAATTCATGTATATGAGTCACATTCCTTCTAAACACTCACAATCAGAAATATTTATATTCATTGCCACATGTACATGTAACACATGCACTAACATGCACACATATATGATGCCTGCAAGCATATATAACAATATGTAGAGAAGGAATGTGGATTTTTGTGCCTTTCTACTAATTTTAAAGACTGACTTCTGCTATTTTGACCTATGCAAGTACAAAGATTAGGACTTTGGAATATTGCATTGGAAAAAAAAAAATACGTGTGGGTCTCCCTGTAAATCATTCCAGATTAAACATGTCTGCTCTCTTATTCAGTATATGCTTAGTCTGTTAAACTGCTTCACTAATCTAATTACAAGTTACTTTTTAAAACAGGTTTTGTAAGTAGTGAAAAGTAACTGTTGGGGCTTTAGGTGGCTGTCATACCTGACTTACTAAGAAAAAGTAAGCTTTTCATAATAAAAATAAGCAGATTTGTTTAAAACGTAACATATGAAATGAAATCTCACACTGGCAGAGTTCCAGAATTTCCTTTTTTTTTGGTAGACTTCTCTCCAAAGATACCCCAGGGGGAAGAATGAGGGAAAGAAAAGGAGGAAAAAAATCTACAACAGAATCCCCTGTTCTAGCAAATTTTTTGTTCAGTTTTAGGATCATATGTATGTGTGTTTGGGATTGGTGATATATGATCAGACAAATACATTTCTTGATGCCTTGATGTATTTCCTTGATGCCTTTCTGCACTCAGGTGTGATTTCTGCCTGTGTGCCTGAGTGTCCCTCCTTCAAAATCAACCTGCAATCCAAAGAGCTGACATTGAGAGCTGGGAGGATGGTGGGGAGTGTTCAGATGCAAATGTGAGAGTGCTTAGAGGAAATGCTTTGAGGTCCAGAAGGGTCCTCCAAAGGATTTTGCTGCCAAGAGGAAATCAGTGTCTGGATCTTCATTTAAACAATGTATAACTAGAGTAGTGATGACTCGGTATCCTTGTTCACGAAGTACAGCAACAGAGGTGTGCCAAGGCTGGATCCAAACCTGCATGAGCAACAACTCAGGAGGAGAGGTGTGATTGCTGCAGGGCTTAGGTTCAGAAAAGGTGTGTTAATTGTGTTGCTCTGTACTGCAGCAAATGAAAGCTATTTGCTTCTCTGGACTTGGAATTTGCAGTCCTGACTTGGGGCCCTACAGGTTCCTCAGTATTCAGTGGAGGAGAGCCAGGCTCGTTGACTGAGATTCACAACAAACAGCATATTCACTGCTTCAGGACGTAAAGGATCACCAAAAAGATAGTTGAGGCCATGGTTTTATAGTATCTTTGCTCTAGCATATGTCTGTGATGTTGTAAACAAATGCAATACCCCTTGTCCTCCTAAGGTTTTTCCTCAATCCTTTTTCTTTGTAAGAGAAAAAACATACACAAGTAGGTGCATGACCAAAGGAAGGCACTGATCCAGATGTAAAAAACACTTGTTTGGTTTTTTTTTTGGATTTTCTTTGGTGTGCGATTCATGGACCCAAGTCATGGCTCTGCTTGAGGTAGCATTATCACCTTCAAGACTCAGCTCAGTAAAGAAATAAACTAATTCACCTTTTATAACTTTATCCAACTGGAAGTAACACAGCTGTTCTAAGCTAATCATCTATGCTAATAATTTTCACCTTACAGTCACTGGAGGAAAAAAAAAACCTTGCAGATGGTGTTTCATCTTTTGTCTCCAATATTTCAGGAGGGGATGAACTGACAGTTGGAGGCGCATATTTCTAGTGATTGTTTAACTCAAAGTCATAATAATAGTGCAAGTGTGACTACAACATATATGTTCAAAATACAGATAAATTCACCCATTCTGAGTCACATATGTATATAGTAGGTAGGGCTGATCATTTAAATAGCAAGTGGCTCAGGAGAACAAACACAGTCACTTCTGAAATGCTGCATTTCTTGTGGCATTTGAGCCAGCTATGGAAAAGCTACCATAAGTGTGCTTATGTATGGAGGTGACACACTTCTGATTGCAATATAGATATGTCCTGAGAATATGACTGTACTGCACACAGCAAAGCAAGGTCTAGACACCTAAGATAGCTCTCAATAATCTCAGAAGGTCCAAGAAGAAAAGTTAGATTGAAGATATTGCCCACACTACTGAAGGAAGTATGACACACAAGCTTGAAGATGCCAGGGGTTTAAAAGCTTTTTGCTAGCCTAGCTTCACAAATCGTGCCCTTAATTATAAGCTTTTGTGTAATACTTTCAGGTATGAAACCGATAATCCCTTGAGAAGTGCAATCTGTTCAAGAAAATTCCATATAAAGTGCCCACTCAGTGAGCTGGAAGATAGCAAAACCCTACAGCAAACAAATGAACAACAAATAGAAGCAGGAAAATATTTATTTTATCACTTAAGCAAAGTGCTTACCCAGTTAATTGTTTAGAATTTGAATATGTGCAAGATATTTTGTTGTAAGTGTATAACTTCTCCTTAAAATAGGAAGAAAAAATCTTAGCGGGAACCGTTTGGCTCTCATGTTGTAGAAATTCCATGAGGTAACAAAAGCAGTGGAAAAAATCAATTTGTTGTGGCTTCTACAGCTCTGTGCAAGCTTTTTCTTTTTGCTTCATTGAAACTGTCTTTAAACTGAAATAGGGGAGCCAGTTCACTACAAGTGGTCAACAGCTTTTCTGCTTGTTTATGTTATTTACCACAGGAATACAATAAAAGTTCATGACCTACCTGACATAAATCTAGATTACTAAAATGTTACATGTGTTTTCAACTGGGAAATTTGCTGTTTGAGCTAATAATAGGGCTCTTCAGCTGAAATAAAGATGTGGACTGGAACAAATTGACTATCTGGATTAAAACCTCAGTCTTCTCCTGTGTGTGGATAGTTCACAAGCATAATAAAGACCCAGAGCACTAATACTAAATGTATGAGGATGGTTTGGGCTCTACTTTTAGATCAAGGAATATCTGTTCATTTCCATGACTTGACAAAAACCTTGAAGTCTCTTCAGACATTTTGTTCATGGCTATTTGGAATCCTTTGAACTCGCTGTAAATCTCTTTTTCTGAGGCTGATGTCACCAGTTTAGGAAGGAAAAAAACAGTGAAGCACAGCCTTATGTGAGAGGATGATTTGTTACATGACCCTCTATTTGCAAACCTGGATCTGAAAGAGGCAGCCAGTTTATACAACTAGTTAAAATACCTTAAAATTATTGTAGTTGAATCTTTGACAACTGTGTTCTTAATGCCATGTACTTTAAATTTCAAGTTTTTGAAGGGAATATTAATAATAGACTGTTAAATTAAACATAGCATAATCAATGCAGTGCAATCATTAAACCTCTATACATATTTATTTACATGTAGTAATTAAATTCTGCTTCATATTTGTTAGTTTATTTTTCTAGGGGAGCAAGAGAACCTCATAAAAATTCACGTTAACTTTCAATGGCTTTATAAGAGGAATTTTTCATACAACATGGATTTTTCATACAACAAGTCTTGTCATACTTGGATTAACTTTAGCCTACTACTGAAGGCATAAGGTATCCCATAGAAATGGAGCCAGGGTATTCTTCTGTGGAAAAAGATTTGAGGTTACCATGAAAACCTCATTGCCTCTGCTTGAAATTTTAGCCTTAGATACACCAATAAATAAGGAAGGTGAAAGATACAGGCATCCACTCTTTGTGCCAAATGAGAAGAATTAAGCTAAATTATGAATTCTGAAAAAAACCCAAACAAACAAGCAAACCAAAGAAAAGCAAAACAAAATAAATAAAAAACCCCCTCCTGTCTGAGTAGTTTGGTTAAAGCACTTAATAACATTTTGGCTGCTGAAAACATATTAAACACAGCCTTTTACAAAGTTAAAACAGAATAGCATATAAAGAAAAGCTAGATTTAAAGTATTTTTAGTGATGATGAATGTATTTCCTCATTGTGAATTTTTACCTCTAGTAAACCTGGAGAATGAAAAATGTGTTTAGCCTAGGGGTCTAAGAGCACATGAAGACCTCATCCATTGCTGAACTGCATTTTGGAAATCAAATGAATGGAGCAACTCATTGCCAGATGACACAATCAGGATCAACATTCACATCCACAAAAGTCATGTAGTATCTGACACCTTGAAGAATGATCCCAAAAGCCTGCAATGCAAAATATTTCCAGGGCAACTTGCAAAACAAGAGGGCAAGCAAGTGAGAACCCCTGACCGGCCCTGGCCATTTTAGCAAAGAAGAAACACAGATTTTCTTCCACCTATCCTTGCAACACAATGCTGGGATTACTGTTTTGCATCAAAAACCCTCCGTCCCTAGTTGGGTCTTAATTTCTTCTATAGCTCCCAAAGAACACTTTTCCAAAATTTCCTTGGTAAGATTACAAATAAAGACTCCTGGAACTATAAGAAATGCAGTAATAATCATAGACTCCCTTCTTAGAGAATGGCAACTCAGATAAATCTCAATATGCATCTGTGCATAACAGTTACTCTCCTTTAAAACTGATTTGACCTTATTCATCATGAAACAAGGATAGGTCCATTAGGATGGTCATTTTTCTACAGTTTTGTCTGTTAATAAAGGACACAATTTAAAAATCACATATCCTAAAGGAAGATGTTCTATACATTCTATACTCAGAGGCTATAATTCCATCTTTAAGCTCTAGTGGTTTAAAAAGTTTTTCATTGTTTAAATCTTTAAACCGTAACAATATTTCCCCATTGCTATAAATTCCATTTAATTATTAATCCCATGAAAAACTGATAAATGCTAGACCGCCATAATGCAATCCTTTCATCTCCAAATAATGTAGAGGAGGTAATATGCCACTCTTGAAAATCTTTCTTTAATCCTTTTTCCTTTTAAAATACAGAGCCATGAAGATTTATCACAGTTCCATAGATTTCAAAAGAAGGCTACGGCTTTGTGATGTCAATCCGTAGGACCGTAAAGATGCTACTTTGCCAGAGCTATATTGTACTTCTAAACTGGAATGGGGAAATTGATTTGCAGTAGAATATATCTTATTACCCAATTACCATATCAGGCAAGCAAAGTCGTTGTTCTATTTTTTTTTGTCATTTCAGTTTTTAATCACTAAATGAGTTTCAGTAATGTAAGTTTGAGTATTTCATAGTTTTATCTTCATACACTCAAGGCATAAGATCTTTTTTCCCCTGACTTCCATTATAAATGCATTTTTCCTTAAAAAGCGTATTTGTATCCAGTTGTAACAGTTCACGTCAATTAACTCTTTTTTTTCCTACAGAAATAATATAATCTGAAAAAACCAAGTCCCTAATGCTTTAGAATGCTAATTTTCATTTATCTGAGCAACATTCTTGTCACTTTTATTTCCGAATATTTCCATGACTGTCTTTTGACTGTTCCACAGTTACATGTGGCAAAAATCCAGGTAGCCTGTCTATACTCATCACATACCAATATGTTTTCAAAGGACTTTGCTATCCCAAAATCAATAATTACTGCCTTGAAATTTCACATTTACTTGTCTGCAACTAAAAGAGACCTCTTAAAAAATAACAAAATCAAAACACAGCAGAAAAAGTAACCACACATCAATAGTATATTGCATGCCAAACGTACTTTCAAAATTGACTGAAAGAAAAAAATTAAGAGTCTGCACCTGAGGCAAGACTGCCCCTTAAGCTTAGGTGAGATGCAAACTCCTTTCAAAGATGAGTTATTTGCCTTAAATGACTAAGCTCATATAATGTCAGCTAACACAGAGATTGCTCTTTGGAATTTCCTATGTGATCCATTAAATGACTGATCGCTGTAAGAACAACAGCAGAATTATGTGGCTCTGCTGTTGATACAGACAAATTTATTGCTGTTGAGACAAGGCTTACAGAAATATTACTCCAATACCTTTGAGCTGCAGAATTCTTTAAAAATAAAATCAACCCACAGACATTAAACCCAGATAATGTCTCTTTTTCTTCTCAGCCTGGGAAGTGTCTCCCTCTCTCCGTCTCTCCCTCTCTGCGCAAGAACCGCCTTGCTCATACAGTTCCGATGCAGTGGAGCATGGCGTCATGAGATGCTTATTCCTGAATTTAAATGGAGTGCAGCGATAGCGATCCTCCGTGAAAACAAGAAGAAGGTCCCGATCGGGCTTAGGCCACCTTCAGTGTCATCGGAAGGTGAATTAAAAGGATTTGGCAATTCCATGGTCAGCTTGGGTGTGGATCTCCCCAGTCGCAGCGGATGTGGCCAGCTGGGTACCGCACAGTGCTCCACACAAGCACATATGCGTAGACATACATATAGGCACAGGCGCACGTACAACTTCCTTGCATGCTGAAGCAAACTCCTCCCACGCTCTGTTCTTGGTGCACATCTAAATGGCTGTTTTACACGTATTAACCCTGTGAAATGCTGTAGGACTTTGCTATTCACCTCCCAGATAATAAACTATCCGTTTGCAAGCCTGTCACACAGTTCACAGATCAAAGAATCAAGGTGTCAACAGCCTTCTTTAGTATAGATATCACTAGTTCTTTACTGCCTAGTTATGCCTGCATAGCCCTTAGACATTTTTTGTGAGGTTACTTACCCCATTCAAGTGCTCTATTTTCCTTTTCACTGCATCTGTGCTACAGGCTTGCTGGCTGAAAAAATATCACAGAAAAAATTGCAGCAGTGCCACCCTTTCCCCCATTATTCAACTCACTTTCTTTCCATCCTGCCTGTCTACTTTTGTAGCCAGTTAGTTTTCCTGTTAAAAAAATAAAAACAAAAAAAGCAGAAAAAGCAAGCATAACTAAAAAAAATTAGATTAGAATATAAGTGTAATAAGTGGATCTTTATTAAAAAAATTTTAGAGACGCTTGCTTTGTTTTACTGTATGCTCAATAGCTTTTAGGTTATAATCAGAATTCTATGTCTTTGTGAAAAAAGGAGGGAGGGAGACACACGGACAGGAAGATGGGCAGCCTGGTTGGGGGTAAGATTTATACTTGAGTAAAACAAAAAGGTCCCTCTGTTTTCTGGCTGTGCTCTTTGGACTCGGTCTCCATACCTTTCTTAAAAAGGAGGCATGGTGAATATGTTCATGTACGACTCTTTCTGCCAAGAGAGTGCATGTGCCAGTAATTTATCAGCAACAGGCTACAGCTGTGATCTCCAGCTCTTAGGCTGGTTTGGTATTTCAGTAATTACCACAGTTTCATTAACATTTAAAGGGAATAGTCAGCTCAATATCTCTAAAAGACTATTTTGTACAGCGTGGATCCATTTTACATTTGCATTTGACATTTGATAATCTCTACACATAAGCTCTGAGCCAGAGAAATGAGATGTCACACACAGGAAAAATTAACCCAGATGTAACTTCTAGGTAAATCTATGAAACTGTAGAATAAATGCCCAAGACTGGTAGTGTTATGTAGAACACCTATTTCCCAGTCTTACATTAATTTGAAACATGAAACACCACTTTTATATCTTTATTTTGCACTTGTGATATTTCTGGGTATTGAAAAGAAATAGAAGCAGGAGGCCAGAGGAATAGCAAAATAACCAACAGGTGAGATATGTGTATATATTGTCTATTTTTATTTAACAAAATCAGACATGTTTATGAAATGTCAACTTCATTTTATAGCAGTCTTCATTTTAGGCTATCATTCTCCTCAGCAACTGCATTTCTACCTTGAACAGCTGAGGCAATTAACTAGACTCCATAAAGAAACATCACTGGTATCAGCATAAATGTAATAGAAGGTAAACAGGAAACAGTAAATAAAATTCTATGTGGACAGGTTTAAGTTGATGAACATGGGAACAAAAAATCATAAATTCTGCATACCTCATGAATTTTAGAACTAGACTGTTCTGTAGAAACAGCTCAATGTTCAGCAGTAGTGAGAGAAAGAAAATTGTTAGGAGTTACTGGGAAAGGAGTAAGGAACAAAGCATAAAATATCACTAATTGCATAAACCTAGATTTTTTCCATATCCTGCACACTGAATAGCTCTGATCCCTCACAGCTGAGAAATATGGAAGAAATGGAGAGAGATCAGTGGAAGGTGACCAAAGATACCACTCACAAAGTTGTTTCCTTGAGAGAAAGGATCAAATAGATGTGTACTACTCAGCCTATGGAGCTAGAAGAATGTTGTAATAGAGTTGCTTGCAGTGATGTGACCTTGAAGACAAAGTAGGGTGACCTACTAAACAAAATGTGATACCTAATCCTTCACACACGATGTAGTTCAACAGTAAAATTTCTTGGCATAGGGTGTGGATGAAAAAAACCAAGCTCCTCAGAAAATAAAATTTTGTGTGGCAACCTAACCACACTCAGTCTATGTTGCTCTGTGGTTGATCGTATCCACAACATTTGGAAACATGTCTTTCAAACCACCCAAGGGAAATGGCCAATAAAGAGCAGATCTTACATTTTTTGTGATCCTGACATGCCTGTCAACATAAGACACAGCTGCACTACTGCAAGAAACAGGGACAAGCAGTGTTCATATCCCCAGAGGGAGCTGTGGATCACCAAGGACCCCAAAACACCCTGTCACTCTTATTGGGAACTCTCCATCAGAAAACTGTGCATGCCTCCCTGTGCTGGATTTGAAGAATTCTCTCTCTGGTGGGGAGATTTAGGTTCTTCCATGCTAACTGGAGTGTATATAACCTGAGGAGCATCTCTTTTGGTCCCCACCTCCAATGGATCAAGACATACCATTACTCCAACCACAGATGTCAAAATTGCAGTGACCAAGTCTTGTTGCCCTATCCATGGGTAGTGATATCTTTCCTCTCCACTATCTACTCTTATTGTTCCTTCTGTTTAATTGTTTTTCTTATGAATTTTCTTTATGATTTTTTACAGTTTTATAGAAAATAACCAAAATGGCCATGTACCAATTTCTGTTGCAATTAAGTAGTTTTAAAATAAATCTGCCTCACATATACACATCAGCCATTCAGTGTCATTTCACTCTAATTCACCCCAAGGAATTTATTAACAGGAACATCACTTATCCTGACTCAGAGGTAGGTTGCAACATTATGTTCTCATGAGATGAAGATTATTTTATCTCTAGCTGAAGAAAATTCCCAAATACTGAATTTGCTGGAGGCTGGCAGAAGGAGAGGACATTCACTATAATCCTTGTGGTGTTTGAATATTCTTTCCTAAGGATCTATTTTTTTCTACTATCAGAAATAATATGGATACTGACAAGACAATTGGTTAGTCTGACAAATTTTCTGTTCTTCTGAAGTAGTTTTATCAACCCCCTGAAGGAACCAGGAAGCATATTGTGTCCTTACTGGCAATTCAAATGGAGTTTCCTGTTTCTTCCTATGTTTCTTTTATGTCAAGAAAATTTCTTCACACAAAGATTTCATAAAAGACAAAATAGTTAATTTGTATTACCTTCTAAAAATAATTTTAGAAATTCAAACTGTAGTCTGAAAGCCTTCTCACTGAAGCCCGGTGAAAATGTCAAGGTCAACCAATGTCAATATACCAACTGGATAATAGTTAGGCAAGATTGGTTTGAAACAGTGCCACGTCCTGCCAGATTTAGCCCTTAACAATACAAGAAGTCAATACAAGAACTCATTTGATAGCTCAGTTTAATATAGGCTTGAATCACATTAATGTCATTCTGAAAACTGGGAGGAAAACTAAGCACCTAAATATTGCCCTGTGATACATCTCTGTATTATGTTATGTTAAAAAAAAATGTGTATTTCCTGAAGGAGTCATAGCTAGTAGAGGTCAGGTGATATTTTTGCAGTCAGTGGAGCTTTGAAAATTTAGACTAACTGAAAATTTGACTTGTTTTTCTTTAAAATGATTTCGACTTCAAAATTAATAAATCTTTTGTTACTGTTGTCAGATACTAACTGAAAAATTTCTATTTTCACAGTCAAAAACCCAGAGTCCACTCTGTGCAATAAGCAACAAATATTTGCTTAAATGAAATTCTACTAGGATTTATGTCCACAAATTGTGGAATTTGTATTTTAGTACAAGCATCAGTCCAATATCATGATGGTATTTAAGAAATAAATTCATATTAAAAAATGTAAAACAAAACTGAAAATACTCTTCCAGATCTTTCTAGCAAATAGAGATGCTCAAAAACTGTAAGCATCAAGATAGATTTGGGAATGCAAAAATATTAATGTAAAATTACTCATAATCTGTGGGTGCTGTATATGCATCTGTGTCTTAGTATATGCATCCCACTGCTGAAACTGGGTGACTCTATTAGCTGAAAATGGTGTACTGTAAATTTTGTAGCAAAATAAAGGAATTCTGAACACACAAAATCATTCTACCAGTGCAAGTTAAATTATTTTTCCATTCCTTTATGGCACTAATAGCTGTTTCTCAACATTATAAGGTCTAAGATGTAATTAATTTTTGGATTTAAAACTTCTGATAAATTCTGTAGTTCATCGTCTTTGTGCAGTTGATTTGCTATTCACATAGAGTCTTTTTTAGAGAGCTGTGAAAAATAGTCCTGTGTTTGTCTTATGACACAAGGGCAATTGAGCTCCAATCTCATCCAGATAATTTGATCTGAGAACTAAAACACTTTGTTGAATATATGTTGCATGGACATTAAAGTGCAGCATCAGCCTAGAAACAAGGTATTCACAATTTCTATGCATTTTAAACAGGTTGAGAGTTCTAGTCTTAATTCTCATTGATTGAAAAAATGAGGCTGCACAAACTATATATCTCACTGTGCTGTCATAGAATGTCTTTAGTATATTTTCCAGGTGTTCAAAAAAATACAATACAAAAAATGAATGAATAAATGTGTATCATTCTACACCTGTGATTAACATGGAGTGGTTTGGTTAATATTAGGAACTGATTTTCTGACTGAAGCACAAAATTGTAACAGATACCCTCTTGTCAGAATTTATGTACAAAGATATGAGGTTTTAAAATGTATTAAGAAGGAGGAGACACACAATTTTCTCTAGCAGAAAATACTTTTTCTGTACTCCTTCTAAAAAATATCTGGAATTCTCAGCAGAAATTGAAAATTTGTTACATGACTGTCATGGCACCTGACTAAGGCAAACACCTGAGATGGATTCAGCTGGAACCTTAGACAATGAGCTCTCCTGTCGCTGGAGGAAGAAAGTTTCCATCTCCCTTGATGAGGTTTGACGTGAGGCTTCTCCCATGACCCAAAACAGCGTATAAAGTGAAATGGTTTGTTCTCAGACGAGAGATGTTATAAAATGGGTTGCTAACCATTGAACTGGAAGTGAGAAAGGCAGAGGAGGCTGCAAATAGCTCGATAACAGCAGTCTACAGGGAGTATTGGGACCTGCCAATGTGAATGTCTCTCACCTTCTGCCTTGCTGGCAGTAAATCAAACACAAACACCAGTAGGAGAGCAGTGTAGAAGTACATAACGAGCTGTCAGTTTTGGCTGGGAAATGGCAGTCATAGTCATGTGACACACAGTCATGTGTGTGTTTGTTTGTGACAAATTCCAATGCAGCCCACCTGCCAGGGGACTGCCACTTGGATTTTGGAATGTGCCCCTCAGTTCCACTGTGGGAAACTCAGATATTAGCCTAAGTCTCTTAAGTTATAACAGGGATCTTGCACAAGCAATTAAATCTAAAGTGGTCACATAATCTCAGTAATCCACTTAAAGTGTTCTTAGACCTTTAGCCTGGCTCACCTCTCCAGTCTAATCACATTGTATCTGAGGAAGTTTTTGAAATCTCAGGTGAGGAGACTGGTAGCATCACCTGGGGGCATAAGTTGTGGGAATGGTCCTGTAGTTGGCTCAACCTGGAGCTGCACACACAGTCTAGACCTACATTTAGTTTCTCTTAATCAGAAAGTCATTCAAGAGATGCAGTTTGCAGTGCAGTTGCAGTGTGTAAATTGGTAGAAAACCAAAATATATTAAGCAAATTCAGAGGTCAATCCACAGCAGATCTCGAGCGTCTCAACTCGTTTGATAAACCTTAGATGAGACCCACCAATGTTTCTATGCTGCTGAACAAAATCATTATAAGAATTCCATTAGAATATAGTGAAGCACAAGTCCTTTGAAAACATACCGTGATCATTTTTAGAATAAGAGCAACAAATTAGGCTTTTGTTCTGGAGAGATGTGTAAATATTCTTCTTTGTTTTCCTCCTTTGGAGTTGAAATACTTAAAAATTTCTTGTCAATTGCAAAATTCTGTCACTTAAAACTTTTAAAAGTCCTTTCTGAAAATTAATCTAAGACTTTCTGAAATTGCTTTAATATTCCAGTTAAAAATGCAATTAATTTACTTTATCTTTTCTACATTGAAAAGAAATGGAAGCTAAAAGCTCAAAATGATCTATTTTAGATAAACAGACATGTTTCCTACTACTAAAATTTTTCTCTTGATTTAATTGGATATTTGCTTCTAATCCAAAACCAATGTACTTATTTATTTTCTCGATTTGATATTAGAAACAATGGAAACACAGTTATTCACAATGTTTCTTCATTCAGAAATTGAAATTCTGTTCTTGTTTTGCCACAGGATTCAGATGCCTAATTCTGAATGCTCTGCAGAATGCCTTTAATGCTAATGGATGTCATAAAGATGGACTTTGGTCATCAGAAAAAGATAAAATTGTAGGAACAGTAAAGGGGAATGTTTTTGGATTCCCCCCCCCTCGCCATTGATATCTTTTAAAACATTCCACCAAATCACATTTTAAGAAACTAAATTCTTTCCATCCTGAGGAAAACTTCTTCCTTTTTTATGATTTAAAAAAACCCCACAGTTTTCAAATTGATTTTTTTTAAACCCTCCATTGAAATAGTAGGCTGAAATGTCCAGCACTCAAATTTCTTCATGGCAAAATCAGATTCAGAGGGAAAAAGCTGCTACAGATACTGGACACCGGAATTTTGTGTATCACATCCTTCTTTGTTCTTCCAATTTTACTTTCTGGCTCTATGCTTAGTTTCATTTGGAGTTCATCAAGGTATCCCCTCAGTCCAAAAGGCAGGGATCAATGTTATAGAAGTCACTCACTAATGTTATTTATAAGTCCAGTAGTCTTGGGTAATGATCCCT
Source organism: Phylloscopus whistleri (assembly GCA_017589585.1). Classification (NCBI taxonomy): domain Eukaryota; kingdom Metazoa; phylum Chordata; class Aves; order Passeriformes; family Phylloscopidae; genus Phylloscopus; species Phylloscopus whistleri. The sequence continues at coordinate 1,108,332 of JADMLD010001289.1, forward strand.
TTCAAACATGCTTGGAGGGTAATATATTCTCTATTTCATTGCTAAATTGTTAATAAACCAATGTTTTTTCTAACACAGGCTAATTTCACAGAATGTTCTGAGTTGGAAGGGAACCCACAAGATTCCACAGGAATCATTGGGTCCAGCTACTAAGTAAATGGCCCATACAGGGATTGAGCCTACAACCTTGGCATTATTAGAACCATGCTCCAACCAATTTATTGAAGTAACCATATTTCTTTAGTAAATGAAGATATTTGTATTGTTTGCACTTAAGTTAGTACAATATCAGAAACTGTTTTGAGAAGAAAAAAATATATTAATAGAATGTGCTGTTCATAAAGTAGTAATATGACTCTTCCATTCAAAGAGCTGCTGGTTTGAGTTCAAGTAAAGCCTGTAGTAAATTGCTGTTGTATATTTTCTCCATGGTACTTATGCTGTATCTAGTCACCTTTGAACAAAGAATGATTTGTAATTCTCAGGACTGGAAATTGCAAATCAATCATAAAAACTTAGAACTGTTGAATTATAGAATGGTTTGGGTTGGAAGGGACCTTGAAGACAATCCCATCCCCTCTGCCATGGACAGAGACACCTTCCACTTGACAATGAACATGGTGCTCAGGACGCAATCAAATCTGGCCTTGAACATTTATGGGGATGCTGCATACACAGCCTCGCTGGGCACCCTGTTCCAGTGTCTCACCACCCTAATACTGAAGAATTTCCTCCTAAAATGTAATCTTACTCTTTTTCAGTTTAGTGCTGAATCCTCTTTGTCCTATCGCTACAGGCCCTTGTCAAAAGTCCCTCATTACAAGTCCCTCTCCATCTTCCTTGTAGGTCCCCTTTAGGCATGGAAGGCTGCTATAAAGTGTCCCTGCAGCCTTCTTTTCTCCAGACTGAACAACCCCAAATTTGAGCCTGTGTTCACAGGAGAGGTGCTCCAGCCCTCTGACTACCTCTGTGGCCCTCTCTGGACTCATTCCAACAGATCTGTGTCCTTCCTATGCTGAGGACCCCAGACCTGGATGCAACATTCCAGCTGGGTTCTCATGAGAACAGAATAGAGGGGGGGAAATCATCTCCCTTTGATCTGCTGGCCACACTTCTTTTAATGCGGCCCAGGATATGTTTGGCCTTCTGGGCTGCAACTATACATTTCTGTCTTACCTTGAATATCTCAACAATGCAAATAGTTTTTCTGTTTCTGTTTTTGGCTTAATCAATTTAAGCACCAGTCGGAATTGCATGTAACATTTCCCCAAATAGGTTTCTTGGGCAGATCGAAGTTGCCATTATCAAAGAAAATAAGACTTGCTAGACTGGATTTGACCACACATTTCTTGGTTTTTGCCTTGGGCAGGAGATTCACAGTTCAGAGAAAAATGAAATCCTTAAAGTACATTTTGCCAGTTGAGAAAAGGTGAAAGAGCAGAAAACCATTTGGAAAGGCACAGCAAAATTTTTACTTTCCCAGACTTCTACTTGAAGATTAATTGATGTCATATTGATTCTGTCCACAAAGCTAAACATCATTAAAACCAATAACAAATATTTCAAGAAATATTGTGTGATAAACTCTCATCCATAGCATAAAGAATGTCTGTGACTTTGTGAAATATCAATTCCATTGGGTTAAATATATGCATTTGAGAATAAATTTTATCTCTGTTTGAACAGTACAGCTCTTTAATTTGGTATCAACTTGTTTTCATTTTCAGCACAAGTTCTGCCCAACTAGAGACCTAAACCTTACATTCTTATAAAATATGTACTTTGTAATTGTTGGAGTCAAAATTATGTGTACCCTAATGAATGCAGGAGAATACTGAGACAAAGTCATAAGGGATAACTCATTATCTTTTTTATCCAAATGATTGAGCTGAAGATGAAGGCTCTTCTTCACAGAAATTGATTACCATACCTGGATAAGAGGAAAAAAGTATATCTAATTTTTCAAGAGCAAAATAGCACTAAATAAAATAAAGCAACAACAATCACAAACTAGAAAGTACAGACAAACCCCTAAAGTCTGAAAGTCAGATGTTCCAACTTTTGTCCTTATTGTACTGAAATTACTTTACTATAAGTAAATAAAGAAGTAGAGTAATTTCTTTTTGTTCCTAGCTACAAAGCTGTTTATATCCAAGATCAAATTTTCTCTCTGCTGAAATGGATAAAGGGAAGGTTCATTATCATGTCAGCTCTAAAAAAATAAACTTTTCTAACAAACTAATACTACTACAATTTGAAATTCTTCTAGCTGATGTAACAGACTGCCAGGATTTGATTAGCAACAGAAAGGGCTGGGTTCAATTTCTAGGGGTCACATCAAATTGAGCCCCCATCTAAAAACCTGAGAAAATTAAATTAAACTGTCTGGGTGCTCACTGAGCTGTACTTCTTCACTCTCAAATGATGAATCAACTGACTTAATGAAACAGTAAGGTGTTGAAGAGAGTGAAAAAAGAGGAAAACAGGCATATAAATAGCACAGCAGAGTAGCTGGCTAACGCTTTGCTAAAAAAGAGATACCATTCCCTTTTGCTGATAAGAGAACAACAATGGTAGCTGATGTCCTTGCAACCTTCTCCCATAATAACCAAATATCTAAGGTATCTGCCAAATTTTCTTGTAGTATCACTTATTTTGGTAGGTAGTTAGATCTCAGCTATTATCCAACTGTCCCAGTCCTGTGATGAGATTCTGGTCTTTACTAGTACACAGAATGTAGTGCCCTCATAAGCCATTTGAGTCTAATGGCCTGGCTATGGGAACAATTTCCAGGAAGATGGGAAAAGCATGTTTGAAAATTCATAGGCAGGAGTGAGACATCAAATTCAGGCCTCCTATGTTCAGGGCATTTGTTGGTGCTATCCTGTTGTCAGTTGTACAAAAGGAGCAGTCACACCCTACTTCCTCGAAGCGAGGAAGGAAGTCTGCTGTGGAAGCTTTTGGGCTAGGGCCAACACAGTCATCAAGGAAGTTTTCCTTTATCTTGGGTACAACTCATTTACAGCCTTTTGCACTTGCCAGCTTTCAGGAGCTTTTAGTGAGGTCCTCACTAAAGGTCTTGGTTCTTATGATTTCTAGTGTAAAGCACCAAACTTTCTTCATGCATCACTAAAGTAGCAAAAGAGTCTGATGCAGAGTCTGGATGCCACCTTCAGTTCCAGAATCCCAGAGGCTTACATTGCAAAGACTAGCATGAAGCCCCTTTGTAGAACTAACCTTAGGTTCAGATCATTTATGGAGCCCTACTAATCCCAAATCTTTAAAAGAGCTTCTAATCTGCTCAGTGTATTGGATTCTTTCATCTGAAGGCATTAAACTCTATAGGCAATTACTAGCCCAGGGAGGTATTTATCTCCCTTATCAATGAAGATATGAAATGTTAATGAACAATGTATGTCAAATAGCAATTTGAAATCCGTAGGTTATTGTGAAAAAAAATAGCTCCCAGCCCACACCTCTAAAGAAAAGAAACCCAATGCACCCTGAGTGATTCTGGTAACTAATCAAATATGTCCCACATGCTATGGTAAGGCCTGTAGCAAGATCTCTATTTAATAAGGCCAGACATTGAAAGGCAATATCAGCTTTATCCTAGGTGGCAGCTGTATTTATCAAAGCCAATGTCTGCAGAGTCAGAAACTACTTTTATTCTGCAAAAGCAATTATTCATTTATTCATTTGGGTCCTGACTATATTTTATCACTAACACATTTGGCTGCATGAAATGTGATAGTTAGGTGTAAAGCATTCTAAAGTGCTGGAAAAGAATTCCCAACTATTAATGGCCCTTCAAAGCATTGCATAACCTTACCATGCCTTCAAAATTTTAATAATAAATGATGGCATTATTATAAATATAACAAAATACCTCAAATCTGTGGCACATTCAGAAAAATAAGGAACTCACTGTTGAAGCTGTTTGATACCGGTTCCTCCTCTGACCTCTCCAAAAGTAAAGCTTTTTTTTTTTTTTTTTCATGGGAGCAAGGTCTACCACTGGTAAGTGAAATTTTAATTTATGTTAAATAGACCAAATAAATACTTTTACTATGGCATTTCTATATGCTTTTCTCTATCAGATTAAAATATTAGCTTTTTTTTTTTCCTAGTTAGCCCCTCAGAGAGTGAGACACCTAGTTACAGTCTAACCTGGCTATGGCTTTCTCCATCTAAACTAAAACTCTTTGACTTCTTTCATGGTCTTTGAAGAGACACAAGGAAAAATAGCAGTTCTATTAGTTATAGTTCTTGTTCTAAACAAGATGACAGTGAAGATGAAGGTGAATTAAAAATGTAATGTTGTCCAAAAGGAATATATGCAAAATTCTCTAGGTATGATTAAACAGAAAAGACAGAACCACTTTATAGGCACATACCTATATAAAAGGTATAGCAGTTAAAATGAATTTTTCTTTTGCTAAAGAAAAATTGTTCCAGGACCTTTCACCTGCTCAAATTTTGAACAAAAATGTTGAAATTATGACTACTGCAACGAGTTTGGGCAAAGAAAGCCACCAAATTTTAAGGCTTGAGGGTCTGTCCAAATTTAATCTTGAACACCTGACTTTTAGCAACCCAATAAAGTAAGAGTGTTTAAGAATGAGCAAGTGTTTATAGTCTTGGCAGAAGTTTTGCCAGTGCCATTAATAAAGCAAAATTTTACGTGTTATATCAATTATGATTAAAAAAATAATTCTGGATCATTAAGGTATTTCTCTTGAGACTGTATATGAGCGACGTTTAGAGTAGGCATTTGATATTTGCCTCTCTTCCTGTCCTGTGGAACTGAGATCAACCCTGATGTACTGAGAAGTGGCCCTAATTTTTGTTTACAATCTATAGACAGAACTTGATCTGCAGGGAATAAATATACTGTGAACTCCAAAGAGAAGGAAAAAAAAAAAAAGACAAGTATGGAATTGCACACACTTATAAATATATCTGAAAAAAAAGCCATGATGCTGGGTGAAAAAGAAACAAATTTTTAAATTTTTTTAGTATCAATGAAATTCACTCTGAAAAGAAAATAAAAGGCAAAATAGTCTTACCTTAAAGATGGAGACAAGGAAAGGCCGAGATACTAAAGACCTAGACAGATTAATTTTAATTCTTCAGAAACCAGAGAGGAGGGAAAATGCCTAGATGAAAGCAACATTTAAAATCATGCCAACCCTCTGTACTTTCCTTGCAGAAGAAGGTAACAGGCCATGAAGATAGAGGAGGAGCAGTGAATAGAGAAAGTTTGGTAAGATTTTGGCACTGCTGTACAACACAATTTACAATCTGACTGTGAAAACATGTATTAGATAACAGAAAATTGATTAGAAACCTGTATTAAGAGCATGATTATCAAGGACTGACTCTTAAAATGGAAGGATGTAGCAAATATATCTGTTTAGGTCCAGTAGGTCCTGAACAACGCAGTATTTCCACTAACAGCCTGGAAAATGGAATGAAGAGCTTGCTAATGACAGCTATGCAGAGCACCAGGCTCCATCTGGCTGTAAGCAGATTGGGGAACAGATTTCAAACTTGAACTGACTGTTTCAGACAGGTTTCACTCTACTGAAGGCAGGTGCAAGTTCTTCCACCTTAGGCAAGAGTAATGGACTAAATGAACCTGAGTGGGGAAGAGCTGGAAGAGAGGGCAGACTGCCAGACGTGAACAAGAGGCAAAGAACATGAACACAACAAATTCTGACTTTAACAAATCTATAATCCATGAGACAGGTGGAATAGCTTGTTCTGAATTTTCTGGAGTTATTGAAACCTCACTAGTTCTCAGAAGACATTGATTCATTAGAAAAAGATCCAAAGAGTGACAATGACCAACAGTCTCAAAGAAATTATAAGAAAGATGGAGCGATCTAAAGTTATTTAATTTTTCTATTTTAGAGAAAATTTCCAATGTTCATATATACATTTGGTCTTTTAGCTGCATAATTTTATTATCCACTGGGAGGACATTTATAATAGTACAAAACACTACAATTGTTTTATTATGACTAACCTTTTCTACTTCTCCTGTTAGTCTATATTTTTTAGTTGTGACAAAATTTGTGAATACTCTGTCACAAAAGATTAAAACAAAAATGGCAAGCAAAAAGACTGAGGTATATTTTCACATCTCATAATTGTTAAGTATGACTATTTTGATAGCCTAAGATTCACAGAGCTGGGAAAAGCCTTTATTTTACTTTTTGGAATACATGGCCCAAATTCTTTTGTTAGTACAAATTCTTGTAGCTTCACTGCACTACTCTACTAGGAAAAAACAAAATAAATAACATGGATTTATTTCTTAACGGTCCTTGCTTGCATAAGTAAAAAAGATTTATATAATTAAGATCCTTGTATATTTTTGTTTTAAAAGAGAAAAATAAAATTAAGGTTCCTGGGATAAACACACAGAAAGAATCATTGAACTATGTTTGGCATCTGGTAACTTAGAAAAATGTGATGCTACATCTTCTTGAAGAGGTAATTTTCAAATTATTATCACCAAACTGGACTAAATAACTACTGCCCCTCTTGAACTTACAGAAAGGAGTGGAAACACAGAGTATAGGTCATTTTTATCTTATGTAGATCCCCTGAGGGTGTTGTCTCCTTCATTTATACTTTGGCAGATCTTCTCATGCCAATAAAATTTTACTGCTTGAGTTGAACTGAGCAATGGACTTTGCCATCCATGAAGGATTAAACAAATGTGGAGCATTCATGAAGACATCCAGTTGCTACTGGAGCCCATCTGTACTGGAGATTTCCTAAATACTTTGGATCAGCTGGAATTCTGTAGCAGGCCGGGGGCAGAAGCAGCAGATCATCTGTTACCACAATCTGGTTGCAAATCCTGTGCAGAAACCTGATGGTTTCTTCTGATGATGCTCCAGCTGTAGGAAGAGAATGTGGCTGAACAGTTATTCCCAGAATGAAACTGACTCCCTGCACTCATGTATGTCCTTAGAGTAAGACCACACACTCATTTTTTAATCTGGTCCTTAGGAGGAATTGTGAGTTCTGCAAGACTAGCCCCATATGAATTTGCTTCCCCAAGAAAAGTAAAAAAGAAATACTCCCATTAATTTCCTTGCTGGAAAACCATGGTGATAAGTACAGAATTTGTGTAAAAAAACCTTCTCATTTATTAGAGTTATTTTTATGTCCCGCTAATTTTCACAGAATTATAAAATTCCTAACTGACAGAGAACAAATGTAATTGTCATGGGCCATCAAGTGATCTGGATTCAGTACAGTAAATCTTAATGGGTGTGAAAAATATGGAACTTTGTAGCACAGTAGAATGTACGGTGAAACCAGCAGTACCTTCTTTTACTGCATAAGCTATCTGACACTATGCTCTGTAGATGTTTTTTTTCAAAACAGAGATTGTGACTTTCTCTGCACTGACTAAATTAATCCTCCTAATCCAATGGTTGTTCTGATCCTCTGAGGAGAGGACTAGATTAATAAAATCACTCCTCCAGTGTTTCCCTGTTATTCTTGCAATCCATCTCATTCTAGGGATCAAAGAAGAGAAAGCACAGGGCTTCAAATAAACATGACTGAATGTTTCTTTGAAAGTTCTTTACTGTCTATTTTTTGGTGATTCTTACACTTCCCCTAACCAGGGAAAGAGAAAAGCACTGTGATTTCTGTTTTATGAATGTATTTCATTTATACATATATTTCTATTACTCACATGTGATTTTTCTGGCAATAATTACTTGGTCAAGACATCTGTGATCCACACTACCAGCACATTGCAGATCATCAGTCTTTACTAATGGAAACATGTACATAATACATTGATTATTCATGACCTGCTTCAATGAAGACTTTGTGAACACATTTTTCCATTAAGCAAATGTATTCATGGCTCATTTGGATTAGACATATAACTTCATCCTTATTAAAGTGATTGGTTTCTATCTCCCTCCCTTTCCTTCATGAATTCAAGACCCCCACATATACTTTCACATTTTTTATTTCTCTTTCCCACTCCCCTTCCACTCTGCTTATCACACAGATTATCCTTCTTCTTTCTTTTTGTCTGTCTTTCCCAGTGCTGCAGATTTATATCTGAACTTGATCTTTAATTTATTTTTTAATTTTTTAAATTTAAATTATCTTGAATTTTAAATTAATTTGAAAAATATGTATATCATTGCATGTTTCTACTCCTCTAATAATTCTACAAAAATTAATGTTATCTACATCTTCACCACACTACCTGTGTCCTTCCTTGTTAATTATCCTATTTCTTCACCTCCCACTCTTCCACCTTTTGCTCCACTGGTCCATTCATACGTGTGTTTTTTAATGTCTCTCTGGAATCCTTTATTTATTATAGCAGCACAAACATTCTGTGCTGCAATGTGCCATTTCATGTTTTCTTTAGTGACCACGTTCTCAGGTTTTTTTTCTGACTCTAAATTATTCATGGGAACTTGGCTTGTTCTCAGTTTAAAAGTGGGAAAATACATATATTTGAGACAAGTATACTACAAACAGTTTTTGTGTTGGTAGTTCTTCCCTTCTTGATGCATTATTCTCCAGAAGTCTGTACTGTCTTTTTTTCCCCACACTTTTCTCCTGTTCTGGTTGCAAAAACCTTTCCATATACCTCCTTCGGTTTTGTGTCACCTAACTTGTTTTCTGTCCAAAATATTATCTCCTTGATGTCAGAGACTTAATATTGTAAGACACCTCAGGTGTTTACCAGTCCTTTTTTATCTTCAGAAGTGGATATCCAAAGGGTGTAGATGTTTTAATTTTTTTCCTCTTATCTCTGTGTTTGCTTGTGTCTTGGTTTGCAAGGTAGTTAGCCCCTCAACTTTCCACATCTCTGCTTGTCTTTTATCCCTATTTCCCGTCTTGTTGCTTCCAGAAGGCCTCTGTTGTATTGAGACATCTCATCTTCCTCTGTCAGCTTTATAGACAAATTTAAAATTCTCCCATCATCCTCTTCTGTGTGATGTTCCTTGTACCTCCTTTGTTATCAGATTGCATTTCCTTAACTCCCTCTCTAGGTGACTGCAACTAAATAATTATTTCTGTGTGTTAAACCCTTACTCCTTTTTTCACTACACTTAATTAATTTCTATGTATTTATCCAATTTAAAACTTGCTAATTAAAAGATTTTGGCCTCAGTTTAAGATTTTAAAATGCTGTCAAACAGGAAACACTCCCATTATATTTCCTCACTAGATTTATGGTCCTCAAAAAACTTTAGCTTTCTAGGTGCTCTCTGATATATTCATGTAACATTTTTAAGAATCAGTTATGCAAAATAGCAGTGAATGCTGTTGACAAAAACAGTCAGTGACCCCTAATGACTGTCCACAGGCACATATTTATTGCCTTTTCTTGCTATAGCCATGTAGCTTGGGCTGTAACACTGAAATAACATTTTCCAATATTTGAGTTGACGTGTCTAAAGCACCTCTAACAGTTCTGTACTCATTATATTGGGAGTATGTATATGTTCTGCACAGATGGCTTTCTGTTCACTACATGTGCTTACTCTATATAGTCTTATAAACCTCTAATCATTGACAAGAAAGAACTGAGTCTAGAGAGGACTCAGAACAGTTGAGTTAATCTTGACTCTGGATCACCTATTAGACTCCTAAAATTAGTTTGGGTAAACATTATGAACAGGGTTTCCAGAAGAAAATTGCACTTGTGAATATTTAGGGAAGAATATTTTAAGACCTTCAGGGAGAATGATAATTAGAAACTTACTACATCTGAAGAACTATAAGAAAATTTGCTGAAAAAAAAAGATGTTAGTAAAGAAGACCGTTCTTTCTTAGGACATCTTCCTCCTAGTGATGGATGTCAAATAACTGAAGTAAAACTCTCTTTATATATACTTGCTCTAAAACTTCTTGAATGAAAATATTGAATTTGGTATTTAATGTTATCAAAGTTTGTGAGTTTAAGAAATCTTAATTAATGTCAGTGGAAAACTTTCCAACAGAAAAATGTCAACACTTTCATTTCTCTCTCTTGAATTGATCTCACTGTCATGCAGGAAATGCCAGAATATCTAGATATAAATGTATAAATATTGACAATTTTCAAAGTTTTTTCATCCTACACTAATGAAAGAGAATGACAGTGAATTCATGAGTCCTAAGCAGCTGCAGAGTGGCTTTCTCATCTCTGGTGTGTAACTTGGTGAAGTTCTAACATTTCCAAAATGTATCACGTGAATAAACTTCTCTCATGGAAGAAAATATATTAAAGAATGGCAAATCTTTAAAATTTTGTGATACCCAATGGTATTTTAAATATTAGTGCTTAATTGCCACTGATAAATACATAGCAAATGCTATTTTTAGTAAGCATTTATGCAAAATATTATATACATGTCAATTAGCACTTCAAACATGATGGATATATTTGAAGCTGAAATAGAACTCAGGTTATTTTCCTGAAAGATGATGAATATTTGTCCTTTAATTATTTTGCTAAATAGTTTCTATTCATGTATCAGGCCTTTAAAAGAAACAGTTTCTGATGAGAAAAACTATGGACAATTACTTGAAATTTACTTACAAATAGTATGAAAATAAAAAAATAACTAATGATTTAAAGATAAGTTGGCGTTTTTTACTGCTTTTCAATTTTTTGTCATTTGATAAAAAAACTTTCCTCTGCAGACAACTTCTTAGAACCCCATAAAAAATCTTTCTGACCTTGAGGCTACAGAGCAGAGCCTGAAGTCCAGAAGGCTTGTGTTGTACCTTAAAGATTTAAAATTAGAAAGCCAGGGCAAAAGATCCTGAATTTATTTTATCATTCTGAGCTTATCCTCTCTGACTGTTGTTAACATGGCATTTCTATGTCCCCTAAAGCATAACCACTCACAGTGACACTGCAACTGACTGCCTGGCTTCACTCTTGAACCTGGACACACAGAGTCACAGTCAGGCTTTGAACTGGACTAAATACCTGCTTGAGAACTTGAGAAAAACTGCATTCCCAGTTAAGCACTGCTGGCCATTTAGAATATGGGGACAGGAAAGTAGGTGGGGATGTGCTCTGTATGAACAGAAGAGGGAGATGGGTAGGGAAAGGCTGGAACCTTGTCTTTTGGATTTTCCCAGCATCACTGACTTTGTGGAGTAGGTTCAGGGGATGCACTGGTGATATTTAACAGCCAAATAACCTTTAAAAGACATTCTGTCTTTCAAGAGCATTCTTATTATATCCCTGAAATAGTGACCTTCTGGTTTTGGTGCAGACACATGGGGTGGGGAGGAAGGCATTTGTTAAATATTATTTTGATTTTTTTTTAAATTTCCAGTTATTGCTTTGTTTTCAAATATTGACTTGTTTTGTTTGAAGTCTTTCAGGCACATTTGGTACAGAGATACTGTATAAAAGAAAAAAATGAAGTTCAATCTGAGTGAAATGTGTTTTGGAAAGGTATGCTGACATGCATATCCTTATGTTTAGAAATTACTCTAACTTGAATAGACTGCCTTGATACTACATCAATAAAAAGTAACACAGAAGAGACAGAGTGATGTTACCTTGCCAAGTTTAAGAAAAAAATGTAAACAATCTCTTTCCTAGGACTAGCAATTGAATATGCAGATATTAATTAGCTGTGCAAATACTTCTGTGCTTTTTTCCTAAACTGCCGCTTTAACATTTCCTAGAGGAATCATGCTGAAGTTCTGCAGAGTTTGTACATCATTTATTTTGGAAAATCAATTTATGAGTCATTAAAATGCTTCTGAAGTTCTCTGCATGCAGTATCACACTCTTATAAATGGCCACAGACGGTATGTCTTTAAAATTAGGGGAAACGTTTTCCTCATTCGCAGCCTTTTTTATTTTTTCACTTAGAGTTTCACTTTATAAATATGCTTATATAGGCATTACATGCACATCTGTGTATGGACATATATATGTGTGTGTGTATATATATGTACACGTGCATATATATAAGTATGCATGGGTATGGGTATGGGTATGGGTATGGGTATGGGTATGGGTATGGGTATGGGTATGGGTATGGGTATGGGTATGGGTGTGGGTGTGGGTATGGGTATGGGTATGGGTGTACACACTGCTCATACACACAAGTATCATACATAAGGAGGATGTATCATAAAAAATCCAGACCAGAATGCCAAATATGGAGAAAAATACATCAAACAATGAAAGAAATCATACAGCAGATGACAGTGGTTTAAAATACAGACTTATAGATGATGTGTTGTGTGTGAACCCTTTCATCTAATATTTGTAAGTTCACAGCAGACACATCCTGTAATCTATGGTAGAAAGTTTTATTGATTCACAGAGGAATAGCAAATGCTACCTGAGGCAGCAGTTCTTCCAAAATGCTGTTGATATCAGAAGAAAATAAAGAAAATCTCGTTGTTAGATATGATTTGTGATACAATTCCTCTTGTGTGCCGAGTATTAAGGTATTTTAAAGGAAGAGATCTTTTCTGTCCAGAGAAAAGTTATAAGGAACACTTCTTGTAGCAAAATCAGTCTTGAAAATTTGAGATTTCACAGCCCATTAACCTGCTATTAAAGACCAATGACAGGATTTCTTTCAGAAATGAACTTTACATTGTGCAAGAAGTTAGCTGTGATACTGGAAAGGGAGAGGAGAAAAAACCCTCACCCAAAATGACAAAAAAATAAGGTCCACAACACGATTCTTATCAAAGTCCATGCTATTAAAGAAATGAAATTGCAGCTGTACAAAGCTGAAGATACCAATTATGTGTAATGGTGCAGAACCAGGTTACATCAGCTTTGAATTTCAGGCAGTTCACATTTCATTTTACCTGCATTTGCAGAAAGTTGAGACAGTGTCAACTCCCACTTAGGATTCAGTTGATCACAGTGTTACAGAAAGTCAAACTGACAGTTAAGGGGAAGTGAAAGGTTCTGGGTCAGGTCTCTGCTGGGTTTTATTTCATTCTCATTAGGAACAATAATACAACAAACTGTGTTAGATTTTGAAGCTGAAACGCATGCATATGTATGGCATATAGTTAAATTATTTGTCTGGATATATGAAAGGAAAGTGAAAAAATTTTTGGAATAATTTTGGTAGGAAAAGTGTGCCTCTCTTCAAAGTGAGTCAGTTTAGCATTAGGTAATGTGTTGTCTGGGATAGGTGAACCAGGCATTATAACACCATCAGGTGTGCTGTCTCTGTTAATTGTATTCATTTCAAAGAGAGCAATAAACATTAGGATGCTTTAATTCAGTTCATTTCAATGGGAGCAATAAACATTAGAGGCCGTTTAGTGTCCCCTTTTGAAGGGTCCCACTTGACTAATTTTGCACTAATTCAAAGAGGAAAGACAGTGAGCATGATTAATTTAACTCTTTGCATAACAAAACATTCATTTTGAAGCTGTTTCCTCTGAAGAAAATACTAATTACAGTAATAAAAATTAATATTCATCGCCATTCTAGATATGACACTGTAGCACCAAAAGCTCCAGCCAATATAGGCTGATGAACTCACTGAAATAATACACCACACAAGGGATACTTCCTTAGGAATTTAAGTGACCATTTTCCTTTTTTCTGGGGGAGCAAGGTAGTGAACAGAGTGGTGTGGTGGTGTGGCTGGTCCTACTTGAAGCGTTTCTCTGTCATTGCATTTTGTTGCCTTGGCACCAGGGGAAATTGGGCTCAAAGGAAAAAAATCTGACATTGCAATTCCTGGCAATTGCAATTCCTGCCTTTGCCTTGGGAAGCTGCGTGTCTCTGGCCCCAGTAATATCTGGTCAGTATGACTTCCACAAGCAATCACTCTCTTTTATGCACTGTTATTAGTATTGTTGCTGCTATTGTTATTGTTCCTCATCTCATTGCTTTTCTCCTAGGAAATTGTTATCACAATCAATAATCTCTGCCTTTTTTTCCTTTCTCATTGGAGAGGATGGAGGGGAAAGGAAGCAGCTGCTTGGAGCCTAATTTCCAGCTGGTTATAAACCACAAGAAACCACTATGGTGGCTAAGGGACTGGAGCATCTCTGGTATGAGGAAAGGCTGAGACTGTTCAGTCTGGAGCGGAAAAGGCTCATGGGGATCTTACCAATGTACAGAAATTCCTGAAGGAAGGATGCAAGGAGGACAGGGCCAGACTCTTTACAGTGATGCTCAGTGAAAAGGGAGGAGGCAGTGGCCACAAACTGAAAAACCTGAATTCCTCTGAATGAGCAAACACTGTTACTTGAGAGCGATGGAGTCTGGTACAGGTTGCCCGAGGACATTATGGAATCTCCAGCCATGGAGATATTCAGAAGCTCTCCGGACATGGCCATGGGCAGCTGGCTGTAGATTGTCCTGCTTGAGCAGGGGATTGGACCAGATGACCATCAGAGATCCCTGCCAACCTCACCCGGTCTGTGTGTTTGTAATAGTCAAAATATTGCTGTGTTACCACCTCCATTTTAGTGGCAGATTCAAAACACTGCACCATCCCAGAGTTGGATGGTTAATAGCACAGCAGGCTGCTATTAAGAAACTTAACCTCCTTTCAGAGAGATACAGTAAAATGCTGAAAGCAAACTCAATCCAAAGTTATTTAGGTATAGTTATCTTAAATTGCAATAGCAAAGCTTTTATAAGGCAGAGGTAGGAAGGAAAGGAGAGAAGGAAGGTGACAAAGAGACTGTCAAGCACTTTAATTAGTGAAACGCTACTTGTTTGAAATGATATAATATTAATGCTCTTAGAAAATAAAAAACTCCTGATGACATATTGTATGAGGGGATTGTTCTATTTATGTAAGGGTAGAAGATCCAGATAAATACAGAAGAATTCTCATAGTTTGGTGATATATTTTCTTTCTGTTACATTGCTTCTTTCAAAGCTTTTGCCAAGTGACAGATATCTGTTATGGACTCATTTAGCTCTCGTTGAAAGTAATGGCTGACTTTTGGGGACTACAGCAGTACCATGACCTATTATGTTATAATTTAAGGGTGTATTATTATTGTTTCTACTGTCACAAATGCCAAGTAGTTGTTGTATCTTTTGACATAAGAGATATGGTATTTCACATTTAACATAATGCAGTTTAATAGGTGTTTGGTAAAGTTAATCTCCTTAAAGTTAATAGGAATCTTCTCATCAGCTTTCCTTGGATCTGTTAATCTCACTTCCTTTTATTTCTCATTTTAAGTTCATAGTGCATTAATATTGCTTCAGGATATGTCAAACAGATCCTCTCTATTTATTTATCAATCAATTCAATCCATCTGGCTTATATAAAACCTCAGCACATCACAATATTGTATGCATATTAACTTTAAAGTTTTGTGGCAAGGTGTCAATTAAGAAATATATCTTGCTTCTGCTTTTTTTTCCTAGGTCATGTGTTTTCATCCTGTTTTACAGGGAGTTGCTAACATCTATATCTGAGAAATGTGTTTTTCACATTTATGTTTGAGTCATTTTCAGTAACACTTTCAGTCATTTTTTCAGTATGCATATACATTTTGATTATTTTCCTTCAAGTATATGTGTATTCTCTCCCTCATCTTGTGACTGCTGACATTGAGCTTCTGATTTCCAGGAAAATATGTGAAATCACATTGGTATATATTAGCATATATAACATCTTTAGACAAACACTTTAACTCAAGTAGACTGTGTATCCTTAGGTGGGAGAAGACATGCCTCAGTATGCTGTGATAAACTGTTTAATAAAATAAAAAAAATAATGAAACCCTTCTTTTCAGTCCAGGCTGCTGTATTGCCATACATTTTATTGGTCTGAGAGGTAGAATTCTTGGCAGAGAAATCATCCCATGAGCCACATAAAGGGCACATGGTATAATTCAGCCTAGTGTAACTATAAATGACCAGAATGGAGTCCGAAAGGTCTGCTCAGTTCAATATCTGATATATGTTTTGTGCCGTGGTGAGGATATTTTGGAACTGACACACAGAGGGTGAGCTACATACTGCAATTGTAGCTGTCCAGGTGAGAGAGAGTATATAGAGCAAAAGCATTTCCCAGTGATTAATGCAGCCAACACAATTCTCTTCATGGAAAGACATTTATTTTAAAAATTCTTCAGGCTGAATATGTGCTAGACATTTATAGAGGTGCATGCTTTATGCTACATTTTGAATAAAAGTGTATTTTTCTCTGGTGACATTTACCTGTAGAATTCCTTATAAAATCAAAGAGAAGGTCAAGTCTGTTGAAAATGTGGTTAATGACAAGCTACACAAGTAGGGTAGAATGGAGAGGAATTTTGTCTTTTTTTTTACACACTAGCAGGAGCTATTGCACAGATGATCTGACTTTACTGGATTTGGTTGGAAGATTCTCATCTCATTCTTCTTTGTCCTTGGTTTCATCACATATGCAGAATTTACAGTTCCTAACAAATATAATATAGATGGCAAACAATTTCTTACTACTTTCCAGAAATAAAATATTAACCACTAGAAATATGTGTTTACCTTTATTCTAGACAGAAAAACAGTATTTTATAAAAAAAAGCTGGTTATTAAAGTCATCAAAAGTCCCTTAAAGTAAATTCTTTACTCTGTAAAAGATGTATCTACTTGAATCATGTATAAACATTTTCTTTGTAGAAATACCTAAGAGTATTCAAAAGAACTAACTATTCACTTCTTGAATAGTCAGTAAATCAGATTGACTGAAAATATAAGGCATAAAATAATGTTTATCAGTGCTTAGATTAAAGAACACATGAATTATTTTAGTATATAGAAATGTGGTAAACTGGACTAATAAGGAAGTGTTTAGGGAAAAAAGAACAAAATTAGATGTTTTTTCCTTCAAAATTCAGTTCGGATGGACATTTTCCAATAATGATATTTTGTTGGAATGATCGTGCACTGTCAATTATTTTCCTTTCTAAATGGTGTTTATTCATGTATTTTACCAACCCATTTCATTTGCATCTTTTCTAGCACCTGAACATATAGGTTGTTAGAATTGTAAGACTTAACTGAAGGGGACAGAAATAAATCTTAGAAGATTTCTGATTTATAGGTCAAGTTTAGTACAAATAGACTGATTTTGTTTAGGTTTTAGGGTTTACTTGTTTGTATTTCAGTTTTCTAGACTCCTATTTTTAGTGTTGATAGGTTTTATTAATTAAAACCCAACAAACCTATTTCAGTTTTGCAAATAAATCAAAATTTATCTAGGTTCCTACAAAGTTGTGATGAGTCCTTACACATCCTATCATCCTGATCTGTGAGATGTGTTATAAAAATGTTCAAACATTTATATTGAACAACTCCTTACTATAAAAAGTTCTAAAACTATTATTTGATAAGGTTCAGTATGACATAAAATCTTTATTTCTCCTTTGATTATGGTATCTTGTCTGAGAAATTTCAGCTTTTATGTAGATTCGACAGAGGTCTTAAAAATTCCTGAGATTTCTTGATACTTTTTGGGTCTGCAAGCTCCAGCACAATACAAAATGGTTCTTCCTACTTACCTCTCCTAGTTTCTTTGTTGTTGTTGTTGTTGTTGTTGTCATTTCAGTGGAGACTTACTAGTGTATAACTTTAGGGGTGAATAGACCACACTGGTGTCAAACTTTTGCCTCAGAACACTGACAAACCAGAGGGTTAATTAGAATTGCCAGACGTTTGTACGTTTGCCATTTTTTAAAGCAACGAAGAAGAACTAAGAGAATACTATTTAAATTTTGGCAATAAACACATCTAATGGAGTTTTAAAGGTATTTAAATTATGTCTAAGTAGATCTCTAAACTCGTTTAACAAACAAATGACTGCTAATGCTTTGGATATAAAGACTTGTATTGGGTAATGTTCTTTGCAGAGCAAGTAATACGGGTCAATAGAAAACTCTCTACCACATTAGTTAACAATTTATGTTTTATTTTACCTTAAGCATTTTGAGGGTGTATTGCTTATTGCATACTTTCTTCATCCACAAATTAAAGCTGCAGAAAAAACATTATTGTGTGGACTTTATGGCAAGAAACTTTGCACTGCTCATTTTGTTTCTAGCAGGAAAAAGAAATATGTACAGGTCTTTTCAGGAGTCTGGTTTCATTAAATGCGACACTAAAAAAATTAATAATGGTGAGGATGGACACATGCAGATGGAGATTGCATTAGCTCTTGTTCTGCATAAATGTTTCTGGAAGAAATACAAGACTCACAGTGTTGATTTTGATTTTTTTTTTAGTATTTTGTTTGCATACCTTCCAGAAGAGAAACAGAAATAAGAGTTCAGAAAATTGATCATAGATAATTGATTTAGATGGGAAAATGTGAAGCTTTTTTACTAGTTTTATCCATCTATCTGGATAATGCACCAGCTGTCATTAATTTTATATAACTTTATCTGTCTGGAAATTAGTTATTGCTTACTATTTCTTGTTATCTATGTTCAATATAGAAATTTTGATATAGTTTTTCTTTATAGTCAATAGAAATCTAACAAACACTCTTGCTTTAGTATGTAATTCATCAAACCTTAAAAAAAACTATATTTGATTAAAAAACTTGTACACTAAACTATTAGCAAGTAGAGATTTCTCTCCAGTGTATATAAGTGAAAGCTTGAAAACTGCCTTAAACCTGAAGCCTGAGTTCTGGATGAAGATGAATTTTAACACAAACTACTAACCACAGCAGGGAAAGTCTCTCTCAGAGACAGAATCATTTCACTAGCTGTTTGTAAGTGTTAATAAAGGCAGAAAAAAGAATTAGCTGGTACACTAGAGAAGAGAATATACTAATTAACAGACAGTTTGGCATATACTTGACTAACAGTTCCAGCAGTATACAAACAATTTTGCTTAAATAGGAAAAGAATTACCACACCATCAATATTACAACAGTTTCAGAGAAGATATTAAAGTGATACTCACTTATATGTTCCTTTATTCAGATTTGTTTCACTTTGTTAGCTTGCTATTTAAAAATACCTAGAAAGTGAATCTTCAACACAGTCCTTAGGAAAGTAGTCATTTTTATGTGGCTTCTTTTTTTTTCCCACTGCCATGTAATCTTTATAACTGCATCTGCAAACATGGCAACTATGATTGCAAACCGCAGATTAAATATTTCAACCATGACCTATATTTGCTAGCTACTGCTAAATTTATTGCAGCTTACCAGGAAGTTTCTTTGGATACTTTGGCTTCCTCTTACTCTCCTCCTCTTCACACCCATGTAACCTTCCAAGAAGGGGGAATAATAACCTGTTTTTTAACATACAACCAGTCACCTACACAAACCATAGCTGTGCACAGACTACACGACTGCTACACATCTCATGCATCTTTCCACTATCCTTTACTGGAAAACCCTTAAACATGTTCTTGTTCACCTTAACTGGCTACCATACTAGAGGACTTACCATGAAAAGGTCAGGTTTACATTTTTGTTGGTATTTATTATAAAAACCCAAGTAGACCTATTTCTTATATTCTCTTCATGATACCTTTTTTCATGTCATATGGCATACAGAGGATGGATGAACGTATGTATAATTGTGTGTTAGAGAGTGACATTGTGAATGTAACCCTGGCAAAACATAAAAGGAGTAGAAAAGAACAAGCAGTGGAACATGCTTGTCAAAGAGTGTAGGTTCTAGCACAGTAATGTAGAGGAATTTGGAAGAAATATTCCCAGGTGAGAGCATTGCTATCTACAGCTGACCCTGCGCAGCAGGTGTAAGTTGCGTTGTGGCAGGGTGAAGTGTGGCATTAACTTCAGGACTTCAGTATAAAGTATTAAGCAAGTTGGCAATTATTGCCAACAAATCATGAGCAAACCAGAAGTGATTTAAAATGGTACCTGCTCCTGAGCCCAGGTGGGGGGAGAAATACAATATCTTTTACAGTTTTGTATCACAGAAGATATGAATTACCAATGCAAGAGCTCTGCAGGAGTTGTGGCCAAAGAAGAAAAAAAACTATGCCTGAAGTTTACATGGACACAGTATTGAAAGTGGATTCTTTTTTAAGAGGTAACAAAATTCATGCTGAAAATCCAAAGGAAGGATAATATCTGATTACATTTGAGAACTGCTTGTTGTGATGTTTGTTGAGAGTACAGCCTACAGCAGTAAGGCGATGTCACAACAAGGGTCTGCCAGAGTGCTGAACTCTGTTTTGCTGCCTGAAGTTGGTGTGAGGAACATGCTGAAAGCAAGCAGTGAACTGAGTTACTAAAGCTGTCCTTTGCTGGAATACATGGATCTTTAAATTATGCATAATTTTTAGTGTGTCAACACACATCAAAATATAGAGCACAGAAATACAGTTCAGCCATGTGAATGGTTATGAAACTGAAAAGATGCATGATCTGTTGTGTTCTTTTCAATGGGAATGTTTCTCTCCTGCTTTTGTTGTCAGCCCTGCTACCTCACATACCCTTGCTGTAGTGAGTTGCTTGTGCTTTCTAGTTTCAGACCTGATAGTTAAAATCTTGCCCTGCTGAAAACAACAGAAGTTTAGCTATTGATTTCCGTGACTTTCTCTAAATTGGTTGTCCAAGTACTTCTGTGTGCTGGGTGGAGCTCTATGTGCTGACTGCTCACTGACCTTTTTTCCAAGCAAGGGAAAGCAAGGAATACTGCCAGCTCCTCTTATATCAGGCTTATGGTTTTTTGAATTAAATTTTACATATGGAGCCATTGCAATCCTTTTCCATGTCTTTGATTTTCTGCTTGGTCAAGATGTGATTGATGAGGTTAAACTTTTGCCATGGGATTAAATCCTCTGAGTGCAATCTGCAGACACTTGCAATGCACAGACATGCTTGCATTGTATGATTCTGTGATTATTTGTTATGAAATTTCTCATCTCTTTTATTTCACACACAGAAAATATCAGAGCCTGCTATAAGAAGAAAACCCTGAAACCTTACTCCGAGGAAAAGGATGTGAAAAACTGAAACCAAATACTTAGGAATTCTTCCATCTATTGGCATGACAACCGCACCTCTGAGATGCTGCATTGCCACCACTTATTTTAAACCTGGGTCAATGAGCACCTTCTTTGGCCAGACACCTGAAAATGTGCTGCATATTCTTTTGGCAGAAATTCATGCTGTACCTAAAAGCAAGACTAGACCAGAATAAAAAGGGTGATGGATAAGTTGGAGGGGATTTCCAGACTTACAAGACTGAAGGGGAAATGAGAAAATTCAAAACAGCAATTGTGAAACAAGGTAAAGACAGTGATGTAAACATGTTTTTCACATCTTTTACAAGGTGAAGGACTGAAAAAATACAGAACTATGTGTTTTAGCTTTAATGCTTTGGCCCAGCAGAGGCAGTCCAGTATAGGATTTTAATTTTCCAGATTAAGTGGCCTAGAAAAACTAATATTTTGCATCAGGAAAAGGAAATATCACAGATTATTAGAGGACTGAGAAAGCATGAATGCTTAGATTAGCCTGGAAAAGATTGAAAATGCTGTCCCTAAAACATAGAGTTATGCACTCAGTGTATTTTTAAAAAAGCAAAGATAGATAAGCAATATTTTCTTAAAACAAGACTTGCAAAAGATTCTAAAATTTTCTTTTTAGTGTGAATTAATCATTTTAGTACATTATATTCCATGATGATCATTATTTATTTCTATTGTTTCGACTCAGAAAGCTAAATGTATTGGAACAGACTCCTCCTGCTGTGCTTGGCTTCTTTGAATAGTTGGACAGGTCTAAAAAGAAACTGGAAGCAGGCTGCTGTCACCCATTCAAGATTTCCCCTGGGATGCAAAGAAAGGAAAATCTTGGAAAAGACAAAATAGTTGCTCTAGCATTTCCATGCATGTCAGCTTAGTGATTATTTTAGGAGTAGAGAATGGCATGTCTGCTCTTGTTTGTCTCCTCTTCCTCATTCCTCTTCCTCCACATATTAAAAGCTCAGAATAGTTTCCCCTTAAGGAGTCTGCTGAGTCACCAATAGATTTCCTCACTCAGGTGTTATTCCATGAGGACCAGATGACATGAATTTTACATGCAAAAGTGCAGGACTGAAAATATAAGGTAAGACATGTACAAAGAAATAGGGAAAATTATATTTTAATGGTTTCAGCTCTGACCACCTCTAAGCTTACTTCATTTAACTTTCATAAAGACAAGATATTTGTGAACTTTAATAGAGCACAAATATTTAGAATGAGGAGACATATCAAGTTCATCTGCACCAAATGATATCTAAGAAATAAACAAAATATAAATTGAAATGGATTTGTGCCACACTTGTGGCAAACAATACAAATGTTCTTTCAAAAACCTCTTTGCAGATTTTAAAACAATGATATCAAATTATGGAAAGAAATGGCATTAAATATGGATGAACAGGAAAAAAATGAAACCTGAATCCACTTCCCAGATATCTCATCTACTTACTAGCACATCTGTTTTCCTTTAGGTAAGACAAAAAGATTCTTACCACAGCCCTTTTCAGACCTTTAGTAATTGAATTAATCCTTTCAAAGAAGATATTAATTTGAATGTATTTGTTATGTCAACTTAACAACCAGTCTTCAAAAAGTTGAACAAGCCTGCTTTTCTTGAAAGAATATACAGCACAGCTTCTTCATGGAAAACATCCTAAAATCACAATGCCTTCAATATAATAGTGCATAGCTCAATACTCCACTTGAATTCAATGACCAAATATCCAATAAGCAGTCATAATTTGTATCCAAGAATATGGTTAATTTCCAATCTTCAGTTTAAAAATTTAATAAAATTGTGTGATTATTTCCTTAGTGCTGTGTCCATAAATAAAGTGTAAGTCAGTACACCTTATTAAATACTGCCTTAATACTTAAAATTTTTAAGAATTGGTGGTTTTATTTTTGCTTTTAAAATAGTTAAATTCATGTAAAAAAAGACTGCATCTATTGTAAAGGCTATTTCTAAGAAGACAATAATATGGCAAAAAATAAAACATGTCATCTATCATGGACAAGGAAACAAATTTTCAAAATTGTCATTGTGTTTGGGAAAAGATTTTTACAGAATTATAGCAAGAATTTAAATACTGAGAAAATGCTGCAACTGTCTGTAGCTTTTCCTTCTTTGTATTTCTAACAATTTTTACACAAGTGTTTGTCTATTTGGACCATGCTAACATGTGAATTCTCTTCTGTATTGTGTGAAGAGGAATTTTGCAGCTTTTAAATCTAATTTTTAAGAAAACATTTGGTGGGAGTGGCAAACCGTCTCCTTTTGCAGGAAATATAAAATATCTCTTTTGGTTTGAACTTCTAGTGCTCTGGTTTTCTTTCACAAACTACTAATTAAGCTTTCAGAGCTCCAAAAGGATAGAGTTTCCCTTCAGTGTGACCTCAGAGGTGTACTTTAGTAAGTCACTGTCTAAGAAACCATGCAATACAAGCTCTTTCCTAATATTTTACATCAAGTGATGATATCCCACTCTGATTTTAATTTCAAACTTGGTTAACACCTAAAAGGGGTAAAAAACCCATCCAATCCTTTCCTCAGTCTGGATCACCATTTTTTGAATTACTTGAACCAGAAGTTCTCCATCAAAATTTTTGCTTTGGATCAAATGAACTCTCAAGAAAAATATAATATTTTTGCCACTGTTTATCAGACAGATGGAAAATGTGACTCCTCAGTGGCATGCCATCTCAGTTACTGGACCACACAAGGCTTTTCAAGGCTTGAGCTGTCTGCTTACCAGTGCTTTATAAAGTTTAATATAATGTCTCCTTTCATAATCAGAACTTAGTCAAATATATGTGCCAGTCTGGTAAGAAGTGAATAAAGCTGATGCAAAACCTATTTCAAGTGGGTATATCCAATACTAAATGTCACATTTTACTGGTTGACAAACATTATCACTTCATTTCACAGTACAGTAAACAACTCATAAGTCACTGGCTAATTTGATTGACAGTAGCCTTGGGCATTCTTTAGAAATCATTTAGTATACTGCACTGAGTCAGACTTTCAGGGTAATTGACCTCAAAAATATGAAAAAAGTCCTATAGTCTGCTTAAAATGAAGGGAAAGAGGGAAATCAAAAATGTGAGAACAATAAATTATAGAAATTTCTCATTTGAGTAAGCAACAGCTTTAATAGCTTTCTTCAAGAACTGAGTGCACTCAATTGAACATCTGCTTTCCAGCTGTGTATATTGATATATTACCAGGGTTTTATCCTCTTCTGCTTTAAATATATCCATAAGTTTTTCAGAGCTCCACTACCTGACTTTCTGACAATGCCTTGATTGTGAAAGATATAAAAATGTCAAAAATTCTGTAGGCCATTTTATGCCCAGGATATTATTTTTCAATTGAATCCAAAGACAGATGTCTATGAACAATTAAACCATTCTCCAATCACACCTTGTTCCAGCTGGGATCATAGAATTAAAAGGAAATAAGCCATCATGATTCACTTATTGCCAGAGTACCTAGTGTTTCCTGTACAGCTGATAGATTCTTATTAAACAATTCTGTCGATGGAAAATGAATATTGTCCGCTGCTTGAACTTCTAAAGTTAGTTCTTTGATATTAAATTTGATTTTCTTCTCTTATAATAATTCATACACTTAGTGACTGGCTTCAGAAATTCCCATTAGATGGAGATTATGTTATCTAAATCTTACTAAATCCCACATCAGGTCTCAGGGAGTTTAGCTTTAAAGTAGAACACTGAAAGACCTGTAGTGAAAAGAGAAACTTGCAAATCGAAGAAATGTAGCCTTGTGACTCTTCTATTAAAGGAGATGTGGAAAATGTTTACTTCTTTACCCCCACCTTAATATGAAGTTACCTTTTTCAACTCCCTTTGCCACTGTTTCTTGCTTGGCAGCCACAAAGCTCAGACTTGGTAAGTCTGTAGCAAGTCTACAAATAATATGAGCCTATGAACCAAAATATCATCAGTATGTTTATGTTTTAGTGCTTCAGAACAGCTATACTCCCATTCATGTGGGGAACATTTGATTTCTAGACTATGCCCAGAAAGGTTGCTAAGAAAATATTTCTGCACTTTGTAGATAGACGGTTTGTGATAGGTTATATATTTTGAAAGAAATATACACTCTCACCATTTCCCCTGGACACAATAGAGCAGACACAACCAGCCTTTGTTTAAAAAAGCTGTTATAAAATTGAAGGGAAAAGCTACTGATTGATATGTTTAATTTTATTAAATGGTACCAAAGAAACATGATTGCATCTTTCAGAAACACTAGCAATTAAAAGGATGCATTAAAGTGTGTAAGTTAAATCTCTCAGGCTTGATAAGTTTTTGCAAAAGATTGACACACATTAAACTTCTGATTATGGAAATTACAATCAAGTGAGAAGTTATTCCCTTTAAAATGTTGAGATTCTCAATAGAACAGAGGAGAAAATTGAAAGATAAATACAAAAGACTGAGAAAAAGCTGATGTAAATGTGTTTCTTTGTACCATTGCAAATCAGTACTAGGGGCACTGGTTTGTATTACACACTTCTTGCCTGTACACTTGCCTTCACACTTAACTTGAAAGAAAAAAAAAGAAAACACAAGGTCAGCTTCTGCTCACAGGCCCCTGCCAAACAAATCCTTTAAGCACGTGCTTAAGTTCAGCAGAGGAATAATAATGTTGACATGAAGAAAACTCACATATGTTTAGGTGATTTAAATGTTCACAGGTCCAGGGTAGTTTTATTTAGGTTCTACTCTCTTGTAGCAGCAAGCACTAACATGACTTTCACTTTCCTTCCACAGACCCACTGTTTATAACAGAAATTTGTAGGGCTGGGCAACTCTTTGCATAGGTATAAGTTTATACAACAGCAGTTATCCCTTCTGTCCATCTCATTCCACCCTGCCTGTGTTTCCCTGTCTCACTGCCACCCTCTCCCTGACTTCTTATTGTATTTTGCCCACACACTCAGATATGTTTAAAAATCAAGAATAGTGCTAACATGTTATTTGACCAAAGGTATGAGACAAAATTTGTTCAACATCTGTCTTGCAGAAAGAAATACTGAAGTAGCACTTCAAGGGAAAACACATTCAGAAGAGTTAACATTTTTTTCCTTTTTTTTTTTTTAATTGAAGCAGTCATATTTCAGTTTCTGACAGGAAAAAATCTAATTTTCTTTGTCACTACATAGGCTGTAATTTTTTTCCCTGTTGAATTAGGGATAAAATTTAAAATGAAAAAAAAAATTGAAAGAAAACTTTTTAATTCTCCCTGTTCACTTAATCTCCACATGGATCCAACTAGGAGTTTAGTATTAAAAATGCTGCATGTTAAAAGTCAGTCAAACTCAATTGAAGGGTCATTATAATGATATAGAATACTTCCATCCAGAGATTTTTGCATTTATCGTAGAGTGTGTGTGGGGCTGTGGGGAACTGAAATATAGAAAATTAAACAAAGCAGCAATATTCACACAACATATAAATGGCAGAAAAAAGAATTTCAGAATTCCTGAGATTTTAAAACATACACTAAACCTCAGACACTGATTCAGCTCAAGCAGTTCAGCTGAATTTAAGGCTTCAGAGATTATACCTGGATAGTCAATTGATTTGAAAGTTATTCTCTCTAGGCATGAAACACTTGAAAAGTCTGCTAAATGTGGAGTAAGCCTTGCTGACTGGTGAAGGAAAGAATATTTTCTTAAGCTACTGCTTATTCTCTCCTCCAGATCTGTTATGTGTTGTGAAAAGACGCATGATATTTGTTGCTTTCTCTTCAACCCTCTGAATTACCTTTCAGGCTTTTTCTTCCCCTCCTCATTTATCTTGAAAAATAAATTCAGAGATATGGTTGAAAATCAAGTCCTTTGTAACACTTTCAAACTAGTAATTTGTGTCCGGTAATGAATCTCCTTGTTCCAAAGATACAAAAATTGCATTACTTGTATTTTGCAAAGTATACTATGAGACACAAGGGTGAAACATGCACATTTTGCATTTGAGTTGCCCTAAACTTCCTATGCAGAGCTTTTTTAGTTGAGTAAGAGAAATTTCCCCATAGGTTTACTGGGAGCTTAGATATACTCACTCTCTCAAGTCTCCCCATGTATTATAAAGTTATCATGGTGGACTTAAAAATCTTTGCTAAAATGCCAATACAAAACAGAAGTTTTATTTTATTTTAAATATTCTACTTTTCAAAAATGTATTTATTGAACTACTAGCATTCAAAATAATTTGTGCTCCCTCAGCATTAAAAGACTCAAAATTTTCAAAACTAACATCACTGAATTATATTGTTTGTAAGATTGGACAAGATCTGTCAAGAAATCATAGTTGATATTGATTTGGATTACTGATAAAATCATGTTATATGAAATAATATAGATTTACATTTATCTGACTGAAAAGAGACAGTCTGATAAATTTTTTCTAGTTTGACATCTGAAATCAGAATGGTGGCATCCTAATTGGCATTCAAAGGAATGCTGAGGTAGAAAAGTGCTGCTGCAGGAGTGAATGTTAACAGTGTGAGAGATTTACACCTACATCTGGGAAAGTCACGGCACATTGGATGAGCTCCAGCAGGTAAGAAACCACTGTGTGGGAAAGGCAAATAACTGTATGTCACAGGATCAAAGGAGTTCTTGAAATGTTAGAGAAAATTACTACATGAGTTTAGAAGAAAGGTTTTTTCCCTCGTGTCATATGCAGCCAGTGAAAGAGAAGACTGCATGTCCTAAAAATGTCGGGAGGCTATTGCTGAGGAGATTAGGGAAGCAGGTTGCAGCACAGAGATCACACTGTACTTTGGCATGTGAAGGAGACTTACTTACAACGTGAGGTTTCAAACCAAAGAAAACTCCCACAGGAGCTGAGGACTAAAGAAAGATTAATTTATTTTGTGTAGTTGTAGGATAGGGCTTTTTTTAGCAAGTAGTTCGAGGTTTGCACCTAAGCATCAAAGCAGACTTTTGTAAGGGGTATAGGAGGATGTAGTTTACTTGTCTTGCTGAATTTTGCAAATAAAATTTGGTTTGGTTAAGACACCTCTGCATCATGATCCGTTGTTTCCAGTCATACCCTGTAGAGAGTTTAAAAAGAAATATTAAATAAAGGTTTCAAATGAAACTAATTCTTTTAAACCCTGAGATAGTCCAGATGTTTATTAAACTGCCTTCAACTTGCCATCAGGTGTTAAATTTAATGTCTATGGCAAAAGCCAAATGAAAAACTTTTCCTGCCTCCAAAAGTAGGAGCTTGCCAGGATATTTATCAAGGTAGCAGAGTCAGGCGAGTAGGAACTTAAATAAAAATCAAATACCAACTTCAGGACTTGGAGTTTTGAAATTCCTTGAGATTAGTCTCTCTTGATTTCCCTTGAAATTAATGATGGCAACAGAATTGATTTAGATGAGAATGTAGTGAGCTTAGCCAAGAGCAAATCTTCAAATCCTGCTCTATGAACACCTAATCCTGAGAGATTAAGTTACAGAAAGCATTTGTAGTATTCTGTTTTCAACTTTCTTCCCATGGAGCTATATCCTAGCAAAACAAACAACAAATTTGCAAGGATGACCTTGTGAAAAAAAAAAGTCTCATTTTCTGTGTGCAAATTTGCCACATAATTTAATACTGTTTTAGACAATGATTTTATGTGTTACTACACAACAAATATAGAGTCTGTGTAAGGTAATATGCATATGCTCACTGCAACAGAAGATGCTAATCATGTACTTTAATGAACTCCTATTATTTTTAGAGGAATTGCATCTAACTCTAACCAAAATGTCCTGTCCGTGAACTTGTTTATTTGGATCAAAATATTTGGAAGATTAGCAACTACCCAGCTAATACACCTCTAAAGAATTTATTTAATGATCACAAATGTCAATCACTTAGTGAGGCTACATAATTAAAATTCTTTTTGAAAACTTACATTGACCCATGCCTCCACTTATCACAGCGTGTAGGATATTCAGATGAGAAACCTGGAAGAGATGTCAGAGTTGTTTGAGAGTGGACTAACCTGTGAGGACACATGCCAGCTTCTGATCCTCACTCTTAGGGCCAAAGGATGGTAACCAATTTCTTCTATCTATCAATATAGACTACCAGATTTCCTTCTAGGGCTTTAAAGACCTTAATGAATTCCCAGAAGATATTTTGCACAAAGCGAATCTATGACTCCTCTCCTTACATCTATTATGGTTTGAGAGTGAGAAGACTGAACAATAGACTTGTTCCTGCTTTTTGATTTTGTAGAATCACTGCTACATTGATTTCATATGGTATATGTTTTCTTTAATTGAACTTTTTCTTTTTCTTTTCAATAGGCATTCCTGATTATAAGGACGAAACACTGTAAGTGCAGGAACAAAATAAAGTTTTCTCAAGTCACACCTTTTTGCTTTATTTAAAATAAGGTTTCTAAATTCCAAAGCAGCATTGTCTCTTGACAATGGCAACATGTTTAGAGTTACTACTTCATCTGTCATGTGATATTAGCCTTTACACCTTTTTAAAACTTTTTTTCAATTTCAAATTCTGACTTCAATTTTCTGTCTCTTTTTGTAATGGGCAGGTTCATGGCTAAAAAAAAGAGACTTTGACTGAAGAAAAGTTCATGGAATGAGGTTCATACTGAAACTTTATGGAGTAACACTAGCACAAAATGAGAGAATTTAGTGTACTAGATGACAAAATAAATCAGTGTTCTTCCTCTCCTTCAAGAATTTGGTGTTTATTGGATAGTACCTATTTATGAAGCTTTTTACTTACCCAAAGTAGGTACATTCTAGTTATATCACCCTGGAAAAGTGTCTGCTACTACCTGGAAAAGTTTCTGCTACTCAAAAATTCCTGACAAATTGTGAGGCACGTTTATTAACTCTAGATGTTTCTGCAGGTCAAACAACATCTACTGGAAGTAAGAAGTGAATCTTTTGTCTGTATCACTTTGTTGTTTACCTGGTTTTCATTATATGTTCTTTAGCTTGATAAAAATTAACTGAAACATGTTTTTTTAAAGTTCTGTTTCCTTAGCAATCAATACAGAAAATGGGACTGAGGGGAGGAACCTAAGTTAAAAGAGGAACTTTAATATGAATAAATTCACTCTCCACTGTTCATGTAAAAAAGGAAATGGGAAAAAAAAGGGTTTTAAAATGGGAAAAAGAAAGAAATTAAATGCTAAGCAACACTGAAAGTAGAGGTGTGTATTTTGTTATATATGAAAAGCAAAAGCATAAAAGATGCAGTAGAAATGATGACGAAAGTACAGTCTGGTAAGTCTGGGATTCCTGTCATAAAGTTGTAGTGCTTGCAATATTATCAGGGAAATAACAGCTGTTCTATACAATTATCCCTGAGAAGTTAATAAAGAATTGGAGGAGAAAAACCTTTCAATCTCTCTCATTTCCATTCCCTCAAGTTTTAAAAGAGGAAGCTTCAACTTTTGTGTCCTGTGATTTTTCAAAGTAAGTGCAATTCAATATACCAGCAATCACAGAAGAAAACACATCCTCTCCAAGTTTTCAG
The DNA here is from genome assembly GCA_017589585.1 of Phylloscopus whistleri. NCBI lineage: Eukaryota > Metazoa > Chordata > Aves > Passeriformes > Phylloscopidae > Phylloscopus > Phylloscopus whistleri. The sequence goes on from JADMLD010001289.1 coordinate 1,138,843, forward strand.
CTGTTTACAGAGTCAACAGATTTTGATAATGCATAGAAATACTCTTTATCATTTTAATAGCTTAAATGTCAAAATGCCTCATCTGTTTAGCTTGTAAAATTTCCTTTTCCTTGGCAAACCTTTCCAACAGAACTACAGTATAGATAAATAAATGAGAATGAATAGAGAAGGGTTAACTTGGAGCAAGTGAGTGTATTTTGTTTTGAGATTCACAGTGCAAAATTAAAAATATTTTTCATTTCTATCTCAATTAGAGAATAATCCTAGAAAAACTAGGTCTAGATTTCTCATGCTTGCTTATGTTCTTCCCCGTTTACAGGGTGCTCTTTTATATATCCTGACCACAGAAGCCCTTCTGTTTTCACGTCTCTGTTCACACATCCAAGATTTTAAAACAAGCTATCTATAAACAGGAGCAATTTTTTGATGATAAAATGACATAATACTATCAACCATTTAGGCTCTAAATTTGATTGTTGAATGCCCTAAATAATAAATTTTAGAGCCAATGAGACATTCCACTTTAAATCTTTTTATGTTTTAAAAATAGAGAAGAACCATCTACAATTTTCCCCTTTACCCTAGTTCTTACCTAAAGACACAGAATAAATTAAATATGGCTTCTTTATCTTTTTCTTTACAAAGTGCCAAGAAAGTGCTTAAAACTTTTTGAACTCTTATGAATGCCTCTACAACCTTTACCCTATTCACATCAAATATGGTAAAAAAATGATTCAACAATATTAGCTGTGACCTGCTAAATTTGAGGTCAACATGGCTTTACTTGCAAACAAAACTCAAAAATAAAATGCAGTTAAGAAGTTATGCTCCTTTAAAAAGTATTCTGATTTGTCCCTTTTGTGTAACCTTTGTGTAATGTTATATCCATACTTCATGTGTACTTTGAAAAACAGCTGTGACGACACATTAAATGTATCTGATATTTTTAGATCTACTTATCTTTGCTCTATGTAAACACCTTCCTGCCTCCTCTGAGACAGTAATTTTCATATTTACTTGCACAGTAGTGCCTCCTGCTTTGGGGTATAATATCCTATAGCTTCTGTAAACCCCATCCCTCATTAAAGACTAAAATATCTTCCAGCCATTGTTTTGCTAAGTGTTCTCTGCCCCTGGAGTCTTGATGACATAATTCAGATCTGTTTTCAAGATCCTCACCTTAGGACAATTACATTCTAATTGTGTGACTTTATGATTTCTTGGGAAAGGAGAATTAAAGCACTTCATATTACATTTTTTAATAGTTTGAGGGGGAGGTGACATGCACAAGACATAAGAATTACACGCTAAAATTGTGTGGACATTTTCTTTAAATAAATGTGACAGCGCAAAATCAATGTGTACTATGCATAATGGATACTCAGTGAATCACTATTAAGGTTTTTAAAAGCGCTTTATTAATTTAAATATTTTATTACATTTTGTCAGGCTGTAGGTTTGGGAAACTGTTACTGAAATTAAAAACATTTTTTTGTGATTTTTTGTGATTATTTTTTGTTTGTTTAATTTTTACTTCAATTTATAGTGTTTTTATAAAAGGCAACATTTTAAAGAAGCCTTGTGAGGAGCAAGGAATTACTGAGAAGACATTTCATAAAAGTAGATGTGTAGGCAGAGACAAATCTTAATCCTGGAAGAGAAAACAGATTTAAACTGCAAATAAAGTGACAACTACTCACAATAAAGGTTATAAGTGTAATAAATCTTCAGAGCAGTTTTCTTAAAAGCATGATAGAGTGTTCATCTTCTCAAGTTTTTATATTATTTCTGAGGGTCCTTCTAATTGCCTTCAGTTTACAGTTGGAACAAACTGTAATAGACCTCTGCTGACTTTGCAAACAGTGATAGAAATAAGTTTCACACCCTCAAACATTTTCTCTGAGCATTTCTCTGAGTATTAACAATCCTTACCCTTGAGAACCCACCACAAATATAATAAGAGACAAACAAAAATAGGAATAGAAAAAATAATCAAATATTTTTATACATCATGCTGTGCCTATAATTTCTACTCTTTCCATGTCTTAGAACATAAAACAAGACCCTTTGTCTTCTTATAATTTTAAGTGTTTGGATAGAAACACTGTTCTTCTTCTCTTATGTTTAAAATTGTCCAAAATGACAAAGTATTTTTTTTCAATCATATATTAAATTTCCCAGTTGCTAAGATTTATCACCTTAAAAAAAAAAAATCAGAAGTTGTGAAAGGACATCTCTATATTGCTTTTGAAAGTGGTCCATGTAAGTTGTATTCCTGGACAATGAAAGAAAAATTTTCATCTTATCATTATTTTGAAGGCAAAATCAATATATTAATTTCAGAATGCATAAATCAAAAAGTTGCTATAATTTATGCTCTTTTAAGAACTGGGAAAACTAATACCTAGTTTATTTAGTTATAAAATATATATTAAAAAATACTTATAAGAAAATGCTTTTAATGAAAATCCCCAGAAGGTGGACTGTGATAAGCACTGCTCTGCCTATCCTTACTACACAATTTCTTAGAGATCTTAAAGATGGAATTTCTACACTAAGTGCGAAATTAGGAATTTAAGGAAATTAGAAAATAAAGCCTTTTCAGTGAGTTTTTTGAGCAAGCACACAGGACCATGTAGAAACAGTAAAGGCTAACATAAAGAATGTAAACTGAATTTCAATTTGAATTCTCCATATACTAAATGAGAGCCAAATAACCAGGTGTGTGTATATGTGCATATACATACAAGTGGTTCACATTTCAAACCTAACATGTTATGACAGGAATACTTTTATATAAGATCGTGAGGTTTTTTTAAAAGGCAAAATCTTCATCCATAAGGAAAACAAAATCAGCTAACAGGCCACCATCACCACTACCAATTGCATACCTTCACTGCGGTACATTTCCAGCTATGTGACCTAACCTCATACTGATCTTAAAAAGAAACTTTATTTTAAAATGTTACAAAAATTATATGAATATATAAGCCTGCTAAAATATCCATAGTAATATTCTTCCTCCTATCTCATAGAATATACCAAGCATATTCCTCATAATTCACTGAATTTCAGTGAATATATGCCCAGAGTCAAAGTGACCTAAATGCTTTCCACTTCTAAGTACAATTCATGGACTGTCTGAAGAGCTAATCAGACTGGAAGCAATAACTTTCTGGGTGAAATCCTATCCTCTTAGGCTGCTTTGTTTCTCATCTTAGAACCAGGATTTTGTTTTCTATTTCTAGTTGGTTTTTTTTCTAGGATAGAAAAATTAGGAAAATACTTTGAGCAATACAGAAATAGGCTGAATGCTAAAAATCTTATTAAAAAATTAAATTCCGTAACTTATACAACTTAGGGATTCTACAAACCTTTCCATTTTTCCAGTTCTAGAAAATTAATGCACCATTAACATACTCCTTACTTTTCTTTCCTTCACTCCAGAAAATAATTCTATATTTTATATCAAAGACAGAAAGAAAACTCATGAAAGCCAACTTTAAGAGTCTACCTGCTGGAAACAAAATTGAATTTTGACATTGAGGGGGTTAAAAAATAAATTTTCATAGCAGGGCTGTGCTATATCCAACTTGGTTTTGTTTCAATATTAAGAATTATCTTTGTATTTGGTCTTTTAAATAACACTTGAACTTCTTTATGATTTTATCATTTGTTATGGACCTCTTTTAAAATTCAAGTTTGGAAACAAGTTTAGAAATCAAATCATATCAAATCAAATATTTGATATTAGTTTAAAGGGAATGGCAGAATGGCCAAAATACATTTATAAATATCCAAACATGGCAATACATGACTTTCAGATTACAAAACAGTCCTGGATTATGGCATGTTTGAACTATATCAGGATTTTTTTTTTCAGAAAGTTGTAAAGTCCCACTTCTCAGAATGTTTAAGAGGGAAGGCAACTTATTGAGGTCATCTAGACCAAGCCTCCTGTTCAAGCAGGGTCACCTACGTTAGTTATCTCCATAATCTGTTTGGAAAACCTTTTTTCCATGTTTGATTACACTCATAGTAAAAGAGTTTTTGTTATATACAGATGGAATTTCCTGAGCTTTAATTTGTAAACATCACCGCTTGTTCTGTCAATGGGAATAACCATTTGTTTTAATCAGAACTTTATAGGTGTTGAACAGATCCTCCTGAGACACGTTTTCCATGCTGAATCATTCCCACTTTCATTGTCTTTCCTCCATAAAAGGTGCTCTAGTCCCTTCATTCCCTTCTTGGCCCTTCGCTGGATACTTTCCACTGCCTTCCTGTCTCTCCTGTACTCAGAAGTTAAGAACAGGATTCTGTTCTTCTAGTATGTCTCACAAGGGATGAGTAGAGGGGAAAGATCATCCTGTTGAACTCCTGGCAATGCTTTTCTCGATGCAATCTAGAATTTTGTTGTCCTTTGTTGTTTTCTCCTGCTTTTCTTTCTCTGCCCGGCTAGCATCTTCAGGAGAACTGGCAACAAGTCTTTTTGGGTCTTAGAAGGGAGGTGGGGTACAGGAGCCTTACCAGAGCTTCCAGGGAGGATTCTTTTGGCAGCATGTAGCAACTAGTAGCAACTAATAGCAGCACACAGGCAGGAAAGACACCACATGGCTTTTGAGGGTGTTGATTAGACAGGGTTTATTTAGGGGGTCCCACACTGGGGGGGAAGCGGCATGGCTCCCACAGGGGAGAGGGGGAGGGAGAGAAGGGGGAAGAAGGGACAGAGAGAGCAAGAGAGAGGGCAAGCCAAGAGCCTAAGAGTCCAAGAGACTGAGAGACCAAGAGAGACCAAGACACCAAGAGTCCCAGAGAGCTGTCCCCTCTCGTCTTCTGCTTAAATAGGCTTTTCCAGCCAGGGGGCAGACTGAAGGCTTGGACCAATGGGATACTGAGGGTGGGAGGGGTCAGGTAACAATGGAGTTACAATGAATGACAACTTAGAGGGGTGGTTTACAACAACTTGGTAATGAACTATACATGTTGGGGGAGAACAGAACTATTTAGGAAAAATGAATTACCACAGTCCTTCTTTTCTATAACGGTACTCATTTCCTCAGATTTTCCTCTTGTGAGGCTGGACATGAGACAGCAATGTGCACTCGCAGCCCAGAAAGCAAACCATATCATAGTCTGAAACAAAAAAAACACGTGGCCAGAATTCCTCAGGAACTTCTCAGAAGAAAGTACAATGACTGTGGGATAGGGACTAGAATCACCGTGAGATTATCAGTGGTATGATAGGAGTCAGAAGGAAGGAAGGAAGACCCAAAACTGAAATTCTAGAAACTTCCAGTTTGCATGATGAGTACAGGTGAGTTATTGGTGGAATCTTGGGAATGGATAATATTTTTAAAAAGATGCTAAAATATTCAGACTTTGATTTGGAATGGGAGACTATGTATGTGCTAGGAAAACCCAATCAAGATAATAATGATGGTAAGAAATGGCAAGGGCCTGAATTAGATCCTTTACAGCATAGATCTGTGACTGGATTAGAGATATCTCTTGACACAGGTTTGGTGAATGATGTTACCCATGAAGGTCTGCAAAATGGAAAGAATGATATTCAAATCAGGCCAATCACTCAAATTAATGTGTTTATGATTTCTAAAGGAGTTCTTTATGAAAATGAAATATGATAAAGCTCTGGAGCTGTAACAACATAGAATGGAGAAAATCCAGTGTTTAAGGTCCTCAGATTCACATTGTTATTAGGTGTGATCATGTAGGATTGGGACCATGTCCTCTGGCTGTCTGGAGACTTTAAAAAAAATATTCTTTAGGCTTTGTTTGCACCTCCTTATTCATTAAACATTGTTTCTTTTAAAGACATATTTAAAGAAGTTGGGAGAAGGGTGTTTGGTTTGTAATGATCTTTGAATTTTGTGTGTCCTGATGTGCCCTTTCTGCATGCCAACAAGACATTTGTACATACCACAAAGGCAAATGAAACTAGCATAAGTGTGAAGGATGTGATGAAAATTTGTGTTTTAACTCGTTATTTACCCCTTAAATGCACACGTACTTTATTACAAAAATGGATGTTTCTCTCTCAGTTTTATGCCGTTTAAGAAATAGTATGGATCATATATCTACGTAGATTCATTATACTGATAGGTAAATAAATAAAGATACACTACCAAAAACTAGAAAGATTCAGAACTAATTTGTTAAAATGCTTGTGCACCATAGTTTACTGCTGGATATTAAGTTTTTCTAAGAAGATCAAGGTAGCAATTCAGCTGCCTAAATACCAGCATCTGCAGCCATCTTAAACTCTGAAAGATAGATCTAAGTCCCAAGCATAGCCTGCTTGTGTTTTTATTGTGAATAAACCTACACTATCTCCAAAGTAATATTCAGTCATTAAGAGTTATGAAACATTAAGAGTTATGAAACATGTATTTACTGTTGGACAGATTTATCTATCAATCTGGTTGATAAGTGATCCAATATAAGGTGAATTATTCTGTGCCAGAAAATTTCTAATGTAAGAAGTGTTGAGTAGAAAAACAAGAATGTGCTGATATATCAAGGTCTCTACCAATATTACAGATGCTGAGTGGATAATCAGAACAGAGTAATACAGTAAGCATAATTAAAAATTCAATATTGAATACTCCATGGATCAGCAGGGTCTGGTATTGTCCAGTGCCTCAAAATGGACGTGCTGCAGTGATACTTTAAAGTAACGTTTATTGAGGCTTTAATAGAACTCACTGTACCTGAACATTTTTTAAATTCACTTTTTGCATAGATTCAGATGAATAGTTAGTCTTTCAGTGTTTTTTAGCACCAGTCTTTCATACCTTCCTGAAATCTGTAATCTAAAAAAGATTGATTTTATTTTTAACTGACATTTAAAAGTGGCAAAGCTTCTTCTACGAATTGCTTGTCACTTAAAATAGACTGTTGATACTCTGTCATCATGAGATAATGCAGGATATAATTAGTCCTTTTCAAAATTTTATGCCATTAAATGCAGAAATTATACACATTAGCCATGCCTTTTAAAAAAATATGATACATCAATGCATGCAAATAACTGTGTCTTTATAAATATTTTCTTAGGAAGCAGAACATCCTATTAATACAGAACCAACCAGAAAGCACTGATCAACTTTCACAGGGTCAGTTTTTCAGTCACCACAACATCAAGTGAAATCGAGAAGAATGGAGTATCAAAGTTAGTAAGAATGTTTAAAAACCCAAACCCCTGAATTTGTTTTTATAAAACTGTTCAAAAGTATTTGAACTTAGATAAAAAACAATTTACTGCAAAACTGGGTGAGAATTAGTGAAAAACAGTAAGCTTATCCCCTCGCCAAAAAAAAAAAAAAAAAGCCAATCAAGATTGTTTTTATTTGTGTGGTTTTAAAGAGGTATTTAAGTTTTAATTCAGGCTTCTAATATATGATAAACCTTCTTTATCTTGGAGTTGTGCAGATAAAATAAATTTAAAAATGGGGAAATGGTTTTGCAAACTATTTCATTATTTTACATGTGGAAAACATAATAGATTTGAGCAAGGTATTTACCATAAATTTAATCGTGAGGGAACAACAGCCATAACTCATTTGGTATTAAGTTATGATGTGTTTCTTGTCCTCTGCCTTTATGGAAATCAAGGGTTTAATTCAAACAATTGACTGAATCATAATTTCATAAGCTTATTGTGGAAAATTGTATATTGGAATATAGGTGAAAATGTAAGTATTTATACTACTTTGTATCTCATTTCTTCTACCTATATATTAATTTTGTATTTAAACATACATATATGAGTATATATGAACGTTCATGTGTATGCATGTATCCGGTGCTCTCTGAAGTACAAGCACTGCTATCTATCTAAGACCACCTTTTGCAGCTGACACCTTCTCATAAAAGAGAAATGCACTGTAAAGTGAGCTGGCCCTAAAATGACAGCTAAAAGGAACGACAAGTAGGGCCTTCAACTTGCTCATTTTGAGATTCTGACAGCATGACCTCTATTGATGTCACTTCATAACTTTCATACAATAGTTGTCACAAAAAATAGCAGAAAGACATTGTCATGATAATCTCTAGGTTTTGGTCCTGTAATCAGAACTATTTCCTTGCAAAGTCCCCAGAGATGGATTTTTAGGGCTGGGAACCTTTCATTTGTTTTGAGCAATCTAAAAGTCAATCAACTAGACCAGGTTATGGGATCTGCGTTCTGCCACTGTAGGGGAAAAGAATCCACTAATTTTTAATTCACTTTGCCAGTTTTGGAACATGGTGAATCCCATTGTAAAGATTAGTTTAGATACATAGAACTGATGATAGTTGTGAATATCCCACTTTCCAAAATCATGTAGCATAAATCCCACCATAAAAGGGTGCCTGAGTATATGACAGATTGAACACTGATGATTGAATTTGTAGCTAAGTTCAATTCTCCTTTGTTCATCTGACTAGACCACTATTTCAGGTGCAAGGTGAGAACTTTGAATCTGCAGTAAAAAGTATATTTTTCACAAGTTCTGCTACTGCATAAACAAGAAAGGAAATAGCTGAAAGTTTTTAAAATATAGAAATTTTTTGAGCTAAAATATTTTGAACTGAATATTTTGTATTTTGATTACCCACTTGTTTTAATTTCATAAATTGTCATAGAGCAGAAAACACATTAATAAAATTTAAAAATCCACAAAAATCTGAAAGTAATACCTTTGCAATTAAAGATGCTTGAAAAATTACTTTAAATTTTTTTCCCATATACTTGGAATTACTTGGAATTCTGACTGTAATCAGAATAAATAAATCCTGTAATTTTAGATTTTAATCATGCTTTTGATTTGCTTATATGAAGTATACTGCGACCTCGCTATTTTCTGTACTTACACAAATATTTCCAGAACGACTTTTCTTTACTCTCTGTAATAAAATACATGAATATCCTCTTATTTTCACTGTGTTGGTTGCAAGAGTCATCCCAGGATGCGTCCCAGGAGGAATCCTGAGGAAGGCTGGAAGCTTGTACTGCATTAGTAAATTTGTCTCATGTCCCAGTTTCAAAGTAAGTAGGTTCTAGCTGAAACCAAAGTTTTTATCTTCAGATCTGCAAATGTGCAGGATGGCAAAAAACCCACAAAAACCAAAACCAAAACCAAAACCAAAACCAACCAACCAAACAAACAAAACCCCAAGAACAAAGCTCTGCTTCACACATGAAGAATCATGTGGAGGTCAAATTGTGCAAGACCATTTATAAGAAATCCAGCCAAATCTATGCTATGGACTTACCTAGAAGATTGTACAGTGAGTAGTGTTGTGTAATGTAACCTGAGAAATCTGTAATTATGTTATTTAATTATTCATAATGGCAGCTGTCAGGATTGTACATTCAATATGTTAAATTATGCTTTCAGTAGGGGTAACTTCACTCCATCTTATGCAGTGAGATACCTCTTGTACATGCCAGCATATGATTCAGAAGACTTCACACAAGAAAGTCCCTGAGGACTTTCCACATTTGATCTCATGTCACTCAAGGAATTTATTCTTTTTCATTGCTTCCAATAACTGTGCAAGAAAGAAAAGAAAATTTTGCTAGTTCCAAAAACAAAGATAATCTAAAAAGTGAATACAGCATTTAACTTAGCTAAAACACCTTTATAGTATATTTGCTTCAGCTGCTGGAGTGATATTCACTGATTCCTTCCAGAAAATGACAGTGTGTTTTGTTTTCTTGGTATTCAAGATACACACCCTCTGATGAACCTGAAATGTGGGGATTGGTTTTAAACACCAGTCTTTTTGGAAAACACTTTTCAGCATGCCTACAATATACAGCTTTTGTAAACTTGGTAAATCTTTACTTTTCTAAAAATATGGGACCTGATCCTATTGAATTCAGTAGAAATTACTTTAGTAGCATCAGCAGGACAAATTCAGGAGAGTCACTTGATGTACATTTTTATATTGGGCTTTTTGAAATCAACAATATTCATTTGCATTAAAAATGCCATTGACAGGACTCAATGTATGGTTTTCAAGTGATGTTTTCAATGTCTCAACAAGCACACTGTTTAAGGAATAGCTCTCCCTAGTATTCCCCTGCCCCTTGAGCACGACTTAAATATGTAAGTTCGATTCAGTTTGGAATGGCATACCTGCAGGTCACAAAACAGACTGAAGGAGTTAAACCAGACATGAATCAGAATGAAATACATGGCTCCATAGAAGGCTCAATTGTATAAAACAAACCATGTACCCACTTGTGCACAGCATGTCTCTCCCAGATGAGCAGAGTTGAGAAAACAGGCTTCACAGACAGAACAAGTGTTGTCCAATGATGTACATAATAAATCATCAGTGTAGAGAATTTGTCAATAACCTGCTGCCCTAAACATCCATATGTCTGCTGCATTAGGCTCACGTTGTTGCAACTAAATGAGGTCTCAACCAACACAGAAGGAAAAAAAATAGCAGCGTAGCTTAAAGTGGCAGCAGATCAGTTTGTAAAAAAGAGACATTTTATCTCCAGTTCTTTTTCAGAAATTTTGGGAAATACATAGTCATTTATGAGAACAAGGAACACTGTTTTATGCTCCTCATGCTTATTAAAAATTTAGACGGGCATTGGGAAAATTCTTTTAACAAATTCAGACCACCTACAGCATTCCCAAATACATGACCCACTTTAGCAATGCCCACAATGCAGCTCACTCAGGTGAGTGGTGGGGTTTAGCACTCAATACAATTATTTAGAGATTCTGGTTTCAGCTCTACCTCCACATTGTGGGGCAGCTGTGAGCACGTCACATTTATTTCACCATTAATATTTAATGTGTCTTTTCCATTTAGTCTCTGTTCACCAGGGTGAACACGTGTTTGTACAGTATCTACGTTACATTTGGTGGCACCACAAAACAAATAAGAACTATCAAAGAACTTCCAAGAAATATGACAGGAAAGCAGTTTCTGAGGAAGTAAAGCAGGTTGTATATTCTAGATTAAAGTGATATTAAATATGTAAGAGAAAGCTGAATTTTTTTCAGAAGTAACTTTGTCTAGCCCTCTTACTGCTTAAGATAATCTATAAAGGTCACCAATCCCTCTAAATTGTTATAAATGTTCCTAATGTATTTAGTGCCTGGTATTTTTTGTTACAATTCAATGCAGGAACAGCTAAATCAGAAACAGATAGCATCATTCAAATTATCATTCAAATTCTTACAAATCCTAAAGATATATAAATTTGATATATTTATTATAAAACACTATTCGCTTTCAGAGAATATGTGTTATGAATTTCATATGGAAGGAACTTCTCGGTAGAAAAGGAAGGGTTTTCTGATGATTTTTTTTCTAGCACAGATGGTTCTTCAAATTTGGTTTGTTTTTGTTCTTTTTTTTTGGTTTTTTTTTAGAGTCAAGAGATAGTAGTAAGTAGCTTTCAACTCAGAACTGCTGAGTTTCCAAACTGGACAACATATTTCTTGAAGGACTTGGGGGAAATGAATAAGAAAGAAGGGAGTAGATAGTACCATGAGAAGGACAGAGAGAAAACGATAACTGATTATTACTGGAAGAAACCCAAAAATTCCTTTTCAAGTACTGTATGGAAATAGACTATGAAGAGGAAACACCACATGTTTCAACACTGAATTTCAAAGATAAAATGTCTGTGTGAAAGCAGGTTGAGCAGAATTTTTAACTTTCCTGCTGCTGCTAAAACACACAAAGAGGATTTTATGTAATATAATGTGGAGGTAACCAGAGAATACTTAGGAGTCTAAACCTCAAACTGACTTTCAAAGCTGGCCAAGAGTTGTGTGGGCATTTAAGAGTGTTGTCGACAGGAAGTGCAGTGAATCATTGTTCATGGGTGTGATGAGCTCTTCATGTGTCCTGGTTTAGGGTAAATTTGGGAGGAAACCTCCGAAGGGATTCCTCTGGAAAGCACACCCAAATGGCCTCCCCCCAGTCGGTCCAGGAAAAAACTTCCTCTGAGAAAAAGCGGAAAAAACTATTTATTTAACAAACAAGATGTCCACAAGCACAAAGAATGAATAATATGAAACAATAAAACCTCTCTCCACTCCGAAGAGAGACGGCAAACTGAGCCAGTCCTTGCTGTGGGTGTAGCTCAGCTCACTCAGTCTCTCACCAGCCCCACTCCCTCCGGAGGGCCAGGCCTGGCAGCCGCAGGTGCCAGCCCTCGCTGCTCCTCTGGGTTTGTCAGTCCAGAGCAGATTTAAACAGTCCCAAGGAAAAAAAGAAAAAACAGTCCAGGGAACTTCCCTGCCTCAGCTAGCTAAAACTAACTAAAAGCACAGGAGATCTCTGTCCCACCGCTGTCCGTGCCTCAGACGAACGCCGGAGCAAAGCCGTGTAGGAGTCAGGCAGTTTTCTCAAAACAAACTGCTGCTGCTTCTTTCTCCCCTTTGCTCCCAGAACCATTTTAAAGGTACAGAACTTAATATACAGCACAAACAGAACAGACAATAGGGGATACAAGGATCATAAAGTCACCCTAGGACCTTATGAAACTAGTACACTGGTGAGCAGCCCCATCTGAAACGTGAAACCCTCTATATTGGAATACAAAGACAATATGCTGCCAAGAGTAGCTCTTCTGGAAATGTTCAAGTCTGGAGGTCAGCTTTTTTTTCTGTAATTACATGTATATATATATATCTGTGTATTTGTTTGTTTGTATGTGTGCATGTGTGTGTGTAAGGGCAGACAGAGAAGGGAGGAGGAAGAGAGTAATGAAGAGGAAGGCTCTTGTAAAAGCTAATTCAGAACATCTATTTAGAGGGTTCCCTAAATCATGCAAGTATTCCACAGAATATCAGCCAACTGGTAGAAAATCACTAGACCAGAACAGTCCATTTTTTTTATTGTTCATGGGTAATTTACCACCTAGGCTTGTTGTGTTTTTTCCTTTTATTATCTACTATTCCTGATTTCCACATTGTTTGTTATTTTCATTTGACTGCATACAATTGAATTTGGAACATAAAACGTTAGAGAGAGGAAAATAAATTACAATCAGAGAAAGAAAATACAAATGAGCATGTAAAATGTCAAAAACTATGAAACTTCTTCCTCATTTTTTTAGACAAAAAAAGAAAGGGTAAATTAAAATTAAAGACAGAAGTAAAGCTGCTCAGTGATTCCACTTTCTTTATGCAGTAACAACCAGTAAAAATAATTGATACAAGACTATATTAATGCAAAAAAATTTGGGATCTAAACTTATGTAGACACTCATGGAAAATACACAGAATACTCAGAATTCCAAAATGCTTTTGGAAGAAAATTAAATACTCACTCTGCCGGGAATGAGCCATCATATCACAAATGAAAACTGAGGAGAAATTCACCTTTTGAGAAATCCTTCTGTAATGGAGTATAATTTTATTTTATACTTATTAAAAGGAAATCTAAAGGAATGGGAGAAGATGTTTCTAACCACAAAAAGAATTATGAGCTTACAGGACAACAGGATTGAAAACCAGAGCTATCTATTTTCTTTCTGTTTAAAACTTGCATTTTATCCTTCTTGCAGACAGCTAGACATATTTGTTCTGGACATTTTTTTTTTTGAGAAGGACATTGTGGACTAAAAACATCATACTATATTTTTCATTTTTGAGGTACACACAATCCATCCCCATCATTTTGAGGTAACTTTGCTTTCCACTAGAATTCTCCAGGTTTTAATCACAAGCCTACTTTTATTCTCAGTATGAGATCAAAATAAATACACCACCAGTGTGAACACTTTTCTGAGAGGACAAGACGGATTCCTGCTTGTCATAACTAATGAGGGTGATCAAAGCCAACCAGGTGCTCCCACTGACCTAAGCTTTGATCATTTACTATACTTTCCAATATCTGAGCCTGGGAGTGAGTTGCCCTAATGGCCTCTGGTTACATTAGTGGCATATGGCAGGAAAAGGGAGTAAAGATAAGAAGAAGCAAGAAGGAGAGGCAAATGTCTAGCTATGCAGCATATGTAAGTCTAAAAACCTCTGGGCAATTGAAGTAAGCTCATATTCAAGGCCTTTAATACTCTGTACGTGTTAATGTTATTGAAATACTCACTAGGTTTTTCAGGAAAGCTGGTCCCAAAGGGCAATGACAAGATCCTTTATTCACCTTTGAGCAATTGCTCAAATGAGCAGACTCAGTAGTTTAAAAGGGGTTTTATGTGTGTGCAAGTTCTCTTTTGAAGATTGTGAAATTTCTCACTCCTCAAAAGAACTTGTTAATGCTAGAATTTTGCACATTATAAGTATTTCTACTGACTTGAGCTTCTTTCACCCATTACTGACTGTGGTGTTGATGATAGCCCACACTGTACAATCCTTCAAATGCAGACTATGATGTTGTCAGATGAAAAATGTTTTCTATCCTGCTAACTTTAGTTTCTCTTTAGTTCTAAAGATGGATTATGTGATAGAGTTGATAGCTAAAGGCATTTGGGGAAGACTTGCTCCCATCAAATCTGATTCACACGAAGTGAATCTTTCTGAATGCAGCTTTTGTCTGTGCTAGTGCTTGAAACATTTTATGTACAGTGACAACAAGTTTAAATGTACAGTTATAATTTCTTCAGTGTACTCAGAATCTCCAGCTGCTGTGAAGATTTCGGATGTTCTCTAAGAACATTGCAGCCACAGTGATTAAACATAGCAGGCAACGTTATTATATTGGCCAGAAGCTGAGACAATTATTTAATTCATACCCTAATAAAAAGTAATGAAGGAAAAAGGGACCTGCTATCATATTCATAAGATTGTCCTTCACAAAATTCAGAGAGAACCAAGACCATTAGTGTCCTAGTTTTCATTTCCAAAATAGTGGAGTCTTAACACTTTAATAAGGCAGGAATTCAAGGCTGTGATTTTATAAAAGAAAGAAATTTCAGCCTTCAAAATACCTGCAGTCCTCAGCAAGTTATAGGTTTTTTTTTTTGTTTTTGTGGGTTTTTTTTGTTTTGTTTTGTTTTGTTTTGTTTTGTTTTGTTTTGTTTTGTTTTGTTTTGTTTTTTCTGTGCTATGATATCCCTGTTATAAGCAAGACAAGAGAGGGTAATCAAAGTTACCTGATTGTGCTGAAAACTAGAATTCTATTAATCATGAAATTTCATTTCTTCTGGCCCCCTTATTACCATCATTATATTTTTTAAAAAATTCCTCCCAACTGGAATAATTGTATTGAAGATCCTAGCTAAACCAAGCAGACACAAAGTGATCCAAGTATCTACCCCAGTAAAATAATTAAAATAATATATATTTTACACAAAATTTAGCTGTCAGTGTTTATTCAGCATAACCCTGACTGTAGAAGCCTGCTAAGAGGCTGTGTTAACCTTTCTACTAATGCACAGGCTTGGTGTCTCCATTGTTCTACACTGGTTCAGCCACCTTTGGACTGTTTGTTACTATAGATGTTTCAGATGTCTGGCTTTTCCACAGTAACTGTCTTTAAAAGTGGAAAGGAAAGTCCCCAGAGTTTCCTTTCTCTAAACATTTGTATGTTTACACTTAAAACCTTTTAACTGTAGCCGACATTGTAAATCAGTTCTGCTGCCAGGGGAATAAAGGAAAATTTTAATATGGAATTATTGTCAAAACAGAATTCAGCTGAGACTTTTGACACTTTCAGTGACAACACCACACATGAATACATTTACAAATAGATGAATGATGTCCAATACAGCAAATAACAATACAACAAAAGAATGTTTTCATCTTCCTTTGAAGTGCCTTTAGTATGTAAATGATCAGCTTTAGGCTTAAATCTGCAGGTAGTTCCGTTGTTGCATATTGTGTGGCCTCTGAAGCTGGAATGCTGTATCACAAGTTGATAATTGCATGGTGTCAGATTGCACCTCATCTAACTCCTTGTCAGAGTAAATTCTGGGTGTCTGGGTCCTGCAGCATGTGTAGCTTTGAAAGCCAAACCATGTGATGTCGTTTTGTGGTGCTAGGGGGTACTGGGGAGCACCATCCCTGATATGTAATTTAAGCAACCTTCAATGCATTAACAATAGCTGATGGAAGTGTTTAGTAGTGTCACTGGCAATAGAGGCAATAGAATCTCTTTTATATTTTACAAACTGGAGTTCTGCTGCTGACTAAAATGTAAAGTGTTTTGTGGAAAGTGTTTTGTGGAAAGCCAGTAGGTGTAATGTCTTCCACAAACTTGTACCACAGCATTATTTATGTCCTTCTGTTGGTGTGTTTGTCACTTTCAGGCTTATAAATGGAACATCAAAAATATGCAGCAGAAGCTGAATGAATTCTACAACTATTCCTGTGTCTGAATTTATGTCACATTAAAGAAGGAACACTTGTGATACTTTGTAAAAACACGTTTTTTGTATCCAGAGAAATCAGGGCAGATCTGAGCTCTGGCTGCAACAATAATTATTTTTGTTTTACCCTGAACTAGCTTGCTAGTAGAAATAGCATCATCCAAGGCATAAATTTTACAGTCTTTTATACACAAAAAAACCCCTCAACCTTTTCTGTATTGTAAATATTTTTACCATGATGGATCATAATCATCAGAGGCCAAAGGCAATAGGCAAAAGAAGCAGTTTGAACTTAGCTTAATGAAACTTGGTTAAGGTAGTTGGAACAGATACTATGTTTTCATGTGACTGCCTGTAATAGGAATGAGGTTCTTTGCTACAGTGTAGTCACAGGAGGAAGGGATTTTGACATTGATTTTGTGCTTCTTGGAACAAAAATATTTTAGGTCTGCTAGAGAAGTCAATATTTTCTACTAAAAACTGTACTTCAGGTTCTAAAAAGCAATAGTAAAACAAGTTTGAAAGTTAGCTACAAGAGAAATTTATCTTTTATTCTTACTGTCAAACTTCCCTCTGAATCAAAGTGAAAACATTTAAAAGTCCTACACAGCTAAACCAATAATGCAGACCCCAAATTCCTAATCCTGTGTTTCACAGCATAAGATTTACACTCAGTAAAAGTAGCGGAGTTCTTAAATTCTGTGAGATTTCACTCACTCTTTGATAGAAGAAGATCACAAGGCTGAATTTTGCTAGAAGATTTAAAAACTATTATTAATTCCCTGAAAATTATTGTTGCCTGAACAAGACTTATGTCAAAAAGTGTTGAAACTCATGAAATGGTGTCAAAAAATCACCTCTTTCACATGGAGCCCTATCCTTCTATTAATGGCAGTTAAATTTTTCAAAAGCCATTACCTGATTTAACAGCCTAAATCACATTTTAGAGGTGACTTTAGCATTTAATAATTCAGCCTTACTTTGAAAGAAACTTGGAAGTTACATGTCATCTGTTTTTGCCCTTTTGAAAATCACATCTTGTACTTAATGCAATCTTTAAGCCCCTTGGAAAAGCTGGTTTAAAATCCTTTTTGAAAATGTCACACTCGTAAGGGTACTTCTAAACTATGGGAGTTTGAAGCTTTCAATGCCTACCTGGAGAATATTCTCTTGCTCTTTCCCTCCATGTTAAAGCAATATACCTAGCAAAGGTTTTTCTTCTGCTCTTTCACGGAAAGGCAGTGACATGCCTGTGCCAGGAAAATTAATCAAAACCTTTTTTACCTGCATACAGTAAGGTGTGTGTGTGGAAATAAATACATGAGGACAAAGCAGAGGGGTGAAATGAATTTTAGATTGTTGGTGCTTTTGACTGGCTTGCTGAAAGCAAAATGAGTTTGTAAAATGCAGAGGATGAATAGAATTACTGGCGTGATAGATTTGCTTAGCTTAGCTGTAACGATCTAGCTACAGTTGCAGCTATAACATTTTACTCATTTTTTTTGTGTGATACCTTCCTAATATTCACCTCACCTGGAAACACTTATTCTGGAATATGAGGGAGACTATTCCCATTAACAAACTATCAGTGTTTTTGCCGGGTGCATGACAGCTGCAAAGAAGAGAGTAAAAATTTGAAAATAAATGGGACCTTCAAAGACCTTACCCATTTGCATCATGCTCTGAATTCTGAATATCCTTCTTTGCCCTCCCTACACTATTTGCTGTGTGGCTAAAGATGTACAAAAATCTTTTAGGATAAGGGTCTGTAGCTTTGACTAAAGGACAGGACCCAAGTCTGTGTGCTCGCAGCCCACAAGGCCAAGCACATCCTGGGCAGGCTGAGATTAGATAATAGGAAGAAATTCTTTACTGTGGGGACGGTAAGACACTGGAACAGGTTACCCAGGAAGTCGTGGATGCCCCATTCCTGGAAGTGCTCAAGGCCAGGCTGGATGGGGCCCTGACTAATCTGGTCTAATGAATGGCATCCCTGCTCATATTACAGGGGTTGGAACTAAATGATCTTTAAGGTCCCTTCCAACTCAAACCATTCTGTGGTTCTATGACTCTCCTACCCTCTACTTTGGTGGTCCTAAAGAGACCGTTAAGAGCTTGTAGAGCACAGGGATCTCTGTGTGCATAGTGCATTTTTTGGTCTGGATGAATACTCTCAGTAGTTCTTTATCCAATTTTCAAATTGTGGTGTTGCTGCACTTGTGGTTTTTTTATTATTATTATTAATAATAGGAACTAGAATGAAATTTAGATAGCTGAAAAGTATAAGCAGTGTTCACATTTGAAAGCACAGTAGGATATAGCACATAAGCACTGGAATGCTACAAATGCAGCATTTAGTGCTGGTAGACTGCTGTCGTGACTAGAACCAGGCTTTTAGAGAAATAAAGAGCTATTTCTTGGTATTATAGGGTCACACCTTACTGTCAAGCTTTAAGTAGCACTCTGCATTGATCTCAGTGGATAGTTGTGCTTAAAAATTGATGGCATGACCTTAATATGGAATGTCACTTGAAAGGAACATACAGATTTTGCTGCTCTATGCACAGTAAGAAAAAGAAGGAGGAAACACAACAGGCCTCATGCTATTTTGACGTATGCAGACAGCAAAAAATTTTAAGAAGCATTTCATAGTGTGAGCCTCAGCCTGCCTGATAACCAATACTACCTTAACCTTCCACTGACTTCAATGGAGCTTTTGATTTATGTCTTTTTTAATGCAACCAGAATCTAACTACACTTGGAGTTAAATGCAGAAATATTTCCATGAAAAACAAAAATTGAAGCATCTCTAAATATTTTGTTATTGAAAAGACTTTTTGGATTTGGCAGCAGAACTTGAAAAGGTACATTAATGTTTCTGACTATCTTCTTGGGTTTGAAACCTATGGATATTGCATATCTTGAGCTGCAGGTTTGCTGCATTTTCCAGTCTGAACCTCAACAAACCTTTTTCTATTATTCTTAAAGCTTACAACAAACTGTAAAGCATTTGTTTATGGTTTGACCAGGGAATAAATTCTGAAAGCTTTGTCTATCCTGATTCAAAATTCCCATATGCAATTTATCTTGCTCATATATTCATCTGTTTTGTATAAGCTCTCATTTTTCTTTGACGGCCAATGATCTTTCATTATATGAAAGAGACTTAAATTCAGCCTCTCAGTTGTGTTGTATTTATTTTGATCTTCTCAATTTGCTTCTCCTCATACAAACATCTTCTCGTAAGCTTGTACCACATAGCAAGGCTACATATTCAGTGTGAGCAAAATCCTCTCATCCCTGTTCTGTGTTTTTTTGTTTTTGTGCTTTCTTTTGTCTTACCAAAGGATGTGATCTGGTTCAAATTACAATATGAATATGGCATAGCAGAGGGATGTATGCAACAAAGATTTTAAATAAGTCACTGAGCTCACTGTAACTTCCTCAATGTCAGAAAATGTGCTACTGTCAATCCCCTGGGACTGCCTGAACAATACTTGCATATTCCAGGCCTTATGTCAGGCTGATACCCATCTGTCTATTTGCTAGGCTCTGTCTCTTCTGTCCTTTCTGGTATCACTCCCTCTGTTGTGGGGGAATGGGAGAGGAGGGGCTCTGAACAGCAAAATTTCCCTACATTTTGTTCAAAGGTGAGATACTCTGGATATCTTCCTGCAAGGCACTCAAACTCCATTTGCATATTGTTGTAGGATGTTTTTGTGCTAATCCTAAAAGAAACAAGTCAGCACCCAACATTTTGAATAACCTTGACTATCACTATTGTGTTTGAATAATTTAGACTGGGATCCTAAGTCCAACTTGCAAATAAACGGTTTTGATAAATCTTAGTACAGAAGCTGAGGTTTTGTGGTATGTGCAGCACAAAATTTGCAGAAGTCAGAAAATATCACAAAGAGTAATATTAAACTCTTCTGGTACTGTGCCACCCAAAATTTGAAGAGGCATATGGATTAATTTTGAACCTCTACAGGAATGGCCTATGAACCACAATACAACATACACTCTAAAGTGTGGTGTTGCATTACTCTGACACATCCTTCCTTTAGCACTGTATCTGAGTCAGACTTTTGGGGAATTCTCCAGCAGGGGGCTTGTGAGTAAAGTACCCTCTTGCAGACTCAAGACTGAGATCTGCAGGTGAGTCATTGTGCAAAGCTGCATCTTATGAATATTTTGTGATTGTGCTATGGGCAGAGGTGTGCAAATCTAATATTTGTCACTACCATGAAATTGTTAAGTACTTCTGTAAACAGCATATAGATACACTTTCTTTGACTTTTCACCTGTAGTAAAAGAGCAATGCATTTTTTTCCTTATCATCATAAAACTGACATGACCTTAAAATTATATATGTACCACAAGAACCCTCACTTTGATATTTCCCACTCTTTTGTTTTTCCTTCAACAATTTTGAAATTCTGCTGGATATTTAGCCAGTCATGGGCTGGCTGATTTGGAAATACAGACTTTGAGTGGTTGGCAAACATGAATGAGCTACTTAGTGCCTGGTTGCATCTTCTCATCACTGTGTGAGACAAGCAGAACATGTCCTCGTGCCTGGAAGACCAAACAAAGGATTTAATTCCCAGGAAACATGCTTTGTTGATTTCCTGTAGGATGTTACTATCTCTGCATTTCCTCTTTCTCTTAAACTAGCAGGTTAAAATGCCACTGGGAGAGAACTGATAGGCAGCCAAAATCTTACACTGAATATGATTGCACAAAAATGCTTTCCTTGGGAAGGCAGTGGGGGGTAGAAATTAGCACTGTTCTGATGTTATTCAGTGACTGCACTTGTCACCTGCTTTCAGCTAGGTATCTGAGTAGGTGCATGTCACAATATGACACGAATGAACGGCACTCACACGCTGAGATGTCCAGGGCAAAAAAGAGTTTATTTACAGACATCGACATTTATAGAATTCCAACAGTGACCATGGGTTGGAGGATGAAATTGTCTTCTCCAACCACACACTGGTCAAACCAACAGTCTATCAATTCTCTCCTCCTCCAGAAAGGAATGCAAAACAATCATTAATTACATGAAAAGTGCGTGAAAAACTCCATTACAAAAATGTAAACATCAGAAAGCTTAAAAGAACTTTAGAAAAACAAAGCAACAGGTGCAAAACATTAAAAGTGTCCTCTGAAGTTTTCAGAAGTAGATGGTATCATCTGGCATCCTTCAATTTCTTATTTGTGGTGGAGCAGGACAGGGGTGGTAATATAAATAGAGCTGCTTGGTTTTATAGCTGAAGTATGCAAAAGAAGATATCTACTCCTGTCTGGCAAATGATTTGCTTAATATATACAACACAGTCTTCTAAATTGTCTCTAAATCACTATGTGACTGCATAAAATCTTATGTACCTAGGAAACTGATGACCTATTCAGTTATGTGATAGTTGTCTTCAGATTTCTTATGTCCCTAAATTAGCAGATACTTGGAACAAACAAAATCACAAGATTTGGAAACATGACTTGTGCAGTGCAATACCTGTTTGTTAGACTGTCCTTGGATAGAAAAAAGTAAGAGACTTCCCTAGTCTTCTCCCTGAATGCCTGCTTAGATATTCTCTGACTGACCTCATGCCTCTTTTATTCTTGAGTTCACAATTATTTTTAGTAGAAAAGAAGATAATAATATTTTCAGTAAAAACACAGCCGCTATCTGTATACTCTGGTTTTCTTAAAGTGTTAGAAAAGTGTGTGATCTTATTTTAGCTATCTTATTTGCACAACAAAGGCAAACCTGAGTTGGCTGATATATTTACCACCTTTTAGGAGAGTTTGAAAACTGTAAACTCAGGCAAAAAATGTTTGTGAATTTAAATTTCTCACTTTGTGGGCAGCCTGTCTCTCTCAGTCTTTCAAGAACAATCACTGTGCAATTAAGTACTATGTTCAGGAAAGAAACAACAACTACAACAACAAAATGCTCAGACTCTGGAAATTAAATGAGCATTGATACCTTAATATAGAGTCTACAATCATACAGAAAAGTTCCAGATAGAAATGAAAGTAATATTTTTTCTTGTACTATGTCCTTTTAGTTCTTCAATTGTCATATACACATTGTTGTTTTTATAACTATTTATTGTAAAAGAATCCTAGACACCGAACACACTGAAGCTGAATAGTCCAGTTGGGGCTGGATACGTGCTCTGGAGTTATGGTAGCATTTAAACAATGTGAGCAATCCTTTATTTTCAAGGTCAATGAAAAAATATAATTTCTTGGTATTTGTTAACATTCTTTTCTTAAATATACGACACCATAAGTTATCACAGAACCTTGTTGAGAATTTAGGAAATAGCAAAAACACCATTTTACAAATACATGGGACACACCCCAGCCACCAGGAAACAACCTCCTCCCTACGTTGGGAAGGACAACATAGGGACTGTCCTATCCCTATGTTGAGGGAGATTTTTGCTTCTGGACAATGTCTGTTTTTCTCAGCTAGACATAATTTCCTCATGCTACAAAATGAGAAAATGAGAAAATGAGAGGTTTAAAAATTAAAAGCTCATATGCCATATCACCTGCAAGTTCAACCATTTTATCTAACAAACAGCCACATGTAGGGTCTAAAGAACAACTCTCTTTGGAGTGAAGATTGAATAAGTCACACATCTAATGAATGGCTGCCTGCCTCATTGCCATATGTACAGCAATGCCTCCTGTACTCTGTAGCTGATCTTCAGGCTGCTGCAGAGCTAAAATGTTCATATTGTGTGTCATTATTTCCTTAAACAATTCTCGTACTTACCTTTCTCTGCTTTTACTTCCCAATGTTGTACTATGCATTTTAGGAATTCTCCAGTGCTGCAAATCTGAAAAAAAATTATCTCAATATAATGTTTAAAATCTCAACCAAGATTTTAAAAATTAAACCCAAAGGAATAGCATGAACAGAGATAGAATTCTGATTTTGCACTGATGGAAAACTGCTGTTGTATAATTCCCATTTTCCTCTGCTAAGATATCATAATTTACATTTGTGTTTGCCTCTTTTTTCTTTTCCTATGGTGCTTTTTTTTTTTTTCTTAGAGCGGGAAACAACATTCCTTTTCCTTATGGGTGTTCTGGGACTATCTAATGTCAAAATATTGTATATTTCAAGAGAAAATTGCTCATTTCTCACACAAGAAAATGTTTTCTGCATGTGGCCTTATGGTA
This sequence comes from Phylloscopus whistleri, assembly GCA_017589585.1. Classification (NCBI taxonomy): domain Eukaryota; kingdom Metazoa; phylum Chordata; class Aves; order Passeriformes; family Phylloscopidae; genus Phylloscopus; species Phylloscopus whistleri. The sequence continues at coordinate 1,162,355 of JADMLD010001289.1, forward strand.
ACTAATACGAGAAAGGTATTTTAAGCCATCTCACAGATTTCAATGTTATCACTACTATATATCATCCAGATTCTGTATTATTTATGAATATTGGTTTATTTTATACCCTAATTCATGTCATTGTATAATAAAATATTGCTTAATATTTTTTTAGAATCTTGTCAAAATAGTCTAAAATAGTTGTATACCCTATTTGCCACTTCCTAATGCATTTATATTCTTAATTCAATAAGCATTTTAAGAGTAAAATGTCAGCATTAACACATCTGGTATATTTCCCCAGGATGCTGTTCCCTGAATGGCTGTCAAAAGCCAGAAAATACTTATCTGTGTATGTGGGCTAAATCCGCAATATATTCTTCTGTTTTTTCTTTTCAAGTGCGGGCAACCATACACATACATGTGTGAGAAACCAGTACTGTACCAGTTTCAGTCTCTGCTTCTTTGAATAAGTAAAAAGATTGTTTGAGAGGTGATAAACAGTTTGTTTTCCATGGTAAACTGTATTGAGGAAAATGTAGAATGAATAACCACTGTGTCATATAGTGTGTAAAACTCTCAGTATGCTAGTGAGCCATGTCTCTGGATGATGCATGGCAATATTTTGATCTAAGATTTTCACTCAGGGCTTCCATTTTCTCCAGTATCATGTACACCCATAATTTTTGGAAACAGAATCTCTGTTTCGTTATCTTCAATATTTTCTCTGTGTAGTATATGTTTCAGCCCACCTTGGTATAGATTCATTATAGCAGCATTAGTTGAGCTCACCATACCAAATTAGAGCAGAAGCAGATCTTTAAACTGTGTGAGATTTTTCCATTTAAATGTGTATTTAAAAGTCTTAAAGCAATATCATTTATATGTTCTTTTATAACTATCGCAAAGATTTTAAAATCAGTATATTGTTTTTAAAGAGCACCATGACTTCTTTCTTTATACTGGTGTTATTTTAATACACAAAAAACATGAATGCTGGGGCAAGGAGAATTAGGAAATAAATTTTGTGAACAAAACAATATAATGTACACTCTCAGTGAATCCACAACTAAGCAGAGATAATTGATATTGTAGTTTATGCAAGAGATAGCACACAAAGTCACCTTCCTTTCACTTCCTAATGTCAGAGTTTTCATAAAAATTCAATATTACAAAAAAGTTGTTCACAAAACACCTTCAAATTCGAAGTGGTAGTACTGCTATTACTGAGCTGCTATTTGCAAGAAAACCAAAATGCTGACTTAACAATGTTTCTCCAAGTATATATTTCACATGCTGCTTTTTCACACAGTATTGAAATGAAGCTGACATATTGACATAGATCATTTCAATTCAAGGAAGGTTTTCCTGAGGATATATAACAAGACATTTCAAATTTAAGTTTTTAAGTCCCTTTCTCCATGTAAGATGCAAAAATATAGAAAAAATTAATCTAAATTTATATTTTAATTAAACGTCATGCTTTACTTGTGTACTTAAAGAATTATTAAAAGAAATTTTTTAAAATTTCTTTTCATATTTTTAGTTATTGTGATTTAGCATCTTGATATACAAAAACACCTTATCAGAGTACAGAAATATATTATCATTTCACCTTTCTTTGGAAAAGATATAGTTATTGTAATTTGCCTTTGTTTTATGTTCAGTTGGAATTTTTCTTTTCTTTTTTTTTTTTACTGTTGGTCAGGACAATACCTAATTTTCCAGATGACAAAATGACCACTTTATTTGCAGTTATCTAAAATACTGATACTTCACAAAGCACAGTTTGGTAAGATACTTTATAGGGAATGTTACACATTTCAATTTCTACTTGTGTTTCTAATATCCTTCTTACAAATATTTGATATCTGAGTTTAATTATACTGTGAAAGAAAATCCTGTATTTCAACATTGTGCAATTTACTTTTAATTTAACAGGTACATGTATCTAAAACACCTTTAGCAGAATCATGTAAATCTGAACTACATCCCTCTTTTGTATGTTTGTACTGTTTTCATCACTTAAGAGAGAAAAAGGAAGCTCTTAATTTTTGAATACAGAAAAATAAAACATATTTTTTGTTTCTAATTAATAACCTTTTTAGATGGTCAAAGTGAAACATCCAGACGCAAGTGGTTCATGGCAGATAAGATATCTCCTTAGGGATATTTCTCTTTTTATGCTATGGGCAGATAATAAAGAGGGCTAATGTCAGAATTCTTTCTTTTTGGTGAGCATAATGATATAGGATAAGGTATCAAGGGTTCTTTCTGGTTTGTAGGGTTGCCATATTGTGGTGGTTTCATCTGGGGTACAGTTAATTTTCTTCACAGTTACTTGCATGGGGCTGTGTTTTGGATTTGTGCTGAACATCCCTGAACACAGGGATGATGATGTGGAGATGTTTTTATTATTGCTGAGCAGGGCTTACACAGGGCCAAGGCCTTTTCTGATTTTTGTACTGCCAGGCTGGGAAGGGGGCTGGGGGTGCTTGGGAGGCTGGGAGGAGTTACAGCCAGGACAGCTGATCCTAACTAACTAAAAGGACATTCCAGAACACAGAACACAGAACACAGAACACAGAACACAGAGTATCATGCTCAGTATATAAGGCAGGGGAAGAGGAAGGAAGGGGAGGATGTTTGCAGTGATGGCGTTTGTCTTCCCAAACCACTGTTAGGTGTGATGGGGCCGTGCTCTTCTGGGGATGGTGGAACACCCGCCTGCCCATGGGAAGCAGGGAATTCATTCCTTGTTTTGCTTTGCTTGTGTGAGAAGCTTCTGCTTTCCCTATTAAACTGTCTTTGTCTCAGCTGATGAGTTCTCTACCTTTTACCTTTCTGATTCTCTCTCCAATCTCACTTATGGAGGTGTGAGGGAGCATCTGTGTGGGGCTTGGCTGCTGGCTGGGGTTAAACCACAACACAGTTAAAGTAATACTGCTATTCTGGTGCCAGGGAAGATGCTGGCTAATGGGGCTCCTTGAGTACAGCGCCCTGGGATGGAGAAGAAAACAGGCACAAGGGTAAATAATTTAAAATTTAGTGCTTTCAAACCCTTTTGAAACTCTTTTGAATTGTTGACAACATGGCACTGGTTATGGAGTAAGAGAAAGACTGTTGCTGCATTGCAGAAGAAATATTAAATCTACTCCTACTCCTTCAGAGTGGACATGCAGTAGAAGACAGCTCTGTAAGGTTTAGCTGATATTTAAGATTAGAAGCCAAATTACTTAGTCCTTGTACTTCCCAAGATATTGAATATAAACTGTTATTTCAGGAAGAAAGAGTCAGATATATAAAATTTAGATTCATGACTGGTCTCAGAACTTTCTGCAACTGTCAAAATATCTGTAATAATTTAAAGTCGTCTTGAAGAAGGATAGAGATGTCCATTTTATTTTCTAGAATAAAAGCTTTCTGACATCAATGAATATGTCACCTGCCTAACAACTAATTATTATTTATTAATTCTTCATTTCATTCATGCTTCTGCTATACTCTATGGAAAACATATAATAGTGTTTTTTTGGGTTTTTTTGGTTTTTTTTTTTTTTTTTTCCTTTTCCCATGAGGGAAGCTAATATTCCAAATGTGAGAACTTTAAGGGACATATTCGTGTAACTAAATGCAAAATTGTGAATTTTAGCACTTAGAAGGCATCTTCAAAGCTTTTCTGCACTGGTCTGCTCTGTTTTTTATTTATACCAGTGGAAGTTCTACCATCAGCATGAGCAGAAAGAATCCATTCCTAAAAGCTTTTCAAAACCTACTCTGTAGCTATTTTGCTATGTACGATGAAAAACACAACAAAGTAGAATCAGGTTTCAACTAAGGTCTCTTTCTATCAGGTTAGCAATGCAGTAGGCCTTTAAACAGTACAAATATAATTTACAAGGTTTTTTAATTCAATTCTCTTTCTCTGCATCATGTAGATTGCACAGTAAAAAGGGAAGCTTAAGATAAATGAAATTGTGATGTTTGGGAACTCCATACTTTTAGGTCACAATAATCTGGAATTGCTCTGAAAAAATCAGTTCAGAAGAATCTGAAAGTATATGTTTAAATTTAAGGCTATGCTTATCTCCAGGAGTCACAGAGACAGGACAGTTTAGGTATTCGTTTCACTCACCTTGCTGTGGACCTCTTCCTGTAAATGTACCCAGACGAACAGATGAATTCCAATAATCAAGTTTGATTTGGCAGTCAAATCAGATGGGAGATCCCTAGTCAAGTGCTTGTTTTCTATGATGACAGCTATAGGTAACAAGAAACTTGAACTGATCATCTAGACTTGATTAGAGCTCATTGCTCCAGCCCTTTATTTGGCTCTTTTGTCAGCTGTATCTGCTGAGGGGTGAATGTCATGCGAGCATTCTGTGAAAAGGCATTTGCTTCTTTTCAACTGAAGTGTCTCCAGCTAGCTAGCTAGTTTGACACCTGGCTTTACATGGCAAGACTTTGGCAGCAGAGGGCTGCAGGGATGGTCTCTCAGAGAACAGACTAGGACCTGCCCCCATACTGAACAGAACCATTTAGAGATGGCTTCAAAAGAGATACTCAAAGCTGAACTGGTTAGTGACACCAGATTTGTCTCTGCAAGAACTTCTTTAAGAAAGGGTAAAAAATGCTGCATAACAGCTCTGAGGAACAACTGAGGACATGGAGGTCAGGTAAGACGGGGTGGGAGCAGAGATTCTCCTGCAGCCCATGGAGAAGACCATGGCGAAGCAGGTTATCCCCTGTACAGTCCATGGAGGACCATGGTAGAACAGATACCCACACCTCATCCTGTGGAGGACTCCATGCTGGAACAAGTGATTGCAACCTGAAGAAAGCTGCAACCCTTGGAGAGCCCATGGTGCAACAGAGTTTCTGGCAGGAACTGCAGCCCGTGGAGAACCCCTGCTGGAGCCATCCATTCCTGAAGGACTGCACTCTACTCATGCTGGAGCAGTTCAAGGAACTGCAGTCTGCAGGAAAGAACCATGTTGGAGCAGGGGAACAGCAGAAGGAGAAAGGAGCAACAGAGGCTAATATGAACTGAGCACAACTCCCATTCCCTCTCCCCCTGTACCACTTGGAGTGGAGGAGGTAGAGGGGTCAAGATTGAAATTGAGCTTGTAAAAAAGGGGTGTATATTTAGTTTTGTTTTCATTTCTCACTATCTTGTTACTAATAGACAATAAATTAAACTAATCTTCCCCAAGTCAAGACTGTTTTGCTCATGATGGCAAATACTGAGTGATCTCTCTCTCCTTATCTCAACCCACAAGAATTTTCATCTTATTTTATCCCCACCTTATGCTGAGGATGGAGTGTGAGAGAGCAGCTTGGTGGGCACCTGTGAGCCAGGCAAGATTAACCCACCACACCACCATATTCCCACTACAAGCAGAAACCATTCACAAATGAAGCTGTATTAATTAATCTTCAGTGAATAATCGACCAGCTCCTTGTGTGGCCCTTTTCAGTTAGGCCAAAGAACAGATGCATTTTCTGAGTTCTTTGATGTACTGAATCTTGTTATTATCTTTACAAATGCTCAGTGCATCAAGAACACAACAGGGATCTGATTATTTTCCCCAGGAACAATCAAGGGATTAGTGGAATATAGACGGAGATTGAATCTGCATGGAAAATTGTCCATGCTGTGTTCTATTAGAAGGTGCTGCTGAGCAAAATTTGTTGCTAATCATGTGGCAAAATTACAAGAGACTGCAGAAAGAAGAAACTAGTAAACAGAATAATAAAAGTAATTTTAATTATTAAACTTCAGTGTTATAAATTATCTGCCATTCATCACTGCCACAAAGAAGTATAAAAAATGGAAAAAATCCATATGCTCCATGCACTCTAATTTAATTTTGCATAATAAATTAGTGTAATGCAGAACGTTTAAAAATATGAATAATCACCAAATTACTATCCAGTTTCAACAGGCAGTGTCTAAATTTTAATACAGACAGCTATTACAGTTAACCTATGCTTTATGTTGACTGAAGCACAATAAAACGTTGAATGGGTATTATAGACACAGTTCCAGTTATCAGTCACTAATGATGCTGAGTGATGAATTGCTACATCTTTAATAGAACAATAAGAATCCAGGGTTTTCATTATCTTTCTCAGAATATTTTGCATGCCCACTATTGTTCTTCCAATTAGTCAATAACAAAGAGGATCTGTTTGAAAAGATATAGCAGATGATGAGTCATAGGTGACAGGTAATTCTCCCCGTGCTTCCTGGGAAGAAATGACTTCTTGATGTTAGTTATGGTTGTTTTTCATCATTTTTTTCAAGGCAGTAAGGTGATGCTGTCCCTTTAGCACAAAAGTGTTTTCACTAAATAAATGCAGATGATGTAAGCACAATGAAACACTTGCTTCTAAAGCTTCTAGGTCCCTATTGATCTAGATTTGTAACTTTCTACTGCTATTAGCGAATACCCTTCTGAGTTAAACCTCATTATTCACATTCCTCCAAAGTGGTAACACTCATGTCAATAAACATCTGTTTAATTACTTCCTTAGATGCTTTATTCTTCATAAACCAACATCAGGGAATAAACTAGTTCATCATAAAGTAAATTATTTTATAACTATCATTATCCTGCTCACAAATGCACAGGGTTACAAAGACTATTCACAAGGGCTGAAAGTAGAAAAATAAAACCAGTTTGGTATTGCAAAAACGATAGATTAAATTGAATGACCCAGAGACCTCTTCCAATACTTGTAAACATGGCATTCTATTCATAGGATGTATTACCATGGGACAGTATGTCACCCCAAAATAGTTCAGATGGAACTCCTGGGAGAATTTGAACAGTATGCTGAATTCAGCCTTCAGCAAATTATTCTTTTATTTTTTTTTCTTTTTCTCAGAAAGGCTCTCATGCTAGAGATACTTTTTGTTTCTTGTTAACCAAACAGTTTTGATCTTACTGAGACAGAATATTTGAGCTCATTTCAATGCTGTCACTAAACTTGTGACAATATTCAGACTAAAATCTAACAAGTCATCCTCAGGATATAGAGCACCAGTTAAATATTTTTTGACTGCACAGCACAATTTCTTGGAACATAAGGTGAATCAAACAAAAGGGATAAGGTGTACCATCTCAGCTCCCAAGAGAGTCTTTTGCACTACTTTCAGTGGCTTATGACTACTGCAGACCCCTTTTTTATTTGGTTCTTATCTCCTCTACTGACTTCAATGTCCACCCCAAATTCCATTGCTTAAGAATACACATAGAAACTTTTATTTTACTCAAATTAAATCAGAATAAACAAGGCTTCTTGATGCACTAAAATTGAGAGACACCTGTAAAATATTTCAGAAGGACTAAATGACTTGTCAATGGCAGACTGTATTTGGTGTAAGTGCAAAGTTACAGGTGTGGGGAAGAAGAGAACTATTTTCTTTAGTAAAATAATGCACACTATGCTGACAAACACAAAGTGTTTGGAGAAATGACAAATGACTGTATGGAAATAGCTCAGGTCTTGGTAGTGTTCAAAATTCAAATCAAATGTTAGAAATTATTAGGAAAGGAATAGAGAACTAACCAGAAAAGACCACTATGCAGCTGTATAAATTCATGATCAGCAAAGTTGGCCAAAGGTCTTTAATGACAATTTCTTGATGAAATAGGCTGTGACTTCTCATCTTGGGAAAGAGGTCACTAGGAATTCTATAGAAATCAGTGGCATGAAGGAGCATGACAGGGAAGACACTCTTTCTGCCTCTCTTTCTGCCTCTCTTTCTGCCTCTTCCACTGAAAGAGCAAGTCACCATCAAATTACATCATTGAAAGCCAAGTCCAAACCCTAGAGATGGAACTAATTTCAGCAGGAAGTTGTGTAAACTACTAGAAATACTTCTAAGATTTGTTATATCCATATTTTAACCATAAAATAAATAAGAAAATTTCTAAATGGAAAATTGTCAGAAGCTGACAAGATATTACTTGTTCTGTTATTTTCCTGCTCTAGATGAACTGGACTAGTTGGCTTGTGGTTTTCTCTGTAATATTTGGTTTCTAAGAAAGGTCTTTTTAGAGTTCATTAAAGATTTCCTCATTTTGATGTGTCAGTATTATTAAATGGATTTTTTTGACTTCAATCATCTTGGAAAGAAGGGTATGATACTGGTACCCACTTTCAAAACAGAGATTGGAATTCCCCTGGTGGCCATAGCCCTGTCCTTTACAGCATTTCCAGAGTTCCCAGTTATTTTCCTCTTTGTATTTCTCCTTCTCCTCATATTTTATAATGAAGGAACCTGAGGCAAAGCTTTGATTTTCCTGAGTCCTTCTTTATCTTCCTTTGAGTTTTCTCTATGGGAGTCAAGCACATAGCACTTACCTTATTATTTCATTTGAAATAACCTGAACTGGATTTATGTACACCTTGAAATGTACTCTACTTGCTCCCTCAACACTGTTGGATAGACATAATATAGCAGTGTGCTGCAGGGAGGCAAATGACTTAGGCTGTGAATAAAACAAATTGTATTAACCCAGGGACATAGCAAAGAGCGTTGTTTTAATTACTACAGAAAGGGGTGTACAGGAATGATTTACAGTAGGGCAGTCTTACAAACAGCGTGGCCGAGAACACAAGGTGGTGCTATTTACGCTTAACAGAGCGGGTGTACAGCGCTCAGTCTCTCCTGCTGGCATCAGCCATTCCCCCCATCCGCATCAGCTTCCTACGGCTTTGGACTAGGTTGGAAGTGCAACTGAGCCCCATTGTCCTCCAGATGTGCAGGCACTAGCTATGAGGGGACATTTCCTTGGCAACAGCTAGCTAGCCAAGGAGTTCGGCTTGACTGGAAGGGCGTGTTAATTTGTCCCTGTCATCTCTGGAAGGCAGGACAGCAGCACGAGATGTTTTGCTGCACCAAGTACCACAGGGAAATTTGGTATTATAAGAAATGACACACTTGGCTGTTTCTGGTTAGAAAGAAGTTAGAAGCTAAAGCAGCAAGTACTGACTCTCTACTATTCCCCAGATTAAAGAACTGCCTTAGAAGGATTGAGGATACCAGGTGGTGTGGTAGACAGCTGATATTTTGCTTTTTTACCAGCTTGCTCTGTGAAGTCAGGTTGTGCTTTCAGCTGTAATTAAGCAAGGTCATTATCAAGCGTAAAATAATAGCTTCTATTCAGCTGGGTGAATCACTTTGAATTTCTCCATGGATGGTAGGTCTCCCACTGCAACTACTTTGCTGAAAAAAGCTGAGGAAATAATTGTCCAAAGTAAAAGTGAAATATTATTGTGACTGTTGCTTGGAGGGAAATGTGATATTGCTAAAAGTTGATTGTTTCATTGAAATTAAGCATGATCAAATACCTGCATTCATCAATGACTTTTTTGTTTTTTTTGGAGAGTTGTTTGATTTTATATATTGGGTTTTCTTTCAAATAGTCTTTATGTCCTCAGCTGCTTGTTTCTAGATCTTTGCAAGACAGTTTTGTTGCAGCAAACAGTTCTTTACCTATCTGTAACATTTTCATTCTGGAAAGAGAAATGCTGGAAGTATTATTTGGTTTGAATGGCCATATTTTTTTAGCTGTGGGTGGGATGGTCATGGTGGTCAGTGGAGGGCTATAGGAGTGGCTTCTAGAAGAAGTTGCCAGAAGTTTTCAAGTCTAGCTAAGCCAGTGCCAGCTGCTCCAAGATGGACCTGGTGCTGTCCAAGGCCAAGCCCATCAGTGATGGTGGTAGCACATCTGGGATAACATATTTAAAGGAGGGGAAAAGACCTGTGCAACTGCAGCCCAAGAGAGGAGTGAGAATGTGGGAGAAACAGCTCTGCAGATATCAAGGTCAGTGCAAAAGGAGGAGGTGGGGGTGCTCCAGGTGCTGAAGCAGAGATTTCCCCGTAGCCCCTGGTGTGGATTGTAGTGAGGGAAGTGTGGCCCTGCACGTCATGGAGGACCATGGGCATGCAGAGACCCACTCCATGTCAGAGCAGATGGATGCACCTGCAGGAGGCTATTATCCCAAGGGAAGCCCATGCTGGAGCAGGCTCCTGGCAGGATCTGTGACCCATGAAGGGAGGAGCCCACGAAGAAGCAGGTTTGCTGGCAGAACTTGTGATCTCATAGGGCACCCACACTGGAGCTGCCTCTTCCTGAAGGGATGCACTCCATGGAAAGGGCCCACCCTGGAGCAGTTCATGAAGAATTGCAGCCTGTTCACAAGGACTCACACAAGTAATTTGTGGAAGACTGTCTTTTGTGAGAGAGACCTCACTCAGAAGCAGGGGAGGGGCATTACAAGTCCTCCTGCTGTGGAGGATGGACAGTGGATGAAATGACTGCGACTCTCATTTCATTCTGCTACTGCAGGGGAAGAGGTAGAGAATTCAAGAGTGAATTTCAGCCTGGGAAGGAAGGAAGTGTGGTAGGAAAGTGTCTTTGAGATTTGGGTTTATTTCTCATTGTCTTACTCTGATTTGTTTGTTAATAAATTAAACTGATTTTCCCATGTCGGGTAGGGTTAAAAATGGCAGCAACTGTTGAATGATTTCCCTCTGTCCTTATTTCAGCCCACAAACCTTTTGTTGTTTTTTTTCTCCCTTGTCCATCTGAGGAGGGGAGTGATACAGCTGCTTGGGTGAGCACCCACACAAGTTTAGGATTTCCCTTCAGAATGGATTGGTTATTTCAAATACTGTCCCATAAAATCGCTTCCTGCTTTTTGATTCTTGACAGCACTAGGAAACTGAAATTATTTCAGGACAATCCTGAAAACAGAAAGTCCCATTTACTTTAGCATGTGTGTAGAAAATTTTCTTCCTTTATGAAGAAGAAGAAGAAGAAAGACCACAGAATTATTTTACAGATTTTTTTCAGGCGGTGTCTTGACAGAGCTGCTGCAAGTAATTCCTTCTTGCCATTTATTTTCAAGAATCTAACAGATTAAAGTAACTGGTTATGAGAACCATGGTCTACTTGTGTGCTGTTATGCTTTATGGAGTTAAACAAACCATGTGAGTTCAGTCTTTAATTAAACTCTGAAAAATTAATGTTTCTGGAGTGTAATGGAATAATCAATATGCAAATTATTTTCAAGAATAAGTTCATATTTATTGTAATTTTTTATCTCATTTGAATAGACTACTGTTCTAATTGGTCATCTCTCAGGAATTTCATCTTGAATGTAAGAAAGTCAGAGTTAAACACTGTTGTAGGTATCTTTCTTTAACATAATAAAGTAACATTTCAAGAACAATCTACTTTAATCAAGGTGCAAATCTCTCCAAGAGTGTGATTTTGTTAGTTTGCAAGGGCTAACTTCTGATAGAATATGTTGAAGAAATTTAATTATATTTAAACAAGTTGTTTCAATCTTCAGGAATTATGAAATGAAGCAGAGTGGCATAATTTTTCTCCATGGAGTTATGCCTAAAACTGGTGGAAGATCAAGGCAAGGCCTATCAAAGAACCATAAGCAGCAACATAATTTAATCCCAAACTATTTAGGATATTAAGTATTTCATATTGAAAGATACATGATCTTGTCTCACCCATAAAAATTTTACATTTGTTTCTTATTTGTTCATTTGTCTCAGGTGAGAGTAGTCTAAGAGAGAAGTGCCTTTGGCTCACTCTAACTGGAAAGTCTTATGTCAAAGATCTTGTTGTAATAAAACAAATTTTTATCTCATGTACTCTGCTTATTTGGAAATAACTGCAAGAAATAAATGGAATGATTTAGTGCTGCTACACAATATTTGTATCATCCATGATAAAACTGTTCATAAATAGAATCAAAGTATTGTATAATATTTTCCAGCTGTTTTCTATGTGTTATGTAATGGCAAATCTCACATCTCACATAAAGGATGTAGCATGGTGTCCTCCGTAGTCTGGCTGAGCAAATTTTTTGTCACTTTCCTGTGTACAGAAAATGTGGTTGAATGAGTTTATCTCTTTGGGTTGACCTGTCTTAAAAGATGAAATTAAATTTTAACTCTGCATAATGGATCACATCTTGTAGAGTGTGTACTACTTAGTGCCATAGGAGACTGCTATGTAAAACATGAATTATTCTTTTGCTCCTAATTTGTTTTATTTTTGCTTATGTAAGTCCTGTTCTGCTGCAAGCAAACCCAAACTATAGCTATATGCATCTTAATTAGTGTTTTCTTCATTCTATAAATTATAGGGGATATCTTTAAAAGTTTTCTCAGATGCCAAAGAACAATGAAAATTGCAATCCAATGTGCAACTTCTAATACTTGTTTGAATTTTCCCATTCAGCACATTTTTCCTAATGAAAGGGAACATTTTTCCTAATGAATAGAGGTGCAGATTTATTTTCTTGACTCCAAGAGGGTGCAAGAGATACATCCAGGATACAGAGAGAATGCAAGTATCTGCTAGTAATTGAGCATCCTAATGGAGGTTGAGAGACAGAAAATGGGTTTTGCTCTTCTGTAAAATGATCACAGACATGCTGCTCTGGGATGTATTATTACATATAACTTAAAAATAATTCAGTCTCTTACCTCAGACCAGCCAATACAGCCCTACAAAATAAAATAATTACACAGATTTGCATTTTTTCAACTTGTTGCACTTACATGAGCTGTGCTGTGTGCATGGAAGGATTATAATCCATGATACAAAATTTTATTCTTGCCAGTAAAAGAAAGACAGTACAGACAATGGTGGAAAACTATACTTCTGCAACATTCCAAGCTCTGTGAAACAGATTCTTATCTGTGTTCCTGTCTCAGGGCACTACTGAGGAAAAAGGTGATTTCTACTTCCCATTTTGTATAGTTCCAAAAACTAGCAATCTAGACTCTTTTAATTTATTTTAACTGTTCTTGGACAGATCTTTTAAACTCCTTTTATATAAATCAGGATTTTTTTTTCTGCCCTGAATGCAACATTTTATTTATCCAATATTAAATAATTGACTTTGAACTGTCATTATTAGGCTGAAGCAAGAGGTTGGGGAAAAAACCGAAACACCGACCAAATCTTTGCTATACAGCCTGTTCCCAGAAAAAGACATAACATTCCACAAATCATCCAACCACACTATCTGTACACCAGGAAATAGCAGAGAGGATTGCTCTTGATCTGGAGCCATACCACATTGTAGAGATTATGGGCTTGCCGAATTTTGAGGATACATTATTCTTTCCCAAGAAAAGACTGTTTTATGCAACTGCTATGTTTTTTATTTATGGTAACTTACTGATCAAAGTAAGGAATGCCTTCAGAGAAACAAATAGTCTTGAAAGGAACTAAATCAACTGCATATCTTTCACTCACAGCACACAGACCTTTCTTTGATTCTATGATGAGAAGGGGGCATACATATTCAGAACATTGCTTCTGGGCCTGCTATCATCATCACTACCACCACAACCACTAAGCAGGGACTCTGGCAGCAAAAGCAAGCTCTGGTCCAAGTTGCATATTTCCCTCAAATTCAAACAGCTGAGAATATTTAAAACTGGATCAAAAGTGAGGGATATAGGGTTCACTAACATCTGCTGTTTCTTCCATTACTGTTACATGATCATCCTGTTTTCTGATGGTCACTGGCAGGCATCAGATACGTGTGGTATGTTAACATCCACTTTGGTTAGAATGAAGCATGAATAACAGACACACGAAACAACAACAGCAAAACACCTTTGTAATACATGAAACAATGCTCTCTGGAACACATCATCACAGAAAACAGGTGGAAGATTTTCTGGTTAATCATCAGATCACACAGCATTCCTTTTGAGAAGTATTTGCCTTTACTTGCTTCTCTATGAAAGAGGTTGACTCACCATTTTCATATGTTGGTAAATTAAGTCAGTGTTTGAGCATGTTGTCCAGTGAGGTGCCTTTCAACTTAAATCAAGCTATTCATTTAACCACAAAAAAAAAAAAAAGAGCTCAAAACATCAAAGAAGCCACAGTATTGAACATAAAAAAGCCTGTATTGGAATAGGGTCTCTATCTTGCCTTTAAATAGGCCATACCAATTCACTTTGTAAATAATATCTGCATATAAAATTACATATAAAGAAGAAAAAAGCAACTGTCTCTCAAAATCTATTTGCAACAAAAAAAGAAAGAAAAGCCTTTCTGGTTTGCAATTATCATTATTCTGTAGTAAGCACACAGTTTTCTGAATTCTCCTGATTTAATTTGCAATCAACTGGGTACATCAGTTTCGTTTAGAAAGAAGGCAGTTATCCTCAGATTTTAGGTTAAAAAAAAAGTTTCCTTCCAGTCTAAATTTGTCCTAGACTTTTAGTCTAATCTAGTACAGTATTCAGTCGATAGCAAAAGGTGAACACTTCCAGTGGACTCACGTGTTTTAATTGCCTGAGGGTAAACTCCTCTCAAGACTTTCTTCTTTAAATACCACCAGTTAATCTGGACAACATGCCTCTATTACACAGCATCTTTTTGAAAATTAGATAAACCAAATCCCAAGTTAAATATCTGTATAGGATTCTTGACTTCATAGGCAGATGTAGGATTTTTTTCTTTTTTTTTCTTGAATACCTGATATTAGAATTATAAGCTTAAGCAAACTCTAAGCTTCTAGCAAAAGCCTTATATATGAATAATAACACTTTCTCAGCCTTAAGGCTAAGATGTGCTAAGTGGTACATGGGCTATTACTTTAATTAACCTGACTTGCTGTGATTATCTCAGACTGCTAATCATGGCCCAACAAGATACATATGACTCACATGTAAATAGATCCCCCTGCTCTAAGTGGGGAGCATGTATCTGCATACATAACACTCTTTCTCTACAGGGAATATTACTGCTTTTTCTATCCCAGAGTAGTTTTTATGGCTTACCTATGTGAGTAAGCTCTCTGACAGATGTATGTGTAGTATTTTTAAAATCAGATGTGCTCCTGATATGTATTTAATATTGTAAATACCTGCTTGTGCCAAAAGCAAATAGGACTTTTTTTTTTAACCTTGTTAGTACTCTACACTTGACACAGTTCAAGACAGAAAATTCTGACTCACAAATCATGACTTGAATCACCAAGCCTTATTTTCTAATAAGTACCTTAAAGGTGATTTCAAAGGTAATTTGAAAGCATGATAAGAAGGTATTGGAGTGTATCTGAGGGTCACTGAACATTGGAACAGGTTGCCTAGAAAGGTTGTGATGTTTGCCTCACTGGAGGCTTTTAAAAGCCCTCTGGGCACAATCCAGAGTAACAGATTCTATGACACCCTGCTTGAGCAAGAAGGATGGACCAGACAACCCCCACAGTGGTTCTTTCCAACCCTAATGGTTCTGTGATTCTGTGGAGGGGAGGAGGGGGCCAGCAGAAAATTTGGTACTCATGATGATGATGATGAGGAAAGACTCAAGTCAGCTTGCCTTCATTTCAAAATGAATTACAATAATTTAATTTGAAAAATTTAAATATATTCCTGCATGTGAGCTCAGCACATCCAGGTAGGCTCCAAGACACAAATATGAAGCCCCATACAGGTATATTTAATAGAAGACAAATTTCAAGTTAGCAGTTAGCTACATATTTTTAACCTACTAAACTCTGGTAAAAATAATATAAATTTATCATAGGCTGTATATATTTAAATCACATATGCCTGCAAGATCATCAAAGATTTAATAAAGCTGCCAAAGCAAGTTCATTAAATTAATAAAGCACTTAAATCCCAGACTTGCATCCACTTTTTCTTTCTTACTCATCTTCTTGAATAAGATAATTGAATCAGAAGGGTGGCCACTAGCAACCTTCAAGCCAACTGGTAAATTCTCATTCAACAGATTAGGATTATAACCATAATGCTTCTGTTCTCATGATTACACGTCCAAGCTAAATTTGGTGCCTTTGGGGATGGTTTGAAAGCATCTGGAAAAGCAGTAGGTTTAATCTAACTGGATCCTAACATGAGAAGCATCCTGTGTAGTTGATCTAAAATGCATATGAGCAATTTTGATATCAGGCAGGAGAAATGACTTGGGTAAAGTTGTACTTCTTCTGCCATAGACTTGAGCAAACTCTTAAGCCAGGATGGTATGATGTCTTCCTGTTTTCTTCACTTTAGGAGAAGCAAGAATGATGTGCTGAAAAGCATTGGGACAGAATATAAAGTGGAGAAGGTAGAGACTGTATCAGAACAACTCAGGGATGATCTGAGTCAGAGGCTACTCCATTATCTGGGCTTTTGTGGAGTATTATCTGTAAAGTATCTGTAAAGTATCACTGTATCACTTTCTGCCACAGAAATTCAAGAATGAGGGTGGCAATGCAGGTCTTCCCTTGGGTTGGAGTGTAATCCGTCCAAAAGAGGTGTTTCCACAGCAACATGTGTAAAAATATGAGCCTGCCTTTAAAAACCAAATAGAAACATGAAACTTGCTGTTATGTGAATAAAAAGTTGCAAATTTAGTCAGGTTAAAAAATGCTTGAGTCACCATGTTTTGGATGCTTTCAAAGTAAGAAGTAAATTAAATAGTAAATTCTTGTTATACTCCATTTGATTTACTTAGCATGACAAAAAAAGCCTTAGTGAAAAAACCTTTTTTTTTTCATTCAATTTACATTTTCTTGTGAAGTTATCACAGACAGATTAATGGAAATCAGAGCTACAAAGAAATGATTTTCTGATCTTTACCCTTAATAAAGTCTTAGTTTAATTTATGTTTTTTTTAGCAGTCTCAGCAAAAAAATTTTGCTTGTGTATGTTCATGCATTTACGTATACCAATGTGTGTGTGTGTTTACATATATCCAGCTCTGAACAAACTTGTTCATTTCACACAATGAAATTTATCTATTTGTCTTTTTGTGACAGTACTATTTAAAGTTTCTCAGCCAAAGGCCAAAAAACTTTGGGGCTTTAGATAGATGTACAACCTGATTACTGAAGGACTTCAGAGGACAAGTGCAGGAGAAAAGTAGGTCAGATAGAAAGGAAAAAAATAGATAAGGGGCTAGAAAGAGATATTCTGAAGACTATTTTTCCTAAGAGGTTGTTTCAATGTGAGTCTTGTCAGATGCTTCAAGTTTGAAATTTGCATTATCACAGTCTTTAAGAGCTTATTTAAAGTCTGAATACATTAAGAAACTTGACAGCAATGATCGAAGTACAAAATATTTCCCCAGTATTAATGACTAGCCTAAGTCTCTATACCTTGGGCAATGAACATCTTCTAGCAGATCATTAATCCCTTCAAAATACCCTGTCCTGAGGTCATTAGGAACTGAAAACTGGAAAAATAAAATAAAATATGCATATGCTTTTTTATTTTTGAACTATAGATTTTAATTGGTATGTATAGAACAGGTATGAAAAATTATTCCCTTAAGTGTTAGACAATCAGATTGGAACAATTATCTCTCAAACTGCTATTCAAATTATAATAATATATGTCCATAATATAACTTCAATAATTAAAAAAAAATTAAAAGTATGTTTCAAATATAAAACATACACTGAGGCTGAGTAAACCTGTAGGTTTAACATAAGAATTGAAAATAGATTGTGGAAACACAATTTCAAGCTTCTGATAAGTCAAATATATCATTCATATTAATTAAGCAGAATGTAAAGAAGGAAAGGTCTTATTATTGCAAAATGTCTTTGTACTCTATTTTTACATTCAGCTTGCTTTAAATATTTATTTTCTTTGAATTGCAATGCAGGTGGTTGGGTTTTGAAGTTTCTACTTGCCATTCTTTCAGGTGCTTCAGCTAAAGACATGGCAATTTATTTCCTGTGCTGAACCTGTTTACTTGTCTCCATCAGCTACAAGGAGGACAGATGAAGTAAAAATCTACACTGCGCTACTCCTATTAGGTAAGGTGATACCCATCTTGAGCCTAGGCTTGAACTTACATTCCTGAAACTCTTTCTCTAAATCTTGCTTATTCAGATGACATTATTCACCAACTATAAGGGAAGAATTGGATGATTACTTCCTGAAAAAGTGTGGTGCCTCAAATGGATGGCATGAAATAAGAAGTGCTTCCTTCCTATTACCTTCAGATGTAAGTTTAAACTGTGGATTTAGCAGTTTGCATATTGAAAAAGTTTTGATGAAAACAACCTTCATTTAAACCGGGAAAGTGGAAATTGTGTTCACAGAGCTGGATTTTTTTTTTTTGTTTCAGAGGAGAAGAAACTTGAAATATACTGATTAAAAGCAATACCTATTTCAACAACTTTCAAATCATGTATTGTTTTCTTTGATTTAAACTCACTGCTGAATTTTAATCTCAGAAATGCAATAGAATATAAATAATGCAACAGAAAATAAAATCACAGTTACTACAAAAAGATCTATTTTTTTTTTAAATTCTATCACTATTTGATAAAACAAATTGTAGTAGTCATATGATGTAATTATCAACATCTTCACAGATAGATCACTTGGATGTAGGATGGAAGGAAGACTAAGCAAGTTCACAGACTCAAAACTGGGAGGAGATGTTGACTCCCTCAAAGGCAGAGAGACCTTGACATATTAGAAAGCTGGACAGTCACTCACCATGTGAAGTTCAAAAAGGGAAAGCGCTGGATTCTGCACCTGGGATGGGGCAATCCTGAATGTATGGACAGACTGGGGAATGAAGGGATGGAGAGGAACGCTTTTGAAAAGGGACCTGGGGGTCCTGGTCAATGGCAAGTTGAACATGAGCCAGCAGTGCCCTGGCAGTCAAGAGGGCCAACCCTGTCCTGGAGGGCATCAGGCAACAGCATGGCCAGCTGGGCAAGGGAGGGGATTGTCCTGCTCTGCTCTGCACTGGGGCAGCCTCAGCTCAAGTGCTGGGGGCAGTTTTGGGTGCCGCAATGCAAAAAGATTTTTAAGCTATTGCAGAGGGTCCAAAGGAGGGCCACTAAGATGGTGAAGGAACTCAAGCGGAAGCTGTTTGAGGAGGGGCTGAGGTCACTTGGTCTGTTCAGCCTGGAGAAGAAGAGACTGAGGGGAGACCTTATTGCAGTTACGAATTCTTCCTGACAGGAAGAGGAGTGGCAGACATCTTTGCTCACATGAATGGTGACAGGAATGGCCTGAGATTGTGTCAGAGGTGGGGTTAGGATGGATATTACAAACAGGTTCTTGAACCAGAGAGTGGTTGGGCACTCTCAGGCTCCCCAGTGCAGTGGTCACAGCACCAAGCCTACGGAGTTCAAGCAGCATTTGGGCAATACTCAGGCACATGGTGTGGCTCGTGGGGATGGTGCTGTTCAGGGCCAGGAACTGGAGTCAGTGATCCTCGTGGGTCTCTTCCAACTTGGCATATTCTGTGATTCATGCCAGCATTAGTTCATTGTTTTGTGTCTGTCTGTACAGTTCCACAAGGTTTAGGTGGTTTCTCATGGTCCTGGGTGTCTTAGAGATATTTTCCTTGGAGTGGCAGAAGATCAAAATGTACTAGAATATTTTTTCATGTATTTTATACATATTTAACTGAAGATTGGTTTTAAATCAAATTTTAACTTAGTAAATAATTTATTTTCAATTTTTTTAAATACATAATTTTTTCCTGTATAGATATTGGCAAATATTGGCTAATCCAACTCCATAATTTTAATTTCCCCATTTGTTGGAGTCCAGGTCATCCCTTCGGTCACCCTGGAAGGTCAGGGACCTTTGCAGAAATGTCTGGGACCTGAGCAAAAGAGTTTGATACCTGTACAGGGGGGTTTGGAATCTGTACAGGGGGGTCTGGGATCTGTGCAGGGGGGTTACAGACCCTGGCATAGAGCCCAGGAAGACACTGGCTTTGATTTCAGTCCATGGGAAAAGCTTCCAACACTGAGAGAGGAATTGCAAGCCACAAAGGTGTGGAAGAGAGTAGTGCAGTTTATCACAGGGTGGAAAATTTTGTAGGTTTGGGTTTTTAGAATGGAGGTGAATGGGGACAAGATGGAGGATTCTGGGCAGTGCCCTGAGTTCTTCTTCTTCTTCCTCGTCTCCATCTTCTCTTGTGACAGTGGCGCAAAGTAGTTCAAGGAGATTGGGTCGGAGTAGAAATGACCTCTTTAGTATAGATCATAGATATTGGTGTGTAATTGTAAATAATAGATACATAATAATTGGTATAAGAGGTGACGAGCCTCCATCGGAGGAGGAGTCACGTGCCGCCCGTGCTTCTGTGAGGACTTTGGCAGGGCACAGAGCAAAGGGAAAGATAAAAAATAATAAGCAGAGCAAGAAACCTTGAAAAACAAGAATCTGAAGACTACGTTTTGTTCTTGTGTCTGGCTCGGGGCCTCTCGGAGGGCAAAAGACTCTTAACCACCTGAATCACGGGAAATGAAAAACCCGAGACTCATTATCATTCAGCTGATATTTTTCATCTACCCTACTCCAAAAATAAAAATGGTAGGAGTGTGGCATAACGTGATAAATCTATTACATGGAAATTCCTGTTGCAAGGTTGGACTTCTGCTTCTTCATTGGACAAAACTTCCAACACCTAAAGCATCGAATGATGCAAAACTTGTGTAATTAGGTCAAAGAAATTCAATGAATGATATGTATTAGGAAGGCTGATAAGTATCACATGCATCTCATTGGGCATTTTATCAATAGTAGGACTTATCTTCAAAATAAGTTTCTGCTGTTTTTTTTCATTGTCGTTTTCTCTTATGGTGCTGATGATAGCTTTTCCACCCGTAGATTCTTTTCAAGTGGCGGTGAAACATTGTTTCAAATCTGATAAACTGGCAAGGTTGCAGTGCACTTAAGACAGAGAATCTTTTTTCCATGAAGTAAGAGAAAAATTACAGGAGAACCAATGTGTAGGAAAAAGAAATACTAGGGAATCTTACTGATTATTTGTTTGATATTTGGTCACTTACCAGCTCCCAATCATCCCAAAAGAGCTGATATAGTGGTAAAACTAACTGTTTATCCATGCATTTCTGTGTATATGTGTATAGAGATATATATCACAGCTCTATATGTTTCTTAAAGTTGATATTGAAAATTATTGGGAATATTTCACTGTAGTGTCTGTGCTCTTTCACACAAGACCAAGGAAACTTCTTTTCCAAATTTTCCAACTTCATTTATTCTTATTTTATTCTCTTTTGCAGGGACTCTGAACATATTCATAATGTTTATTTACTTTCCTCATTTAAAAGATATCTGGGAAGATTAATTAATGTTATTTCAAGTTACTTCAAGTAAGTGTTGGTATTTACATATTGTTTGCAATATATATAAAGAATTGTAGAAAATCTGTGACAGATAGAACTATTTATTTACTACAAAGTCAACATATTTCAGGAATGATCAATTTTAGGTTTTATGTTTGTGAAATAATAGCTGACAAATCCTGTACTGATGAATGGGCTTTAAATCAAGAGTCAGCTGAGATCCCAGAGGACAAATAGATACATGGCTCCAGTGTGGTGATATCCAAACACAGCTGAGGGGTGCAGCTAAATAGGGAAGGCAACAAAGCCTATGGCACTGTCATGAATAAAAATATTAAAACTGACACTAAATAACAGCCTGAAAGGTAAGAAAGGTAACAAGAAAGGTAAGATTATGAATTCATTATTTTAGTATGTTTTTAAAATCTTTTTATGGTTCATCAAAATGATGCAATTATAGGTTCACAGATTGTAAGGCTGGAAGGGGCATCCAAGAGGTCACCTGGTTCAACTCCCTACTCAAAGCAGGTCTAATCCATGCAAGTTGCAAAACACCTCCCAAGACAGAGATCCCTCTGTCTCTCTCTGGGCAGCTTGCTACAGGACTTTACAACTCTCATGATTAAAAACCAAAAAACAATAATAACAAAAAAATTCATAACGTGCAACTAGATTTCCCATGTTCCAAAAAATAGTTTTTTTATGTCACTAGGATTTTGTTGCTTTTATTCCACACTATTTTTGTAGGGTTTTCTTTTCTGTTGTAATGTTAGAAAAATTGTTCGTTGTGATATTTGTGTCTCTAATAAATTTGAATATGTCCCTCTCATATCAACAGAGGTATAAAAATTGAATTTTTCAAATGGCAAATACTTTGTTCCCTTCATCACTCAGACATCTACACATCTTACCTTGCAACACGTCTTGCATCTTGTAAAAATGTGTGAGAACTATGTGAGCATCATCTTTCTCAAAGTTGGAAGCTTTCTTACCCCTTTCTTGCCAGCTTTTTAGATTATTTGCATTATATAATAGGCTATAATTTCATTTTTAATTAAATAAACATTATTTTAATAAATTAAATTATTCTACTCCAAAGAAAGACAATTATTTAATTAAACTTTTGGTAATGGTAAAGCAAACTTACCAATATGTGCGTTCAGGTTACAGCAAGGCTTTCTTCCAGTTTCTGTAAATTTTATTATTCTATTTGGGAAAGATTTTTCCTTCAACATATCATTTCAGGTGCAGCCGTCAAAAGGCATTTCATACATAGAAACAGAAGATTTTACACTGCATCCTTCTATCTCAGTGGGAAAAGGTATTTCTCAGCCTGTAATAATCTGCAGATAAACAGCAAAAATGTTGGACATGCTTCCTGCCTACCTCTAAGTCCTTCCTTGCCTATTCAAGTCACAGCATAACCCCATTAAATTCAAGGTGTAAATAGCCCTGCACAAGAAAATAAAGAAGATCTATATTTGCATTATTTCAATTTACATAAACATAAAAGAATTATGTTCAGAGTCCAGATCACTACTATTTCTAGGATGTACAAAGCACACATTAGTCAAGGAAAAATTGTTAATGTTTTTGCTGCAGCTGTTTTAGAGAAAGACTGGAACACAAGAGAATGTGAACGTTTTGCTTGAGGATATTATGATGCAGAACATTCAGATTCTTCTGCCATCTCTTTTCCAAATGTAACTCACTCAATGGATGAAGAACAAGAAATGTAAATTTTGTGTGCATACATGCATACACGCACACATATACACAAATCCTTATATATTTAAATATCACTACAATATCTGTAAATATCACTATGTAAATATGAACACTAGGTATATATGTAGGGATATATGTGTGTGTGCATGTGTGCATTAATTAATCAATGTTTTTTTTTAGTCACACCCAGAATCACTAGGTGGGAAGAGACCTCCAAGATCATAGAGTTCAACCGAGTTCTAACACCTCACCTAAACCATGGCACTGAGTGTCACATCCAGTCTTTTTTAAACACATCCAGGGATGGTGACTCCCTGGGCAGACCATTCCAGTACTTTGTCACTCTTTCTGTGAAAAACTTTTTCCTAATATCCAGCCTATATTTCCCTTGGTGCAGCTTGAGACTGTGTCCTCTCATTCTGTCAGTTGCTACCTGGAAAAAGAGACCAACCCCCACCTGACTACAACCACCTTTCAGGGAGTTGTAGAGAGTGACAAAGTCACCTCTGAGTCTCCTTCACTCCAGGCTAAACAACCCCAGCTCCCTCAGCCGTTCCTCACAGGGTTTGTGTTCCAAGCCCCTCACCAGCCTCGTTGCCTCCTCTGGATGCGCTCAAGCGTCTCAACGTCCTTCCTGAACTGAGGGGCCTGAGCTGGACACAGCACTCAATGTCCTTCCTGAACTGAGGGGCCAGAGCTGGACACAGCACTCAAGGTCTGGCCTCACCAGTGCCCAGTACAGGGCAAGAATGACCTCCCTGCTCCTGCTGGCCACACCATTCCTGATCCAGGCCAGGATGCCCTTGGCCTTCTTGGCCACCTGGGCACACTGCTGGCTCATGTTCAGCTGCTGTCACCAGTGCCCCCAGGTCCCTTTCTGCCTGGGCACTGTCCAGCCACACCGTCCCCAGCCAATAACACTGCAGGGGGTTATTGTGGCCAAAGTGCAGGACTCGGCACTTGGACTTATTAAACTTCATCTTATTGGACTCTGCCCATCCAACCAACCATTCCAGGTGTCTCTGCAGAGCCCTCCAACCTTCCTACAGATCGACACACGCTCCCAGCTTAGTGTTGTCAGCAAATTTGTCCCTTTATGCATGTGTAGCCATATATGTACAGAGTTTGACTACGAGAGTGAGCATACACTTTCCCTGATATTTATATTCAGAATGAATTTACAGCTTTATGGCTTCTGAAATGAGAGAACTATGTATGCTATAATTCCAACTGTGAGACACTGTGATGGAAATAAATGCTTAATGAAAATAGCCCATAAAACTGTTGTATTTAATAGAACATAACTGAAAAATAAAGAGATAACAAGGAACAATGATCCTCCCACACATTTTGGAGTATTCCTTTTTAAAAAATTTCTTTGTAAACAGCATCTCTAATCAAAGACAGTCCTAAAGAAACAGTTTATCCTTTGTTGTGGCCTTGAACTTTGACTCAAACAATTCTGCTTGTGTCATCTGGTGAACATATGGGTATTGTTCATCCCCTAGATAAATGTAGGCCAAACTCACAGATAATTTTTGTGATGTTTTAGGACTGCAAGCCAGAAAATATTATGGCATGATTCTCCTTCCTGGACTTCAGTGGTGGGGATGTATTACTAAGAAGATTGTCAATTGGATTTATGCAAAGGAATTTTTTTTTGATTCAGGTTTAGGCTGGATAAACATAGACAGACAGCAGCCCCAAGCTGCCATTAGGTTAGGGTTGAGATAGCACCAAAGCCTAGAGCTCCAGGAATGCTGTACCTGGAATGGGTACACCAAAGGATCACAGTACTCCTTCTTCCAGAGTTTTCTAATTTGAACCACTGGGGCTTCAGCTGCAGACCCACACTGCCCAGTGGTTAGGGGTATGGTTAGGGGTAGAGTTCAGAGAACCACAAAGCCTACAGGTCCAGAGAGAGTGGGTAGGGAAAAGACATGCCAAGGGAAACACAACACTGTACCACCATTGCTGCCTGCACACGTTTCCAATCTGGATCATCCATGGCACTTGGGACCCAAGTCATTAAGGTTGGAGTTAGGATTCAGAGCCCAGCAATGCCTATACCTCCAGGATACCGGGGTTTAAAGAGGCAGGCCAAGGAAAGCACAGCACTGCACCCACATCCTTGTCTTCATGGCAATTTCTAAGATAGCCTACCTGTGTCCAAAGGTTAAATTATGCTTAGAGTCAAGGTCAGGGTTGGCCTTCAAATAACAATGGTTACAGCTTTGGGGACAGGAGGGATAGAAAAAAAAATTCCAAAGCGGAACAGCACTGCTCAAACATCTCTGCTTGAAGAAATTTCTGATCTGGGCCACCTATGATGCTGAGAACCTCAGCATCACCCCCAAGCTGCCATTAGAGTCAGGGTTAGTGTGCAGAGAGCCATGAGGCAGAATCCCATGAGGACTTTTTACAAAGTCCCTCTCTGTCTTTCTTGTACACTTCCTTCAGGTATGGGAAGGCTGCTATAAGGTCTTCCTGAGCCTACTTTTCTCCAGGCCAGCTCCCTCAGCCTGTCATCACAGTAGAGATGCTGCAGCCTTCTGACAATATTTGTGGCCCTTCTCTGAACTCATTTCAACAGGTCCATGTCCCTCTAACATTGTGCTCCCCATAGCTGAACAAAATCCTCCAGGTGAGGTCTCACCATAGGGGCAGGATCATCTCCCTCAGCTGCTGGTCACGCTCCTTTTTTGCAGCCCAGGATATGGTTGGTCATTCATTAACACACTCTCAAATCTTTCTCCCCAGGGCTGCTCTTAATCCATTCACTGCCCAGCCTGTATTTGTGCTTGGGATTGCCCCAACCAAGTGTAGGACCTTGTATTTGGCCTTGTTGAACTTCATGAGGTTCACATGGGCACAGTTTCTAAGCCTGTAAAGGTCCCTCTGGATGGCATCCCTTCCCTCCAGTGTGTCAGCTGCACCACACCTTGGAGCTCTGTACATCTTCAAAATAATCACTGAAGTTCAAGTGATAAAAAAATATCATTTTTAATCATTTACCAGAAATATAATATTTCTGTTAAAAATCATTTAACAATGAAAACAAAACAAGAAATAAAAATATCTCTGTACTTTTTCTTGCAGAAATGAAGATATTGTAAATTCAGTTTATTTGCTGAAGTTTGTGTGAATTCAATTCTGTGTCATTAAAAAGATATTTCTCTATCACATTTTGATATTTTCAGCATGTTTTTCTGTCCTTTTGACCCTTTTGATAACAAGGATATGCTCAGACCTTCTCCAAAGAAAAAAAACCCACAACCCCGAAATACAAAATCAATGTAAAATGACAGAATGCAATGAAAGCAATTTTGCAGCATCAAAATTTAAATGAGCAGCAGGACTGCTGTATGCTTATCAAAACCAAGGCAACTAATATTTTAAAGTGTCACTGTTACTCCTGCATACACTAAAAATAATGGAGTGAGCAAAGTCACTAAAATAATATGTCATCACAGAAGAACATTTCAGTAGAATTTGCATCCAGGGCAAGTTAGAAGTTGGTTGCTTTTGTGGACATTTGTTTTGTTTGGTTATTTTTGCTGTGACTCAGGCGTCAGTAGCATCATACAATTCTATAGCATCTTTTATCTAGAAGTGCATGAACTTCAGTTGTTTATACACCTGGCATTACCAGCTTGTTCGTGTAAGGGAGAAATCAGCTAAACGGGCATTTGCTTACACAGTTTTGTCTTAATTGTATATAGTCACAACTCTAATTGAACTTTAATTGAAAATAAAAAAATACAGATATTTTGGGTTTTGCGAAATCTGGAAGTGAGATAAAAAAATGTAAATCCCATTTGCTCATGAAGGTTCTCAAATCATACTTAGATTTGATTATAATTCGTATTACTGTTCCAAAATTAATAGGATTCAGTGTGGAAATAAAAGTCTCTTAGTCAAAGCTGACTCAAGGTTGGTAATGCTTTAGTATCCAGTTCTTAGTCTTTTTCCAGAAGGTTTCTGACAGAACATTTTCTCAGGAATCTTCTTGCCTTGAGCAGCTGACACTGCCTTAAAAAAAAAAAAATTATATATATATATATATTATAAAAATATATATATAAAAATATATTTTTTCTCTGAGTATTTTATATTTTTATATTTTTATATATTTTAATATCTATTTTTTTTCTTTTCTTCTCCAGTCATTTGATCTGGTCTAGGTAACAGATATCACTATAAATTATGATAAAAAAACTAACAGATAAAAAAGTCCAATTAAAACTAAAAACTGGAATGTGTATTGGAAAAACTGGAACAGCAAATATTTTGTGTGTATTTTTACTGAAGTAAAAATAATGGAGTCTTTTGTCCAATTTGTGGTTGTGTGGTTGCAACTGCATAGTAAATATTACTTCCAAAAAGAGACATAGCTGTCAACACAGATGTTAGATATTTTCGCTCTTAGACTGAAAGTGAAACTACACCAGTTTGGAGACCACAAACTTAAACCTTGTGCTGTTAAACGGTTGTTACAGACAAGAATATAGAATTCAAAAAAAAACACAAAATGAAAGTAAAAATACGAAAGAAAGAAGTTCTAGGACCCAGTCTGTATTTTTAGAGACTATTTTTGATTTATTTAATTTTATCAGCTGTTGGAAAGGAGGCAGTCCAAGCAGGGAAAAATATCAGAAAACAAGCAATCCAGTTTTCCTGCATCTTGATAAATATACCCAGATACTACTGAATGCTACTGACTACCTATACTTTCTTTCTGTTTTCTCTGCTTAAGAACATCCACTCTTTTTAAAGTACTTTCATAATTTAAATATACAATTTCAATAACATTCAATAGTATTTAAGCAAACTTGTAAAGGCATGGATAAGTTTTCCACAAAGATATGTAACAGGTTAACTTTATGAACAAAAGAACATTTTCAAAATAGGAAAAGATGGTGCAACATTAAAGAAAAAAACCAGCGTTGACCAGGCCTGCATATTATTGGCATAGATAAACCACATAATAATTCTCAGGAGGCAAATGCTGTCACATCCTTTCCCCCAAGGCAAAACAAGTTTTTGAAAAACACAATTGACTAATGAGTGAGGCAACAGTTTTATTCCCAGGGATTTGAGTTAGCACCCAAAGTTACATCCAAACAGTGCTTCTTTTTCTGCCACCCTTGCTAAAGTATTTGAAAGAGTCATCTATTCCAAGTAGGCAATTTTGACAGCAACTGGTACTGCTTAAA